>JAOQGH010000040.1:2429657-2439684 GCA_025769975.1 Gallinago jamesoni
CCAGCAGAGGGGCTCCAGCCCTCCCAGCATCTCCATGGCCTCCTCTGGCCCTGCTCCAACAGCTCCATGTCCTTCTGCTGTTGGTGGCCCCAGAGCTGGAGGCAGCACTAGGGGGGTGTCCCCAGAGCGGAGCAGAGGGGCAGAATGCCCCCCTTGCCCACAGCAGGCAGGCAAGGATGTGTAGAGTGAGCTGGGGAGCAGCCAGCCCAGCTGGGGACATCTCCATCCCCCTCAGGGACAACACCGCAGGGCAGGTCCTGACCGGAGGCGGATTAAATCCCGCACCAAGGCTGGGATTGAGCTGGAGCTGAACCGCAGGAGGGTTGGGCTTCGGAGGCCGGTCAGAGCAGGAGGAGAAGCGGCTGATTGCGGCCACCGCAGAGGGGAAGAGAAAAGCCAAAAGGCCGGGGAGGAGGCAGCCACCCCTGCCACACGCCAGGGATTGCTCCGGAGCGGAGCAGCTCAGCCCCGGCCACGAGATGGATGAGTCAGAGATTTCAGGCACAATGGGAAGCACCAGCTCAGCAGGGACGGGGACGTGCTGGGATGGGACATCGAGGTTACCAGGCACTGCATCACCATGAGCAAAACCTCCTCCAGGACGCAGAAGTGGCAGGAAAAAAAAAACCAACGTGTTTTTTGCCGATCTGATTGTGGCGAGAGGAAGGAAATGGGTGAAGTCATGGCAGCACGGGGAGAGGGCCGTGCCACGCGTCCTCCTGGCTGCCGGACTGGCCACCAGCACGGGGCTGCTGGCATTTCCCAGTCAGCACTACAGGGAACCACAGCTGCAAGGGCCATCTCCAGCCTGGTGGCTTCCCCGAGGCGTCCCCACCTTCCTCCCACCCACTGCTGTCTTCTCCCTCACCCTGCCTTCGCCTTTTTTAAAAGAAAAAAGAAGCAAAGCCAACCAAACCCAGAAGTGCAAGAGAAGTAAGAACATCACCAAGCTGAAGGAGGAGCCCTGCATTGTCACCCGCTCCGAGTCACCCCAACAAGCCCTCGGCTGCTCCCACATCCCACAAAGGCAGAAATAATTGGCACACACTAATTACAGGTGTGAAGATGGAGGTGATGCTCGTGGGCACACAGGTCCCACAGCACACAGTGAGGAGAGAAACCTCCCACGGCAAACCTAGGCTTGTCCATCCCAAGGGGCAGCAGGAAGCATCCTCCAGAAACATCCCTGAAAGCCAAAAAACAATTGCCAGAATTGCATCCATCACTTCCTGTGCTCCTCAGCACCTTCCATCCCCTCCCCAGGGGATGGTGAGGAGAAGGGGATCCATCCTGAACCCAGACACCAGCATGGACCACCTGCACCATCACCCTGCTGAGGTCCTGGGCGTCCCAACACTCCCACTCAGGGCTGGAAACCACGGCTGCAGCTGCCCACCAGCGTAGGAGCAGGCACTCAGGTTTTGGGTTCCTTTACAAAAAAAAACAACAAACCAACCCTCACCCTTTGCACAGCAGCAGAAAATACACCTTTTTTGTTTCTTTCAGGATGTGAAAGGAGGGAACTGCTGGACTGCGAGATGCAGGTCCCACAGCTTCCCCATGGTGGGGACCACAGGGCACCGCGTGGGCAGCACCCGCACCCTCCCTGCCAGCATCACCGTCACCCACTGGTGACACACCAGCCCTGCCCAGCCCTTCTACAGACAAAATTGCTACAGTTTTGGGTGTTCTTGTTCCAGGTACAGCCTGTGCAAATGGGGACCCTGTGCTGATCATCTCTTCTTCAGTTGGGGACAGCCCACAGCCCTTGGGGACCCACGAGGCAGAAGGCAAGGGTGGCTGGGGAGAGGAGCCCCCGTGTCACGGCGTCGCTGTGACGTTGGTGGCAGTTCCTCGGCTGCGGCTCAGGAAATGGCACAACGGCAGGGACCAGCCACAGGCTCGGGGGCATCTGCTCCCTCTAAACGAAGCAGAAACACCGTTTAACGGAGCCATTTGCCCATTTCCCAGGACCCGCTGCCGTCGCTGGGAGCAGGAGCAGATCCGCCGTAATAAAAAGCCTTTTCTAACACTCTCTCTTAACGCCGCAGGCAAGAAGTATCATTCTCTGAGGAAAATCCATTTGTCCACGATTACACACCAAAGAAAGTGATTATACAGCTGTGGAGGACACACTTTCCCAAGCAAAGCCACCACCCCTGTGGGATGCATCCCGGTCCAGCACGATCCTGGGGGATGCACAGGAATCGCTCATGAACAGCTGGACCTGGACACCAGCTGCCCCGTGTCCTGTGCTCTTCCTAGCAAGGAATAAAACCTTAAAACAGAGCACTAAGGGGTGGATCTTCCGAGGTCCTGCAGGTTTCTGAGCTGTGTTGTGACACGTATTGTGACAAGAAGCGATCAGGGATTTCTGGGGTGGGTAGAGAATGCTGCGCTCCATCCCCGGCTGTATCCAGTCACTGTAAGTGGAAGTGAAAAGCCACTCCAACCGTCACAGCAACGAGTACGGAGCCTGGCAAAGCCCCAGCCTGATGGCATTGCCATCGGTGTCACCGAGCCAGAGGGACCAAGGCTGTGGTTTGACCTAACACACGAGCATCAAGGCTCTCCCGTGGAAATCACCCACGGCCTCCGCACCCACAACCCCCGCAGTGCGTTTTCCCATCGTTCAGGCTGGTGCTGAAATTACTCCAGAAAATTATCCATTATTTAAGCCTGACGTCTGGCAAACACCCTCATCTCCTGAACTTCTCCGCCTGTGACCGGCGGCACCCAACCAGCTCGGTGGGGAGTTCTGCCTGTCTCTCCTGCGAGGCTGTAAATCACATTTTGGCAAGAGGAGGAAGAGGATGGGAGTTGTTCTCAGGAGCGGCTGCTCTGCCCCAGGCACCGGGCAGAGCCCCACACCGGCAAAGCCATGTGCGGGCACCGCCGGGCACCGTGCCATGGCTAAACCTTGCCAAAGACACTCCTCGTTGATGGGAGCGGCGCTGACACACGCTCTCCCAGAGGGGACAGAACCGGGACAAAAAGCCAACGGGGTCAAACGGGACAGGTGAGGGAGCGGCGAGGCCGGCAAGAAGCAGGACAGCACCTCCCTCGCACCCCATTTTCCATGAGGGTCCCACAACTGCCCCTGGTTAAGAGGGGGAGCCACCGCTGAAGGATCCCGACCCACTTTCCAAAAGCTTTTTTCCCCTCCCCCCTCCCCAAAAAAGCAGCTGCTTCATCTGGTGGCCCTGGGGACAAGGCGCAGAGAGGCGGCAGCACGTGACCCTGTCTCCCCACCACCCTGCTCGGCGGTGGCTTCCTCTTCGCAGCCAGCGGCGGTTGGGCTCCACATCCCCCCTCGCAGCGGGTGCAGTCGGGGAGGCGGTGCAGGGGGTGACAGGACCTGCTGTCCCTCCCCACAACATCCCTCTT
Source organism: Gallinago jamesoni (assembly GCA_025769975.1). Classification (NCBI taxonomy): domain Eukaryota; kingdom Metazoa; phylum Chordata; class Aves; order Charadriiformes; family Scolopacidae; genus Gallinago; species Gallinago jamesoni. Next base: position 2,433,045 of record JAOQGH010000040.1, read on the forward strand.
GCCCCATGACGTTCACAACTCCAGCGTTACACACTGGAGAAGCAGCCGAGGGCAGGGAGGAGCAGCCGGCGGCAGCGCGTGGGGGAAGAGAAAAGCATGACTTCCTCCCTTTTTTCTTTTTTTTTTTTTCTTCTCAAAGAGAGATCTGAGCCTGTACATGAAAGGAAGTGCTGAAATCACATGCCCTGTAGATAAAATACAATTGTTCCATCAGCACCCCTGAGAAACGCTGCTCCCCCCTCCTGGGGGTCTGTAGCCAGCGAGGAAGCCGTGTCTGCGGTGAGATGCCACCAGAGAATGGCACAGGTCCCACGCTGTCCCTTTGGACAACTCCTCTGAACAAGAGTTTCCACCAGGGAAGTCCCACTGGCACAAACACCCCGGTAAATCTCTTCCTGCAGGCCACTGGTTAATTAAGGAGCTCTTTTCATAACAACTTAACAAATAATGCATGTGGTTACGACAAATTACCTCCTCGCTTTGCCGCGCGTTCGCTAATCGTCGCTGCTGTGCTTTGCAAGCCAGGGCAGCGCTTTGCCGAGTGTGAACTTTTGCAAGGAACACTCTTCCTGGAGATAAAGGGAGCCTGAGCTCAGGGCAGGTCCCAAAAACAGCCAGGTACCTGTGAACAAAACTCCCCAAACCCCCACAGCGGATGTTTTGAGAAAACTCAACGCATTTAGCTTAAATATTTAGGTTTCTGAAGCAGGGACTGCCTGTGCTGGGCACAGGGTGAGCGGGGATGCTCAGGCTGTTATAATTCTCCTCGAGCAGCACCTCTGTTGCTGCAGACCTGCTGTCACAGCGCGCTGAGGGCTGTGGCACGGCGCCGGCAGCCACAGCTGCTCCCACCACCACACAGCGGAAGCGATTTCCTCTGAAATTAAATCTCAAAGTCATCACGGCGCAACGAGAGGCAGCGTGGTGAGGAACACCACCAGCAACAACGGACCTGCTCACCAAAATCATCCAAAGGTGTTAAAACTTTAGATCCTTACACCGGAGAAAAGCGCAGGGGGGACTGAAACAATAATTTGGTGCAGGTGGGGGACTGTGTGTTCTATCTGTGCACCTACCACCAGGACAGACCCTGCCCCTGGGAGGAGACTCCCGGGACCTCTGCAACGCAGGAGCGATGTGGAAACCACAGGCTGAAAAGAACCCCACCATCCAAGACTTATCTCAAGTGGAGAAGTTTTATTGCCTGGCTACCTGGGGCTGCGTGACTGAGCCCGCTTGACGAGTTTTCTCCTCGCAGAAAGCTTTCAGTGGGGTGTCCTCAGGATCTCGGAGAGCTTGGCCAGCCGCCCACTGCTCCAACAAGGAGGTAACCAGAACACGCGAAGCACTGGTTCCGTTTTCTGCCTTCCCCAGCCTGCAGCCATGGGCAGCGCGTGTCTGTCATCCGGGAAGGCGCTATCGGTGGATCCGGATCTAACGAGCCCACTTCTTCTGGTGCCTCATGCCAAGTCCACCATCGAGAAGCCGTTTTCCGTAGATGAGTCACAAACCACACTGGAGACAGTCCCTTTGTGGTGTTATTCTATACCCTCTCCCTCTTCTCCAGAGCTCCACCAGCTGCCAGAGGACAGTTCATGTGGTCAGAGATCTCACGATGGAAAATTCTGCAAAGAGATTTAAAAAAAAAAAAAAAAAAAGAAAAAAAGAGTAGATTTTCAAGTGGGCTGGTTTTGTTTAAACACTGGGCCCACACGTTGAGTCAGCACAACATGCAAAAGACTTCTACACACTCATAACTGTCTGCTCTGTCCATTAACCAAAAAAATGATCTAATGAACCCTGACAGGCACTAAGTACCACCTCTAGAGTCTGGTTTTGGGGAGAGGGCTGTTCAGCAGAGCACACGGTACTAACAGCAGCAGCAGGCGTATTATTTTTATTTCTCTGGTGCCCCGAAACTCCAGTTTGGGGATCCCACTGTGCTCCAGAGGGGGAAGCAGAAGAGAAAGTCAGAGCGCAGCTCAAAGATGGTCCCACTGGAGACAAAGGCTGGCACCTGGCAGAGCACCAGGTTTTGGGACAACGCAGCTCCTTCATACGACACGGTTCCGGGTCTGCAGTTTCACAGGGTCCCTAAGGGTATTTCAGAGTCAGCTCTGAGCGTCACCCCTGGAAGGCTCCCGCTTTGCCGAGCCAAGAGCAGCTCTGTGAATCCCTGGCAGCGTTCACGGCGCCAGTTAAAATTAACCTACCGTCCGTTTCCTGTGGATATTCATGATGTGAATGTCTTCGCTGCGGTACTCCTCATCGTGCTTATCCAGGGGAATTTTTTCCAGCTCAAAGTCCACCCGAAGCAGCTGGTTATCAGAGAAAACAGCAGAACAATTCACATGACACCGGCTGCCCTTTGAACCAAGCACATTCCGTTAAAAAGGTCCCACAATATTCTGCACGAGGGCAAGAAGCCTCCGGAGGCTGGAACCTCCATGCTCAGACCATTCCACTAAGGGCCTCTGCAAAAACACAAGCCATTTTCCCGCCCCAAAGCAGCAAATTTACCCTTGTTTTAACTACTCCAGCACCAAATCCAAGCTACAGACACCTCACAATGTTTAAGAAAATATCTAAAAGCCTGTCACACAACATTTTGCTTCCTCCCATCTCCAAAGCGCTAAGCTTCTGCCTGCCAACCTACTCAACCAGAGCAGAGGGGGGAAAAAAAGGCTAAAAACACCCCCAGCTTCAACTTTACAATGTGCTCAGAAGATTAACTTGGCTGAACCCGGGCAAGGTAAGGAAGGAAATAAATTACAAGAAAGCAGAAATCATCCAGAAACACCTACACCTACTGTGTTTATTGTGGGAGTGGCACCTCATCAGAGCCGATCTCAGTTAAAGCAACCCTCCCCACACTCAGGTCCCCACAAGAGTTCGAGGCAGGGCTAATTATCAAAGAGGTGTTTTTACTAACACACACAAATCGCCCTGGAATTCTTGCCCTTCCCCCTCTTTGTAGTATTACTATTGCGTATAATCCGCTACTCGAGCGCAAGGGTTGCTTTTCAGCAGACTTCACAGGTGCAGAGTCAAAGCCTGCATGGACCAGCATCCCCACAACTTTCGGAGGGATTCAGCTGTTACCTGTGTTCCTTGTCTTTACCTGCTCAGAAGACACAGCTGGACTATTTAGTTATATCACCTACTAATGCTCTCTCAGTGGACGGGGGGGAAATTTTTGCAAAAGTACCTACATCACTTAGCAGAGAGTCTTGAGTTCCTGAGCTACCCCAAAAAACTCTACCTGTGCTTCCCCTCTGCCTTCAACGGAACGTGCTAGAAGAAAATAAAATTTTCTTTTTTTTTCAGCCTGATTTTTAATCTTTCCAATAGCCTCTGGTAACATCAAGACAATCATTTGCTCCTACAAAAACGATTGTTTTGATTTTGGCAGATATTTCCCCACATATGGTGGCCCTTCTGCAAATCTGGATGGTATCACAAGCCAGAGAAGCTTTTAAAAAGAAAGGTTAGTTTGACCTTTTAAGGGAAGGAAAGTTCAGTAAGTATCCAGAAAGTCTCTCTACTGCTAAGTTGGACAAAAACCTTCAAATCACCATCCAAATTTTCTGCCCCATCTAAAGACAAATATGGTTCTGCTACAAACTTCTACTTTGTGCAGTCAGCCTGAATTGGTACCGGCAGCAACAGCCACTGATTCTCAGCTGATCCAATACAAAGGCCTCCTGTATCCAAGCTATTTCCCAGTGTTCAAAAAGCAGACGTTAAAAACACTTACCTCAAAGTATTTTCTCTCAATTTCAGGATTCTTCCCCATAGTCCTCTGTTCGTAACAGCACAAGACGCATGTATCGGGGCCAGTAAGGTCTTTCAGTGTCTTCAGTAGAGGTTCTAATGACTGCCCAAAAGAGGTCAAGTATTTCCCACTTAGATTTCAAGTTAATTTTACTGGTACAGTACCCTCTAACTAGAGAAAGTCTTCACCCAAGAGAGAAGTTTCTAGTTTTGCTTTTCAGGGAGTTATTTTTAGTACTTTATCTAGGACAAAAAGAACATGGGGGCAAGCTGGAAAGCAGAGGAGAAAGGGAGATTGCAGAGGAGAACAAGTTTCACAGACCAAGAATACCAACCCAACATCAAAGCCCAATACATCCCACACTGCTGAGTGGGCATTTCCTTAAGGCACACAACAATGACTATTTCTTGACACGTTTCAAAAGCGTGAGTTTTCTCAACCGTTCTGGGTATGTGGCTCGGATCCAGACCACTACGTATGGGAAGAAGACGAACATGCAGGGAACCAAGGCAAGGGGCCAGCAAGACCACTGAAAGGGCACTGGCACATGGGGTTCTTCAGGTCATTTCCCTTCTCTTGCGGCTCCTCAGCTCTCTGCGTACATCTGACAGAGCTCCAGCTGAGGAGATGGGGCAGGGTACAGTGACCGCTTGGCTGGAGCAGGATCTCTCCTTCTGCCTTCCCAAGGGAAGCGTGAGGAGAACCCAACCAGTGGTAAGTTTCATTTACCAACGCATTAAACAGTTCACAGCTATCTGTCACAATGTTTTACTACACACTTCATGCCCAATGAGAAAAAACATAAGGTGCGGGGGGGGGAGGGACACAAATGTTAAGTTTAGGGGTTCTTTTAAACACAAAAAGTCTCTGGTTGAATCTCAAATGGCCTTCAATCTGGTAAACGTGCTTTTTCCACTCTTGTTCTACGTGTTCCTCTAAACCTTGGGGACCCAGATACAAGCACAAGGTTTATTTGAACACTTCTCACACTGAACCCAGGCCCTTCCCAAGGAAGCTCTCTCCAAGGGGTTTCCAAAAGTCCTCATTTACCTCCTCGTAGTAAATGCAATCAGCCATTAGAATATAATCGGGGGGAGGCTGAAACTCTGTCACATCTTCACCCCTAAAAAGAAGCACAGAAAAAGTGAAAACAAGCTTTAGTTACAGCACAACACACACAGGCCCGAGCATGAAGTTAAGGACTGTGTTCTTATACTGAGGCTCCCTTTTACAGCACATTTCCTAGTTTATCCAGCAACTGAGCAAAGCAAGAGCAGGAGCCCCGGTAAAGCTGAAGGGAAACATTAAAGGCTCATACAAACCATTTCAGTACCTTGGCTCGGACTGACCCTGTCACCAGGTGTTTGTTCTTCTCGATATTGACCAGCAGCAGCTCCTGCAGCTCCTCCAGGTCGGTGACCGTCACGTTTGCCCTGTAACACGCACCGGGGGTTACAGCCCTGCCCTTCGCACAAAACACGCGGGTTTTTTTTTTGAGAGGATTTAAAAGATTTCACGAAGAGAAACGGGCAGGCAGGGAACGGAGCGGAGCGGCCCTGTCCACCCGCAGCCCCCGGCGGCATCACTCACCCCAGCGTGGCCGCCATGATGCCGACGGCGCCGGTACCGGCTCCCAGCTCCAGGACGTGGCGGCAGGCGAGGGGACAGGCGCCGGTCTCCAAGAATTTGGCGAGCACCAAGGCGGCGTCCCACACCACGCAGCCCACGCCGCCCGCCACCCGCTGCTCCAGCCGCAAGGCCGGCCCGCACCGCCGCTCCAGCTCCCGCACGAAACCCGCCATGGCGCCGGACACTGAGGCGGCGCGGCCCCTCCTCCCGGCACCGCCCCGGCCGGGGGGGAAATGGTGGCCGGTCCCTCACCTCGGCGGTCCCCGGGGGCTGTCCGGCCCCGCTCGGTGTCTGTGCCGCCGTCGCTCCCTCCATCCCCGCGGGCGGCAGCGCCTCAGCCACAGGGCTCCCCTGAGGTAGCGCGAACCCCCTCGGACTCCATGTTAACCGCGCGCCAACCCCTCCTGGAAGTTGACTGAGAATTAGGTAAAAATATGTTGTGGGCCACTCTTGCTTGACAGAAAAATGTTAGTTTTGCTTGGTTTTAGTGCTTGCTGGCAGCAGAGGAGAGAACATAAAGCCGCCGTGGCTGGCTGGATTGATGCCATTGCCCACCAGGGTACTGCTGCCTTGTCAGGCTTCCCTCTAAGGGGAGGAACCCCCATTTGGAGGCCACCCGCTGGAGCTGGCCTGGCAGTAACTCACACCTGCCTGATTTACCCCGTCGGACTAAAGAAGACATTAAAAACCAGCAAGAGGAAAGGAAAACAGCGAAGAGAATATTCCACGGGTGAACCGCCTGAAAATTACCACACAGCGATTAAAAATCAGCTGCGTGAGTTGCTCGGTGCAGCCTGTATGCACTTGCCGACAAGCAGTGCCACGTACAGCCACGAGATTGCTGGAAATCCCGGGTGCTGTACACCCGCATCCAACATTTAAACTTACAAAAAGGTTTTTAAAAAAGCAGCTGGATAGCACAGCATCACAGAATGGTTTGGGTTGGAAGGGACCTTAAAGATCATCTTGTTCCAAACCCCCCTGCCATGAATATGAGTTGACTGTGCATCCACATTTTTAAGAGCAAAGGCTTTTGATTTTTTTTTCCTTTAAGACATAGGGAAGACAGTTAGTACTTTATTTCCTAGTGTTTCTTACTAACGCTCACTCCCTTCCCCAGGCAGGAGTTAACTACATTTGCCAGGGATTCAAAATGATATATTCAGTCTTGTGGTGTATTTTTGACAACTGGAATAAATCGGGGGGGGGGGGGGGGGGGGGAAAAAAGCCCAAAAA
>JAOQGH010000040.1:2439694-2457915 GCA_025769975.1 Gallinago jamesoni
CCCCCCCCCCCCCCCCCCCCCCCCCCCCCCCCCCCCCCCCCCCCCCCCCCAAGAAACGCCCAAAAGATGGTTCCTTTTGTCCCTTCTTGGTTTTGATCTGCTATAGCAATGTCCAGGCACCCACAGAAGTTATTGCGGCTCCAGAGCAGGGGGAAATGCTGAAACTCAGGGACTCAAAATAGGATCACTGAAAACAAGAAAGATGTTTCTTTTGCTATTAACTGCCTTCACATTCCATCTGTTTATCTGCACTTTTCTGAGGGAACTGCCTTTTCCTAACACAAGCCAACTTCAAACCCAGCAATTTCACATTTTTCCCCTCTAGCATTTTTTGGGGGGGCTGCACCCTTTTTATCTATCCCTCTAATTACAGAAGAACTGAAATGCTAATTTATTGTTATCTTGGCATTCCCTCAAACCACACTGGTGGGGAATCCGACTGCTGTCGACCACTTCCATGGCCCCAAGAGTTCCTTGGGGAGCATGTATTGCTGCACCCACCATACTTGCCGCTGCCCTGCCTTGGAAAGGCTCTTGGGTTGGGTTGCTTTTTTTTTTTTTTTTCTTCTTCTGTATTTTCCAGTTCCTGGTATGTGTGGAGGCCAGTTTAATTGTGGGGTAAGTTATCCATTTTCTGAATCATACTGTGATTTATGTACTTCAGGTTAACTCCAGAACCGGCCCTGCAAAGGCAAGTCATGTTTCACGCAGGGGAGGTAACGCCTGGGAACGTTGTTTAACTGCTGTCTTCCAGTATCTCGTGTTTTTACATTATTTCCCCTGCTGGGAGATCTGATGGAAGAGGTTCCTGCTCTCCTCTCCCCTCCTTCTCCCGGAGCTTTGCTGGTGATCAGTTGTGGGTGGTGATGTTTTAAGCCCAACCTGCAAAAAAAAAAAAAGCCCCACAGGAGACTTTTAAACTGCATCATCACTATTTGTCCTAATCAAACCATTCTGGGACCCCGCTGAAAGTTATGCATTTCTTTTTCTCTGGCCTCCAGTGTGGAATTTAGAACTGCTGCCCAAACCCACTCTCCTTTCACAATCAGGTTTAAGAGTTAAACAAAGGGTGTGTTTCACAGCCCCCCTCCCCAGTGTTTCTGTACACAACATAACAGGTAAGTTGGCATTTAAAAAGGGCTGCTTTCAGAATGGGACCCCTGGACAGCATCAAGCTGAGCTCTAATAAACGCACGCTCCTGCTTCCACATGTTTAAACTCTCCTCCAAGTCCCTCCCAAACCAAAATGTCAAAAAGCTGTTGATGGAGGGAAATGCTTTGATACTTATGGAGGCCCTTCCCAATCACCAGGCACTCAGCTTAAAATGAGTTTTGCTGAGTCAGGACCTATATACATATAAAAAAATTAATTCTATATTTTAATATGAGATATTGACAATGGCACTTGTACAGGAGGTACTAAGCTGACAGCTCTACATTCTAAAATTTGGGAGAGTCCCCCTGCCCCCTGCAATGACACACAAAATGTGTAAGTCTGAAGAAACATGACTCACCTTCCAGCAAGAGCTGCTGGTGAGGACTACAAAAGAGTTAATACAAGGAACTAAATACAAAATTTCACTTGTTCAGCTTATCCAGCAGATGACTGGAATGGTGAAACCCAACAGCCTGCCTTTTCCATGCAGAGAGCACGAGGGGAGTACTGCACCGAGCAGGATTTCACCACCAGACACTGATACAATTCGTCTCAAACTTAGAAAGAAAGAGGTATGAGCTGTTTGTTTGTTGGTTTTTTTTACTGCTGAGGAAGAAAACATAATGAAGGCATCATCCCTTTCCTGCCTGCACTCCCAGATTGTGCATCTCAAATTTATTAGTACTCCAAGCGCATCGCCTCTCCTTTTCCAGAGGGAACGCCGGAGTCGGTGGCAGCAACACAGGCAGGTGATGACAAGTGAGTTGCAAGTCCCACCACAGCGCTCTTCCTCCAGAATGGAGCTGGAAAAAAATCAGAAACCACTTCTCCATCTATAGGAGCCGAGGCATCTGATGGGTTTGGAGGTGGAGGGAAGGGAGCTGTCGTGAATCAGGCCCAACCACAGACTGAAGGATGACCAAAGCTGAGACCAGCAGAGCATGGAAAACGGGGGCGCTTTGCACTGCCAAAGGCTTACTGAATGCAATTCTCAACCTTGGCCTCACAAGGAACACGCACTGCTCAAGCTCTTAAAAATTAAGACTGGGGTGATTTATTAATCTTGTTAAGAACTCTGATACAAAGCACAGTAAAAGGCCACAGACCAGTAAATAAAATGTGGCTTCTGGCCACTTTATAAATGCTGCTACAGTACTACCAGTAAAACAGACTCATTCTCACACCAGTTCAAACAAGTAGTTCAACTGGCAAATAAAAGTTCCATTCGCTTATCAGTTTAAAAAAGTTTAATAAAGCTTTAAGTGTTTGCTGGTTTAAATGCTACTGATTTCCCAAATGGATTCACGATTAAGTTAAATGAGATCTAGAGAAAGTTATTAGGTTTGGAAGGCAAGACTGTTCCTAAGCCAGAGGAAACAACTTCTGACCGGGTAAGATTGCGAGAGCAGCAGACTGTATTATAGGCCTCGAGTCACTTAAATTTATACAGGTTATTAGCATTATCTGTAAATATACAATATAAACAATTGTACATACACGGCATATAGCTTTGTTCTCCAGAACAGTAGGCAACTCTTTTAGCTTAAGACATCTTCGCCCACCAAAACAAAAAAGGCACATCTGAACAAGACGCATGCTAAGTACTGGGGATCCTTTCCAACATCTGCGGTGGGTCCTCGGCCACCCTTTATCAAAATAATCAAGACTAACCAAATATTTTGGTGTTTAGATTTCAACCTCTTTTTCTTTTTTTTTTTTTTTTGTCTTCAGCAGCAAATCAATGGCAATTAAGACACGGGAGATACATTTGAGAACAGTAGCTGTCACTCACGGACCTCCAAGCTTACACCCCATTAAGAAGGCAAGTGGCCAGAGGTTTAAAAATCGGTAACACTCTACATCCCCGTGGTGTGAATCATCCCGTTGTACTTTTGTTTATAATAATAATTAAAAAAAAAGGCCACTAGTGCTCAAATTTGAAAAGAATTCCACAGACGCACCTTTTTTTTTGGCTCAGTGCAATTAAAGGATGTCAGTTTAAATTCATTTAGTGTAGTTTACAGTGCAAAAGGTCTATTTTTTTTGTGTGTACTGGCATAAGTGTCGGCACTGAGGATGTGAGACAAGGCAATGCTGCTGATCACCTGAGGGTAATGCTGTCGAGCAGACGCAGGCCAGTGTGTGGAGTCTTATTTTTCCAATTTAAACTTTTTTTTTTTTTCTGTTTTCAATCAGCAGCACTTTTTAAGAGCATAATTTGTGAAAGTACTAAAATACACTGCCTTTTTTTTTGAATAAATAAAAAAAAAAAAGAAAGGAACTTTACAAATACTATTCCAGTGTCAATGACTACTATGGCTACGGTCATTGAGGAGTTTCTGCATTTTCTAGCAAAGAGAGTCTGTGCAAAGGAGGGTGGGAGAGCTCCCTTTTGTAAGTCTTTGGTGGCAGTTTTGGTAACTGAGGGCTCGAATTGTTCCGGGGCGGGACGGGGGGCGCGGGAGGGTGGCCCAGGCTGTTGTGACCGGCGCTGATCACGCAGCAGCGACGCAGTACCCGGGGAGAGGGCGTGCTGGGAGGAGTGCTGGGAGAACTGGGACCTGTGCTGGCCTCCCTCAGCCGCTCGGGATCTCTGTGAAGGCGTCCCACCGGCGGCGGCTGGAGGTTTAGAGGGCAGTTGATGAAGTGTTCGGGCGGCCGGAGAGGAACCGGCGGTGGAGTATCGGGAAGAGGGTCCCGGGGGGGCGGAGGAGGAGGGCTGTGCAGCGGCTGGTCGAAGGGGTTGGTGTAAGAGGGAGCACGGGGCTGGATCTTTGGAGGCGGCGGCTGCCGGGGGGGAATCGCTGGAGGATCGTCGTCCGACTTTAAACTTCCCTACAACAGTAGAGAGGAGACAACGCTGTAAGAAACGTGGATGTTTAGATAAAGAGTATATTTTCTGACAGGCACAGAATTCTCTCGACATCTGCTACTGGTACTGTCAGACACGATGCTGGAAGAGTCCTATCTTTGATTTGAATATGACCACTGTGTTCCTAAAGTAGCCAGCAGAGTTTGGACACCAGGAACCTGAAACTTCAAAAGGACAACCGGAGCGCTGCACTTGGAAGTCTTTTAGACTAAGGAAGTCCTGCTTGGCTGGGTGGTTGGACTCCATGATCTGAAAGGCCTTTTCCAACCTAAACAATTCTACCATACTAGGTGTTCCTTGATTTGTTATCGAAGTTATTCAACCTAGGACAGAACTACCTTAGCATTAGAAGCATCCTGATCCATCTTCTTTCGTGGAGGAAGCGGAGGAGGGTTTTGAGGCTCATCACTTAGTTTGGGAAAGCTGCCCCAGGAGCTGAAGAAAGTCTCTGGAGAGAGAAGAACAGGTATTTTACACCGCTTGTGCAATACCTGAGGAACATACCCTAGAATATGAAACCGAACTGGAAACAACCCAAATAAGCAGATCTTTGTGCTCAACAGCGACATGAACCATTAACTTTGGTTGTATGAAGTTCTTGTTCATTTCTTTAATCAGATAAACTGCTCACAAAGTGCTCTCCTATTCCCAGTACCAAAGATAGGCATCAACAGGTTAACAGGTGCTGCTAAAGGACAGAAAAATAAAGTCAACAGGAGCAAGCACTTAAATAACCCCCTCTGCAACCCTTTCTGTACTGAGGAAGGTACCCCCTGTTTGCCAAAGCACCTGCAGTTTGCCCGCGTGCCTTGATTACACTTTGAAGTTTTTTCTCTCAGCCCCGAAGGTACACAACGAAATTCAGAATTTGAGAGGATTCTTTACAGGTTTCCAGCACACTAATACACCGAACAGAACAGATATTAAGTCTCACAGTATTTTCGGACATTTCTAGTCCTTCCTTTTTACAGAGGGAAAAAAAGTAATCCTCAAAGTTAATTTGAATTTGTGACTTTTGTCACACTTTGCTTTGTCTCTCAGAAGAGCACAGAGCTCTCTATCAATCCAGTAGGCACCTGTGCTCCCCAGTTTGAAATTTTCATCATATTATGGAAAAATGTATGTGCCTGGGTCATAAGGGAGTAAAAAGAGAAGCTGAAAACCCAGATGAATACAGGAGATCCCTCGCAGCTGCGGTACAAAAAGTACCTTCTCTTTCCCAGGAACAGAACAATTATTTTCACTCAGTGGCAACACAGAATTATCAAGTTGCTTCATTAGTAGCGTTAGTCAAACAAAATAATCATCAAGGACATTCAAAATAGAAGCAAAATCCTACCAGAGCCTGGGGCAAAAAAAAACCCCAAAGCAAAACAAAACCATACAGTATTTAGACTTTATGTTCTTTCCCAAACATCTGATCTAAGACCTGTACAAAAAGTCCTCTCGGGACCCACAAAAATGCAGCCCACTTTTTCACCCCAGATTTCAGATTTTAATTCCCATTCAGCCCTCCTGAAACCAGGGAAGGAAGAGTTAAACGAAACATTTAATAGCGTCTCGGTACTCACTTGACTGTGGCAAACTGACAGGAGCGAAGATGCTGTTGTTACCTGTTAAATGAAATAAATGGATTAAAGACTTTCCAGACAAAACAACTGCACTGCAGCACGTAACGTACGCTCAAAGATCCTCAAAGATCACCACAATCTCCAAGTTTACCTACTGCTAAGAATAAATTAACCTTTCCACAGGACCACTCCAGAAACACGCCAGGTCCTTGGCACCTCTTCTCTCTGCAGACATGATGTCCCCTTCATGGGGACACCTCCCATAACAGATCACCTCAGCTCCAGAGGGCAAAAAGACTAGAAATATGACATTTACTGACACAAGAACTTCAGAGTCCACAACTAACTTTTACAACCTCCTTTTTCCAAAAGGCTGGCATACACACCAGTATATTTTGGAAGCCTGCGGGACAGGAACAACAATTATGGAAACTTATTTTATATTTACCATAAGAACTGTTGAGATCGATGTCTAAAAACACACTGAACTCTGAAGAGGCAGACACCGGCGGTGTAGAGGGTGTGTTCGGCGAAGTCGGTGCTGACACTGTGGATTCGTGCTCTGCCTCAGTGATTCTACTGAAACTTATCTTACTCGGCTCCTTTTCGAGAGGCAACGGGTGACTTCGCAAGGTGCCAGAAGTGGAGCCATGTCTGCCTGTATTGGGCCTTATCCCAGGAGATTTCAGGGGGTACGTTGTTTTTCTAGGCTGGAGAAAGTGAAGCTGGTCAGTACTGCGAGCATTTCAGCCAGCAAAACTGCCAATTCTCTATGAGATATTTTAAAAAATACTTATTAAATATACTTTAAATGGTGTTAAAACCTTTCTACAATCAACTTGAGGTACAGTCTGTTGTTATTTATACAGCAAGACTTGACTGAAGTTATGGATGAAGCTTAATAAATCTGTTTTCCTCATAACAGCACCCTCGGACATCCTCTGTGCTGGTATCACCAGTGGTCACCCCACCGAAGGTCCCTACACGTGGTCCAAGATCAAGGACACCCTCAGATGCACGCTGTCTATGTCCTCTGGGTCAGTCTGTCTGAAATTCTTATGCACACACGTCACTGGTGTGAAGGAAACGAGCCTCATTAGACCCAGGTGTAACACAGCACAGATCAAAGCCCCTTCTCTGAAGATGAATTTCGTTCCCATCCTCTGCATGACTCCACCACGTTACAGCACCCAGAACCGGACTTTCCGGAAATTCCAATACGAATGCCTTGTTTGGAAATCATGAACTGGAACGAATTCATGCCAAACTGACTGAGACTATTTTATATTTCTAATTTTAGGAAGTATTTTAGAGAAATTACTCTAAGTGGCCTTTTTGCAATAGTCATTTCTGTCGTTTTCTTGCCCTGTTTGTAATATCATCTTGCTCCTTCCTCTAACAAGAGACTGCTAAAATGATTTATAGCTCTCCCCAAAATTAGAGATGTACTCAGGAGTACAATTACAACATATCAAAACCCAAGCGTTCTAGAGAGCAACCTTTCTGCTTAAAAAAGAGATCTGGGATCCAAGAGCTATTTTGTATTAAAAAACCCAAAAGATTGCTATTCCTTTAAATTGAACTGTTTTGTTCAGCAAGAAGGTTGCACCTCATTAATTCTGTGGTGTACTTCCATTTTTGGAACAACCCAAAACATTTAGACAAAAGAAAAATGAAAATTAACTTCCACTTAAAGAAAACTTAAACCCATGAATTATGCATAAAATAAATATTAGAATAATTAAATTTTGTAAGATCTTTGATACTGTGAAATGAAAAACATTATTAGGTAGTCTATCAATGACTACATGCTAAGAAACCCAAATTTAAACTGTAGTATTTTAGGTTTTTGGGGAAAAAAAATTAATTCCAAAATAAGCAAAGTAGTATGTTTTAGTAGCAACAAACACCTGAAATAAAAATCATTTAAAATCATCTCATGATACAGAATTCTAAAGGAAATATATCTATGCCTTATTGAGTTAACGACGTATTCTTTTCCATAGTGGCCAGTAGATTTTAGGCGTTTAATTTGCAGGACAAGACTTACAAATCTAGGTGGTTGCTTGCAGTTTCGAGGTTCAATTTCTAATGACTTGTTGAACAGATAATCTGTGAACTCTTTTTCTGGTATCTTCCCCATAGGATTGAGATTTTCAAAGAATTTCTAAATGAAAAAAGCATCAATAATATTTAAAAAAATAAGCATATGCACAGAACTTAAATGAAATGCTTATAATTCACCAATTAAAAAATCTAGCTTTTCACTACTGTGAATTTTCTAGGAAAACAGGAGTTCAATAATGCTTTGGATGCGATCAATGAAGTGTCAGGAACAGGAAGGGAGAGAGGAAGAGAGCAGGGAGGGCAGAGGTGGGGACAGGTGAGGGCACAAGGGATGGCTGGGACAGGACTGGCAGCGTTCCTCGTGTAACCAGCTTCTTTCTTCATTCCTGCCAGCTGCTGTTCACTGGCCCAGACTGGGAGTGCAAGCCACACCACTTGTGTGGGTTTTGGGGAAAAATTACAATTTTGTGTCATCAGGAAGACCCAGAACTTGGAACCCAAACAGGTAAATCCCTGCTTCTGGCTAGTCCTGTGCTGTGGTACCTTGTAGGCCACCAGCTCTGACCCCCCTCTTCAGTTCAGGCAAGATTAGGTCTAGTGCTAGAAGATTATTTGGCAATTTTTTGTTGTGTGCATTCTTTTCCCTCTTTTATCCCCAAACCCAACATTACCCGAATTTCTGGCTCTATCCGTAAACAGTAGGGCTGGTTTTGGTACTGCTGAATTTCTCCTGTAATTTCAGCCACTTTTCTCCTCTTGCTGAAGTTAATTAATTCTTTCCCTTGTCTTTTAAGGAAGTCAGGATTCCCTTCTTCTGTCTTCAAAATATTTGTTAGGTATATTCCTGATAAAAAGAGAAGCTTTTTATAAAGTTCATTTTCACCCCAAGAGCTGATTTCATTCTTTTAATGAATGATAAAAAAGTCTGAGTATGGGCAGGCCATTCCCTTTAACGGTCCAACAGTTGATTAGTTGGCAAAAATTAATCAAGTCTGCATTTTTACGTAGGAACAATACATTATTGAAATAAAACATCTTATTTGCTTGACAAAACATGAGATCCCAAGTTAGAAAATGACAATTTTCAGGTCATGACCATAATCAGATTGGCAATATGGAGGCAGTGTTAAACCAAGTAAGGTAATATTCATACCGATATAATACCAGCAACCTGTATAGTAAACTAGAAAAATTAATTTATATAAAAGACGCTAAGTCTAAAAACGTTACAAACCTAGGAAGTCCAAGTAAAATGTTATATTAAAAAGATTTTAAAGCTGAACACAACCCTCAACGCTTTAAGCAATATTAAAACATCTGCATTCAACTCGAGGCTGACAATACACACACTAAGAGCCTGCCCCGGTGTTACTTACCAAAGAAAGGCACACAGGGTGGATTAATTGACTTGAGCTTAGCTAGGTATTTTTTAAAATGATCTTGACTTAATTCTACAGCTTCATCCAAAACTCTTTTTTTTCTTTCCTGCAGTGCCTAAGTTGTCAAAAAAGAAATATAGTTAGGGATGCAAATCTCAGTAGCAGGGCGAGTAAAACCAAAGCAATTCCTGAGCTCTCTTAGCTCTGGGCTAGAGCTCTCTAGCCCTGAGCAAAACTTAGGGACTGAAATCCAGATTTGAAAGAAGCTCTTGTGTAAAGGGTTTGCCCTGGACTACAGCACCATCAGTCAGTTTAGCCACATGAATCATGAGGCTATTGTAAACAGGCTATTCTTGTGTCTGTCAAATTACAAGCATAATCCTGGTCTTTAAATTTAATAACAATTCAACGTTTAATTTGGAATTTAACTTAAAGGCCCTGTACTACCTTTTAAAGACATACAAAACTCAAACCATTTTATTCATCTTTCTCTGTTTTGGTCCAGACAGACTTTGCTGCCAAATCCTGGGCATTGCTTGTCCTTGGCAAGTGAAAAAAGAAATCAATATTTATTTAGCAGCCTCTCTTCCTACTCTCCATCAAGCCATCTCAGCAGGTATTTATTTCTGCCTCTGACAATCTGAATTTTCTGAGACGTTTCTCTCCCTGTGTTTCCCCTGTAGGTAGGAAATGCTGCCGTTCAAGTATTCCAGAGCCCAGGGATCTCAGCCCTGGAATCCTCCTCCTCCTCTATAGCCATAAAATGCTGGACTGAAGCGACATGTTCATTTCAGACAGGTTAACGAACCACAATGAATGGCCACAGCATTTCCCCCTTTTTGGGCTGAATACATGTGAGAAAACATCTGCTGAAAAGCTCCACTTCCCACTAGGGACCCTTTGAGAGGCCCAGCCCAGCTCCTGCATTTTCTCATCAATAACTTCGCACGTTTCACACTTATCTTCTTCCCTGAAAGGGAGTGTGATGTGGTTACTGTGGATTTCACTTCAGAAGAGTGCGAGGTACACTTCTGGATTCTAATTAATGTTTTTTCCCCAAGAGCAATGCCCAAAATTTACCTCAAACGTGTGATCCAGTCTGTACACAGACACAGAGTTCATGGCACTGACGATCTCCAAAACACCATTGAAATTATTCAGATCTTGAAAAACCTGCAGGATTTCTATAATCCTGCTCAGCACAGCCACTCGCTCTTCAAAGTTCTCCGTTTCCACTATGCACCTAATCAAAAGAAACAATTTGAGAAACACCGATAAATAAACCCTGACATTTCGCTGACTCCTAAATCCAGATTTTCCCAGGAAAACCTGTAGGAGTCGTAGCAGTTACTCCCGCTGCACTATCACCTCCTAGACTTACTTTTCAAACCAAAGAGTCAGATTTGTAGTATGACGAATCATTTTCAAGAGATTTGGGGAGTTAATTTCCTTATCTTCTTTAGTCCACACGCTACCGACGAGTTCAGAAGGCTGCACCGCCCTGATAACGACAAAGCAAGATGCAGAACGCTCAGCACGAATGATAATTCCGTGTTCTGCATTCGCGTTAACAGATTATTTCTGCCCTTAATCATGACTTGATATTTCACAAATCCAAGCCAATCTCATCTGCTGCAAAACAGTTACTCAGAGTAACTTTTCGACAAGTATTTGGCTATAGAAGGAAATGCATTTTTATCTTAACTGAAATTGGCATTTTTGAATGAGCGTTTTCAGATAAGAAAATCACAAAGGAGTAACTTTAATTTCCTGAAAGCATAAGAAAGCATCTTAAAGACAGATACAATTTTTCAAAAAATAGGAAGCTGAAGTACTTTGAGCAACAGAAGTCTTTCGTCTCTGAACAACAAAAGGATGCTTCACCTCAGAGTTTTTGTAAGATCTTTGCAGCAGAATTTCTATGCAGCAAAGTCCAGCTCTTGCATCAAGGGTAGATCTATTTATCACAGCTGACAACAGAGGGAGGAAACAGCAGGATACTTATGGTACCAGACCAAAAACAACTTCTCAGAATTTAAAGTCCCTTAATGTACCAGTGATACAATTACATGCATAGAACACATGGGTCAAGGGGGTGGTTTTGACCAATTTTACGAATTAGAGCTCTTTCTTGCTGAAATAACCTAAAAAAAGCCACGTATGAGCTCAATCCCTACCTATAAAGGTCGGACTCGAGGAGCGTTAGCTGCCGGGCGATCTCTATGGGATGCAGAGTCATGAGGTCCAGGGTCTCGCTGTGCCCAAGGCGCCAGATGTGCCACTCGATGGGGGGCGGCGGGCTCTCGAAGGTGATGTTGTGGCTAATGCCATTTGCCTGAGCTTTCTTCCTCTTGATGATTTTAGCAATCGATTCTACCCACTTCTTCATGGATTTCCCTGCAAAACAGAAACCATTAAAAAAGCCCACCTTTTTTAAATACCATCTTAACTGAGTTTTGATTATTCAATATAACCAACCCCCCCAAATTTGTACACGCACTCAAAATTCTGCATTTCTGCATTGCAAATTAATTAGGTTTATAGTTTCCTATTTTTTTTTCCTCGCACCTGTATCAGTTGGCAAATACAAACAGATGTAAACAAATTTTTGGGTGCCCAGTGGCGTTTAACCACATTTACTGACAGTTTCACCTACTTAGAGGAGAATTAAAAACCATCAAGCTTCAAAGGTGAGGTATTTGCAAGATGCTGTACTAATGCACTGCAGAATAAAAAGATTAGAGAAATCTGTGTTTATAAAATCAGTCCAATATTTACAGTACACAAAACAGTAGACAAGATGGAAAGCACCTTTGGCAGTTCAAGAAAAATATCTTTCAAGAGTAACCAAAATTGAATTATTCCTCCCTGCTCAGCAATAATTAGCACAGAGACCTCTGCAAAAGATAAACCACGATTCTCTAAGTTTGTCTCAGAATTATATTGCCCAAAGTATGGCCTGGCAATCTGAAAAGTAAAGTCTAGAATTGCCAGGATAATGATTAAAATTGACACGTCAACACTGCTCCCTCCACATAAACTGCCAAAATATCTGCTAGTTCCTAAGGGATCGCTCCAGAGGAAACAATACCAAATGGGGCAAGTATCCTCTCCCAAAAGGATAACGATTTTCAGCTGGCATCTTCAATAAATGGGAAAAGAACAAGATGGAAAAACTGGACTCGGTTCCACATGGAAGGAATTCTCTATGGATACAATCCAGGGAGGAGGAAGGCGACAGCTGAATTCTAACAAGTCTGTTGTAACATCACTGTCCAGGAGTAAACACGCTTAATTAAATATCATAACGCTTGAAGTAATTTTTGGTAGCTGTGTAGGCTCCAGGCCAGAGCTTGCTCATAGAAAGGAGAGTCTCATAAACAGCTCAATTAAAGGCATTAAAATTACTCATGCGTGTAAAGATATTCTCATGCCTCAAACCTGTCAGGATTAGACCAACAGGTTGTACCAAAATGTGGAAGAACAACAGGCCCACCAACAACCGTACCTCTTACGCTGGAAATAAATGTCTCCAGTCTCTCCAGTAACTCCAGATCTCTTTCAAAATCGTAAAAGTGGTGCTCTACCCAGTGGCGAAAAACATTTAATATTCTGGGGAAGGAGAGAAAAAAAAGAAAATTGAAATACTATGTTTTGTATTTTGTTGTTTTTTTTTTTTTTTTTACAGGCTTCCAAGGCTCATCCCATATAACCACTCAACGAAACACCAAGCTACAAAAGCTGATACAGATTCATGTAGTTGACGATTATCAAAGTACACACGGACAAAAGGGCAGAACAAAGACTAAAAGCACCGCACCAGCGACCACAGAAGTCCCCAGGTAGTTAAAACCTAATTATATAATATATGGCATACATATAGTTTGGTGGTTTTTTTAAAATCTTATATAAAGAATGCTAGTGTTGAGGTGGTTTCATGAGAGGAAAAAACTTAGCAAAATCAGATTAAACCAGTATTTCTAATGTAATGTTCTAATTTATTTTTTTTAAAAGCTAATTAGGATCTCTCATTTGGTAAGAAATAAATTTGTAATTGTTTCTTTCCTATATACAAATTTCAGCTCAGTTGTTGCAAGTGTACTACCCTACTTTTACAACTTTTTAATGACACAAATGGCTGTACCAGATCCAGTACGTCCTTTAAGGATAATACTAATAAACTTTCTCTTGAATCTTCCCTACACTTTCTTAAACAGACCACTAATAAACAAGCCTCTAAAAGTGACCTACACCTGCCCTTAGGTTGTATCAGAATAAAAAAAAAGTGTTTTGCTTCTTCTTCAGGTAAACAAGTTGAGCTCATACCTCAAAAATTTGATTTAGTGGCATGTATCCTATCACCTTACCTAAAGAGTGAGCAAAAATCTCCTACATCAGTTAGTACAATGGATCTTCCTCGTGCCAATTCAACTGGTGGGACGGGATGATGGGGTTAACGGAGAGCCCACAGCCTCAGACTGGGAGGAGTATATGGGTATGGTGAGATGTAGCTACTCCTGCCCCATCGCCTCTGCAGAAGCTGCTGAACTCCCCCCAGCTCAGGATATTAAGGTAAATCAGTGCTAATTGTGCATCAGGCTGCTTCTTTTGGTGGCAAAAACATCTGAGAGAGACAGGGCGGGCAACTGCTTGCAATCTGTGGGTCTGTGAGTCAGAGCACCAGAGAAGGTGGCTGGTTTTGCTTGGTCAAAGGAAGGCTCCACGTGAATACACGGAGAATTTAATAGTTCTCTTCTCAGTGTGTAAGTTAAAGAATAACGTTCATGACATGAAAGAATGGCTACCTGAACAGATCATTTAGGCTGGAAATTAGTGACAGCTTCTAAATTGTCAAAGGAGTGATGTTTTGAAACCATTTCCCAATAACAGCAATACAGGATCTTATCTAATCAGTCTTTGCCTGTGAGATACCACGGCAGGAATCCTGAAAAAGCAAGAAAGATTGCCCGGTTCTGCTGACTGTGTTTCCAGCTTAGCGCCTCCTCTTTCTCATGACCTCACATGCCTTTAATCTCATTTCCACGCCTGTGCACCGCTCAGCATCTCTATGGCATTTTCTATGAGATGGGGAGTAAGTGCTGGGGAGGGAGGGAGGGAGGGAGGGATGAGCACCTTCACATTCTCCACCTTCTTCCCAAATCTCAGATCCCTCTGAAGTAGAGGTCAATGCTATTAACAATACCGAAATTTACAAAGCGCTGGGTGTTATCAACCAAACAGCTCAAATTCAGACACTTGTTTTTAACTGTAATGCAGTTAAGAGTTTCATGTGGTCTCTCCTAAATTCAAAGATTAACTCTAAGCCACAGAAGGGTGTGTGTTAAACAGTAGCTTTAAACCCCACCTCTCATGGAGCAGGCACCTGTAAATGGACTCAGCAGAAATTAGGCACCAAAGAGTAGCCCTCACTATAAGAGGTATCTTGATTTCTCAAACAAAGAAAGAAACTGACACCAAAGATCCTGGAAACTTTGGAGCAGGGCGCAGGTTTCAGACAGCTCAAACATAACAAAAGTGCTAAATTGATTTTGGAAATTAACGGCAAGGAACATGGTTAATAGCTGCCTCAAACTTTCCTACAGGTTCCAGTTCGTTGGTGACCTCTTGTCCTGCTGGGCTGTGGCAGCCAGCAGGGCTGCAGGAGATGCCTTTGTACCATGCCAAGGGGCACTGCCAAGAGGTCCCCAAGCCCAGTCAGGAGGTCATAAAAAATAGCAACAAAACCAATAAAACAATATTTAAACTCTTGAGCCAGTTATGTCACAAAAGCCCGTTCTGTGTGAGTTTCCTTAGGCACCTGCGTCGATGGAGGCAGAAACAGTTACCACCAGCAAAGAGCAAGCTGAAATCAGGAAAAATAAGCACCGAGAGGCTGCGTGTGAAGCTCTCCCAAGAACTGATAACTCTGGAGACTCGCAGTCCTGCTGAACCCACAGGAGCTGATACAGCGAGAACACCATGGGCCTGATAAAACCGTGCAATGCCATGGGCACATGCAAGTATGAAGGTTACGCTGAGGTTGTGTCACTTGGACTACACCCAAGAAGGTGGAGGTGGCCATATATCAACAAACAGTAGAGTATTATATATATATTATATTTTTTAATAAAAAAACGGGACCTTGAAGTGCCTTTCTGAACACCTTCCTTGAAGGTACTGGCAGGTCATTATGAGTTTTCACTTTGATTCAACTGCTGCTGCTCCAAACAAGTAACAGGACAAGAGGTAATGAGCACAAACTTCAACATAAGAAGTTCCATCTAAACATGAGGATGAACTTCTTTATTTTGAGAGTAGCAGAGCCCTGGCAGAGGCTGCCCAGAGAGGTGGTGGAGTCTCCATCTCTGGAGACATTCAACCCCCACCGGACACTTTCCTGTGGGACCTGCTCTGGGCAGACCTGCTTTGGTAGGGGGTTGGACTAGATCTCCAGAGGCCCCTTCCAACCCTATAGCATTCTGTGAGTCTGTCAACTGAGGGCACCCTACGCGCAGTTATCTACCATTAATAGTAACATCTTGGTGCCACTAACACAAACAGTTTAATGAATAAAAGTTGCTCTAGCAAATATTGGTTGTGATCTGTGTCTCCTCCTGACTTTACCCCCCATCAGGGAAACAATTAGCCTCATTCATGCTAGAAACGCTTAATTGTTTCCCAAGTATAGCTTGGTCAGCACGACCTTGAAGATTCCCTGCAGCCCGCTGGGACGTGCGGCACAGACAAGAGCCTCCCTGTCTGTGGGCAAAGACGGCGACGGGGCTGGGAAAGGGAGTAAAATATTCCCCCCCCCCTCCAAAAAAAATGAAAACAGAGAAACTATCTTCACAGGGGCCCGTTAACAAGGAATCCTTTCAAAACACACTTGGGGTTGCGCATCTCTCACCCACACCCACATCACACTGCGGCCGTAGAGTGCTCTCGTGGGTGGTTGATGGCAGCTGCGAGCAGCAGAGAGCCAAAGTACAGTTGCAACACCACCAGAAGCCAGCGTGACTAATGAGAACAGCGTTTGGGATATTAGTCTGGTTTGCAGACAGCGATAAGTCCCTGCCTGACAGCACAGCAGTCTCCACAGGAGATTACCGTCTCCGGGACCACCGTATAAATCAGTGAACTAAAATCTGGCTTTAACAGAAACAAATCTCAGAGGAAATCCACCTGAGTTGTACTGGCTGGACGTATTCCTTGCGAAACCGCTTGAGGTCTGCGCTGATGGGCTGCTCCCCTTTCTCGATTGCCAGCCTGTCTGCTTCCGTAGGCTCCGGCTCCGGGATTTCAAACCTAGGAATAAAAGTACCAAAAAAAAAAAACCAAAACCAACCCCTGATGGTAATTAAGGTAAAACACAAACCCTTTACGTAGGGCATGAAGAGCAATTGCATTTAAAAAAAAATAATGCAGCACGGTGAAACTCTGAGCACTCATCTAATAGCCAGTCTGCCTGGAATTGCCTCCTCCCCTGGCGACGTCCCGTAACACACCCAGCTCTCGCCCTGATAATTCCCTGCTCCTCTGCTCATCACAAGACGTCTAGACTGGGATAGAATGGTTTTTAACTACCTGCTCGCTTGATTAAGGGAAGATTAGAAGAAAGCTTAAGAGCGGCTTTGTCACGCTGTATTAAAACGCTGTTTACACCGAGGTTGCACCTTTCAAATCAAGCACTTAGAACATTTCCCTTCTTGCGTGCAGGGACACCTGGGCACGCTCAAACACTCTCATCATCAAATTAAGCAGTTCAAAATATCACACACACACCCCAGCCGAGGTGCACCGAGCGCTCCAGCTAATACTTAATTCAGGTCACTCATTTAACAGACTGGGAAAACGAAGCTTGTATTAAAAACTCGCATCGCTGGATCCTGCTTTAAAAGTTACTGGTTTATGAGCTTCACTAAAACACGTGCCAGAGAAGGAGCAGGTAAATGGAGGCAAAGTCTCTCGGTGCCTTCAGAAAGGGCGACAGCAGCTCACCTTTCGATAAGTAAATTCAGCAGCTCCTGGGGCTTGCAAAAGGAGCGGTAGGTGGTAAGGAAGGTACGTACAAAATTAGGATCTGTTAAGACAGAATAAGAAAATTACGATTATTTTCTTTAAATCCAATCGCAAAACATCAGAAATAAAATACACATAGACTCACTGAAGAAGGTTAAAGTGGGGAAAATACACTGTTAAGCACTGGAATTTGAAAAATACCAGAAATGATACTGCTTGTGAAATTGTCATTTAGTTCTTGCACGTATTTCCCCCACAAAAAAGATGGGGACAACTGCACATAGTATGTTCTCTCAAAAACTCATCCCCGGTGTGCGGAACAGCCACCCTCCCTGAACACGCAGCTATTCCACGGCCTCACACAGACAAAGTAAACATGGTAGAACTCAGCTGTCTACTCTCTTGACATCAAAAGCACCTAAACCACCCCGACAGAAACTTTGTCTTACCTGTCTCTGGTCACCCCACTGCAGCACTGGCTGCCCTCGGCAGAGCAGCCACCGGGGACGAGAGGAGATGCTGCAGAGGCCCTTACAAAGCAAATGCCCGCAGCGGTTGGAGATGCTGCATCTCCACAAGCCACCACACCTCCCTCCTGCTGCTCCTCACCCCCGCTGGAGGTGTGTTACCACGGGACGTGCCTATCCGCAAGCTGCCGTGTGTTTTATTGGGCCCACTCTGCTATTTTACAACTGTTAAAAGAAAAATATTGGTCCTTTGAGCTCTCTTAGTTCCACACTCTTCTACAGAGTTTCTCAGATCATGAATAAGCAAAACAGTATCAAATCACTTTACTGTGAGCCGTGAAGGGTCATCATCTGGTCCTACTCCATCACAGACCAGAACCCTCCCCTGCACCCTGGGCTGCATCCCCAGCAGCGTGGCCAGCAGGGAGGGAGGGGGATTCTGCCCCTCTGCTCCGCTCTGGGGAGACTCCCCCAGTGCTGCCTCCAGCTCTGGGGCCACCAACAGGAGAAAGACATGGAGCTGTTGGAGTGAATCCAGAGGAGACCACGGAGATGCTAGGAGGGTTGGAGCCCCTCTGCTGGGAGGGGGTGCTGAGAGAGTTGGGGGGTTCAGCCTGGAGAAGAGAAGGCTCCAGGGAGACCTCAGAGCCCCTTCCAGTCCCTCAAGGGGCTCCAGGAGAGATGGGGAGG
>JAOQGH010000040.1:2457955-2471702 GCA_025769975.1 Gallinago jamesoni
GGGAAGAACTTCTTTGGTGTGAGGGTGGTGAGAGCCTGGCCCAGGTTGCCCAGAGAAGCTGTGGCTGCCCCATCCCTTCAAGGCCAGGTTGGAGGGGGCTTGGAGCAACCTGGTGTGGTGGGAGGTGTCCCTGCCCAGGGCAGGGGATGGAACCTTATGATCTTTAAGGTCCCTTCCAACCCAAACTATGTCATGATTCTGGGAGCATCAATCCTCTCACAAGGGCAAGAAGCTGCTACTCTGTGGTACCCAGCACCTTCCAGTGCTGCCTGGCAGCAAATGAATGTTGAAATACAGGAAAACCAGGCCTAGACAAAACCAGACCATACGCTCGCTCAGAAGGGTGGATTTTGGGTTGTTGGTAGTTTCTTTTTTCTTGCTGTTCTCTAAATAGTCTTGAACCTGTCAGCACTTGGTGCAGGTAGCTCACACCAGCAGCCTCCAACACTTGGGATTTCTTCCAATAAGCCCAGAAAAGATTAAGACAAACACTGCTTTTAAGGCCGCTTAAATTCCCTGCTGAGCACTGCTCAATGTTTTTAAGGGATCCATATATAGGAACGTGCTCACAAGCTACAAGTAACAGGGCTCTCATTTTGTGATAATGCTGCTGAGTCTGCACCCTTGTCCCGCACTGGCCTGTTCCGCTTCCACATCACATCTACATTCGCTCTTTGTTAATATTTATGATATTTTGAAAGCAAATCTCCCTCTTAGCGCTGACCAGGCAGGTGGTATCTCTGCTCTGGAGGCAAGCTCTGTAATTCTTTTAAAATGGGAGCTTCTATTCTGCTCTCTAACCTGTGTAGGTTCTTTTATGTTATTAAATATTTTTTTTTATATGATGTTCTCAATAAAATGGAAAATACAAGCAATGTGCTAATAACAGTGGCTTGTGATTTAAATTCAGTAGTTATTAACTCTGCATCTGCTACCTCCCATGGTATCCCAGTATCAACTGGGGACTCATGGTTTTGCCGTGGCAGAGGTCAATCTGGGAATGCAGAATCCTGCTTCCCACAAATCTGAAACTACCGCAAGCCTATGATAAACTGACAGTTTAAAGAAAAAAAAAATCATATCTTGACCCAAATGAAAAAAAAGCACTCCTGAGATCTGGTGAGATTCCCTCCACGTGCTGTTAGTCATCGAAATGCCCTTGTGGAGGCTGAGGGAGAGGACTTTGCTAGTCTTGGCTCCAAAACTTGTTTGGAAAACGTGCACTGAAACCCAAGAGGCAACGCTTTCACTGGAGATTCCCAAGGCCAAAGCGGCAAGTACTTGCGCTATAAAAACTGAAGTTCCACTGGCAAATTAATACTCAAATACATCAGTCCAGTCAAGGAAAGAGCTTGACTCCAAAAGTCAGCAAAACCTATGACATTTTAGAAAGGGATGAGTTGGGACTCACAGACAACACAACTACAGATTAGTTGCACACCAACAAGTTGCATCAATACTGAGCTTCAGTGTGGGAAATGCCTTAGTTTATGATTTGCTTCCTTTTCTACTGAGGGACCTCACAAAGTGGCAGGCTGAAGTATAATAAATATAACCTCCTCCAACCTTTATCTTTCTCCACAGCCACACAGTCTCTAACAGCACCATGGCTCTAGCCATGATGGGCTCAGGAAACACACTGGTGGCTCTTATTAGACACTGACACTTTTTTGGGGGCAGAGGGAAGATGGCAGGCTTGCATACACAAAATTTTCTTACAGGTTTGCCAGCAAAGCCGATTGATTTAATAACAGATGTGGTTTTGGGTTTTTTTCTGCAAATCTTAGAGAAATGTCTGTGTTGGAAGGGACCTATAAGACCATTGAGTCCAACCATCAACCTAACTCTGATAAAAACCATCACTAAACCATGTCTCTAAGCACTGTGTCAACCCACCTTTTAAATACCTCCAGGGATGGTGCCTCAACCCCTTCCCTGCGCAGTCCATTCCAAGGCTTAAGAACCTTTTATGTGTAATCATTTTTCCTAATCTCCAATCTGAACCTCCCCTGGTGCAACTTGAGGCCGTTTCCCCTTGTCCTATCACCTGTTCTTGGGAGAAGAGACCGACCCCCCCTGGCTACACCCTCCTTTCAGGGAGTTGGAGATGGCCAGAAGGTCTCCCCTCAGCCTCCTTTTCTCCAGGCTGAACACCCCCAGCTCCCTCAGCCGCTCCTCACAAGACTTGTGCTCCAGACCCCTCACCAGCTTCGTTGCCCCTCTCTGGACACGCTCCAGCCCCTCAGTGCCTTTCCTGTCGTGAGTGGCCCAAAACTGGATGCAGTAAAAAAAAAACAAAAACAAACAACCAAACAAAAAATAAAAGGATTACTTTCATCAACAAGCATGACCTTAAAAACTCACATACAACAAAATGTACAGGGTACCTGCATACATGTGGTACGTCAACCTCTCGATTAACTTCACAACTGTCCCTCCTTTGATGATAGGAATGCCGTTCCTGCTTTGCAAGTTGTCCTCAAAAACGATGTTGTCCTCTGAGTCTTCCACCACAAATCGATACACGCTCGGGCTGGGCAACCTCAGCGGCTGCTCGTTTTCTTCTTGCAGTAAGACGGAATCCAGCATCCTGTCCAGGGTGCTGCGATACTGGAGGGAAATCAGAGCTGCCATCCAGTTGCTCTTCTCTTCAGCCGACTTGGCAGCAAAGAGGATACTGTTCTCATCTTTAGACACCAGTTCGAAAGCGTGCTTGTATTCGGCTGTGTCATCTTTATCAATTATCTGTATCTTCCTCATGATGATTTTTTCCTTCAGTCTATACTCGGCGTTGCTGTAGCCGGGAAGCCGTGACTGACCATGGTTGGTTTTACAGCTGATCATTAAGCCATCGAAGAGGAAGATGTGGCGTTCGTGTTTGGCTCCTATTTTCGTCAAGCTGCCTTCCATTATGAACTCATTGCAGCACTGCCCAATATCTTTGCCTTCCCAGCCGTCAATATTTTTCTGGATTTCATTCATTTTCTTGATGGCCAAGTGCTTGCTTCTTATTTGTCGGTTATAGAAGCGATAGACCGGCTCCCTTGAATGAATAAAAAAAAAAGTCGTGATGGGCTCAGTGCACATTTGATATCCCAAGACAGCAGAAAAAATTCAACTAAATTAATTGCTTATGTCATTATTTCTTTACTCTAAATATATCGTGTTCCAAATAAACCACATGCACTGCTTTAGCAAGGGCAAGAGTAAGATACTGACAGAATCCCAGAATGCTATGGGGTGGGGAAGGGCCTCTGGAGATCATCTAGTCCAACCCCCTGCCAAAGCAGGTCCACACAGAGCAGATCCCACAGGAACATGTCCAGGTAGGTTTGGAATGTCTCCAGAGAAGGAGACTCCACCACCTCTCTGGGCAGTCTCTTCCAGGGCTCTGCCACTCTCACAGGAAACAAGTTCCTCCTCATGTTTAGATGGAACTTCTTAGATTCAAGTTTGTGCCCATTTCCAATTGTCCTGTCCCTGGACACCACTGGAAATAGACTGTCCCCACCCTCCTGACACCCACCCTTTAAGTATTTATAAGTATTGATCAGATCCCCCTTCAGCCTTCTCTCCTCCAGACTACAAAGACCCAAGTCCCTCAGCCTTTCTTTGTAAGAGAGATGCTCCAAGGCGCCTCATCATCTTTGTAGCCCTCTGCTGTCCCCTCTCCAGCAGTTCCCTGTCCTTCTGGAACTGGGGAGCCCACAACTGGTCCCAGTGCTCCAACTGAGGCCTCCCCAGGGCAGGGCAGAGGGGCAGGATGACCTCCCTCCACCCGCTGGTCATGCTCTTCCTGATGCAGCCCAGGATGCCATTGGCCTTCTTGGCCTGAAGGGCATATTGCTGGCTCCTGGGCATCCTGGTGGACAACAGGACTCTTACGTCTTTTTCCTCAGAGCTGCTCCCCAGCAGGTCAGCCCCCAACCTCTACTGGTGATGCTATTCATAGATATTATTCATATTGATGTTATTCACAGACATGGACTGTGAAAGTTTTGGGCTGCTGCTCCATTTACAGTGAAAGCTGGCTTGAAAAGGAAGTATACACATAACAAGAAAAAAAAAGAAGATAATTCCTTCCATATCATTTATTTCCCTATCAGCCCCCCAAGGGAAAGCAGGGCAGCTCTGTGGATCATTACCCAGGCCGACGTCTCGGGGAGTGTTTGCTGTAAATGCGCTCCATGCTGCACCGCAGGTTGATAAGGGCAGTGATGGCTTGTTTTAAGCACTCCCGATCCTCCTCATCCTCGCTGCATTCCTGCAATTGCTGTGACAAAATAAAACAAGAAACAGGTTTTCTTTCAGGTTTGTCTGATTTCTAGAAGGGAAGACCGACAAATATTCTCACGCTGTGTTATCTACAGTACTTAGGGAAGTCGGTGATTTCGAGTCGATGAGAGAGTTATTACTAGAAAAACACTCAAAAACTTTCTCTATGGGTAAAACTACGCACTAAAAACATTGGTGGGATATTCAGAAGCCAGAAGATACTCAAGAAGAGAGAGCAGGAGGGAGTTTAGAAAGATAACCCGTTACCCTTTCACTGAGAGAAAAGGCTAATGGTCAGATACTGGTTTCCCTGTTGTCTTTTGAATGATGTCCTGTTTCACAAGTGATTTTATTAAATAATTCAGAGGTTTGAAACAGCCGAGAATTAAACACTGTTTTATGTAACTCCGTGTAGTATCCCTTCAATGAGTCAACTAATCTCACCATTTCAGAGCAAATTTAAGAGAGCGTACCAAGGTTCTCTCTTTGCTTCTTACCTAAATTCAGCCATTTTCAAATTCCATTTCAAAAAGAAATGTCAATTTTGCACAGTGCAAACAGTAAGAAAAAAAAGCCTGAAATTCAAGATTTGCTACTAACAACAAAACACGAAGACAGTGAGAATCGGCATATTTCCTTATAAAGACTTGACCCACCTACACCACTAGGCAGAAACTTGAATTAGGAAATTCAACAGGGTTTTATATTATCTCCTTACACTTGGCAGCAACGTGCTCTGAGCAAAGCCTGTTCACAGAGTTCCTCTTTTTGGGTCTTTAAGGTGATCACTCCTAAAATACTACTGATACAAATAAGAGCTTTTTCTTTTTAACCCCTTCCATCTTCAAGATTGTATGAAAACTCAAGCAAATAAATTGCTGGGCAAAAATCAAGCCAATATGCCAGGCAGTTTTGGATAAACTCTGCTTTACCTATATACTTTAAGAGAAATCTTACTTACAATCGCTCAGCATGGCAGAAGCCTTCTTTTCCTTTCCCCACTACGTTTCCCCAGCAAGGATATGTAGCTTCCTCTAAAAGTAATCGAGAGAACAGGATTTGACCGGATTGGTCCACTCTCTGTAATTTAAATTACTATAATTTTTTATTTTTTACATGCCCAAAAAACCTCCATCTTGCATATTAGAGAAATGAAAGTTTCGTGGCCACAAATTGCCAGGAAGTTTATGAACTGAGGAACAGTACAGGGAAGGGAAAAATCTCTATCTCTCTGGAAACCCTTCTTTTCCTTGTTATCAGCCACTGAAATGCAAAGAACATAAACACAGTGTGAAAAGATGGCAAGTGGAAAATTCTGAAGGTGGGAAAAACTATTGAGTCCGATAAAAATATTCCTTCTCTTCACATGATTCTCATCTTTGATTCTATGTCCTGAGCAGAATTTCTTGCATCCCCTTTCCAAAGGGAGCTGTTTTGTGGCACTTAACAGACATCAAACAGCATACTTTGCTTTTTTTTTTTCTTGGTATTAAAAAATAAAATAAACCCCCACATTTGGAAGTAAACTGATCTGTTTCCACACCTTAGTGAACAGATCCCTGCAGATCAGACAGATTATCTGAGGCACATCTCATTTTCTGTAATCACTGGACCAACTTTGGCTTTTCCAAAGGCCAGTTCTTAATAAGCATCTTTGTGATTAAACAGCAGGACAGAGTAAATACATAAATTTTTAGAAAAGGAGGTCCTGCTTATGCCAGATGTATTTAAAATACCAGTGTTTATAAACTGAGAATATTAACTATAAAATATAACGTGCAGAAAACTATTGGAAAAGAGTAATGGAGAACACTGTTCACTTCAAAAAATTCTATTGCAGTGATCCTGTAGAATATTGACTGGGATTTCTCTGTCAGGCAATGATTAGGTAACAGTGGAAAAGATCAAAAGGTGGAATTTCAGATGTTTTGGATTGCTGGATAATAACACAGCAAGTCACCTGCAAGAATTAGGGATGATCTGCCTGGAATTCCCATGAGAAGGATACACTCTGAAGCCAGCAGAAGAAGGTCTTCTTGGGCTCAAACATGAACTTGAGCAGATCTCTGCTCACCTTCCAGATTTTAATACTCTGTCTAACCAGCTCAGAATTTGGATGAATTCTTTGAGTTCTTTGCACTGGTTCAATGAAGGATGTTTCCTGGGATGCTGGCATCAACAGACACATGTATGAAAGCATCACAGGAGCTGGAAAGCTCGATGAAACACTGAGCTCTCCTCTACACTGCCTCTACACCTACATCAAGGTGTTCATGCTTGGAAATGTCAAAAGTAGTCTTTTAAACCCAAATACTCTGATAATCAATTATAGATGTCACAATCAGAATATATTTACAGAATCATAGAATATTTAGGGTGCCTGCTTGCAAGATCTAACAACTTTTGATCACTACCACTACTTTTTCCTTCCAGACAGTTTTATTTCTTTAGAATTACTTCCTTCAACCTTTGCTGTCGTCATTCATTCCATCTCAACCTACGGCATGTCCATTTTTTGTCACTACTCG
This sequence comes from Gallinago jamesoni, assembly GCA_025769975.1. Lineage (NCBI taxonomy): Eukaryota > Metazoa > Chordata > Aves > Charadriiformes > Scolopacidae > Gallinago > Gallinago jamesoni. The sequence continues at coordinate 2,464,759 of JAOQGH010000040.1, forward strand.
AACAAGAAATCAACATTAAAGTGACACCAGGACCTCCCTCTGACTCAAGGTGTTCAAAGGCGATTTCCCAGGGAAAAGCTGCCAAACCAAAGAAATTCAGCGCCAGGGTCTTCAAACAGCATCCAGCCCTTGTGCCTTCTTGCTTCTCTCCCTACTGAAACCATGAAAATAATGAGTATTCTGTTGCTTTTCTGCTTCCATTTTTCCTAGGTCTTTTTAAAACAAGGTTCCCAGAGACAAATACAATGCTAACAGAGAAGCTGTACCAACATTATAAATATTGTTGAATGAATACTTTCTCCATCCCTAAAAACACTCTGCTTTTTAAAAATCATCGCCATAAATTCAGAATGTTTTCAAAACTACAACATAAAATTCAAATTTTAAACCTGCAACTAAAGTGGTCACACTAAAAGACTCTGCATTTATCATTATTCACTACAGAGTGGCATTTAAGGCTTCTTTTTACCATTATTCACTATAGAGTGCTATTTAAGATTTCTGCTCAGTGCTCACAAGGTTAGAAAGATTCAAGACAGCCAAGTGACAGCCTCTGCAGCTCAATTCTAATTCTACTCAGAAGTCTTGTATACTGTGGATAAAGGTCAAATTTAATAATTTTCACTGCTACAATTCCCTAGTTTAAAAAGGCATCGCCTAATATTCTCTTTCATCTGCTGTGTTCTCCAAGTTAAAAACAAATAAAAGACACAGCAAAATGTTTTTGCAGTATCTGCCAGACTTCATTTTTCACAAATATGAGGAAATTGAAGGCTGTGTGTGTACAACCTGATCCTATCAATATTAGCAGGAGTTATGAGCAGGCTCCGAGCCCCCAGGAGACTGTAAAGCTCTTGCAGCATTACAGATTTACGACAGATTTATCAAAACCCAACTGTCTTCTCTGTGCCATGGGTTAAAACATAAATAGCGACTGCCCTTTCCTGTCACTGAAGAAAAAAACCTACCCTGTTTGCATGTAAAGTATTTCATCCGAAGTTTCGAAAACACACAAAACTCAGCTCAAGAAGGTTTGTACGTTAACACTTCCCTAAAAAGCAGACAACTCTACACAGCTTGTAAAAATCAGTTAAATATTTAGATTCTCCCAAAGCTGCAGCCTAGGATTTCATTCTTTAATTTCATTCTTTAATTTCATACTGATGCACTCTCATTTCCCAGCTCTAAGAGACAACTGGTCATTAATTAGCCTACCCTTCAGTAGAATACAGGTCACTAATCCAATTATGTCTTTTCAATGTGAAAGAAGAATATTTTAAGAAGTTCCAGAGAATTATCGTACACAACTGACCCCGAGGGAAAAGGGAAGTTAACACTATTTTGACAGAAATACGTATTTACGAAGCTATTAGTGCTCACACCACAGCTGGGCTGGCAGAACTGCCCCGCGCTCTTCTGCTGCCATCCTTTAGTGCCATCATCATTTTACTGTCTTTTAGAAGAAGCCTTTATAGAAACATAAGCTTTATGAAGGCAAATATTAAAACCACAGCAGTGTAAAGTTTGTCTTCTCAATAAAGACAGTGCAGTAATCTAGAGAAAAGTTCACTGACCGTTAGGTTTGGGGTTTTTAAGCTTTGTTAACTGTTTTCTAAAGTGACAATGAATAGAAATGCTTAAAGATTTAAAATTTATTGACATCACCTGGATTTAAACCTTTCTACAAAATATTGTTAATCCATACATTGGACACGTGTGGTTTGTGGGCCAAAATGAATCAACTTTATTTTTAGTTACCTAAATGAGGATATGCAAAAAATCACAGCAGACATAACGAAAACAAGACTTAACTTAAAATAAATAAAAGAAAAAAGAAAATAAAGGAGTATTTGCTAGCTATTTACAGACTTGGTCTTAAAACAATTGCTGCTTTTTGGCTTGAGATTCTTTGGAGAAAATTTTACATTGCATTACACATAATTTCTATGTTGCAAAGTTTCTTTTCTTCCTTCATACAAGCAAATCCTTTAAAATACAGAGGGAGACCATAACACACCCATACAACGGAACTAGTATCACTTTTTACATTGAGAACTTAAAAGCCTAATTTCTGTTGCTATTTCAAAATACTGGCTATAGCCACAGGATATTCCACCTGTTTAATTTAAATATTTCCCAGTTAGTTAATAATTCACTTACCCTTCTAAGCATCGAAGACTTTCCCAACACTGTGGGGCAAATAGAAACTTTGTTTTTTACATTATCCTCAGTTCCTTAAAAAAACCTCTAAGTACTTTTCAAGCTTTTGCATTTTCTACAGCAACGTTATTTTTTTTCCTCACTCAAGAACGATTATTATACATCTCAGATGTTCAATTTCTGCTGACTGCTGGCCTCTCTGCTCATAACTCACAGCAAAAGCATGTGCTTGTAAGCAAATAGATACAGGCTTAGTTACTTTTTGGCTTTTATGACCCAAGGGAAATAGGGACTGATGCGAACCACCTTGCTAGCGCACGTCAGAATAAAATACGTGCAAATGATCTGTGGTCAAACCAATAGAGGCTGTTCTGAAATAAGTAATGCCTCGAACAGGCAGAATTGCTCAGCAATGATGCAACTAGATGCCAACCTAAACAATTTGTATGGTAAGGCCCCTGAAATACGTCCTGCAGTAATGACTTTTTATCATCTGAATCAGAATTCCATAAAGCCTGACATTTCATCAATGTCATTTCTTAGAAGAGAGAAAATAAGAATAATAGTGCTCATTTTCATTCCTCCTCAATACGGAAAAGAGTGGCATACTGCTAAAAATGGTACTTTTTGCTGTATCTCTTCCATTTAGGGCTCAGGACAAACAGTTGAACATTAAGAACAGATTATTTTGACTCTGCTGAAAAGGAGGTGCCTCCCAAGCCCCAAAATAAGACCAGCTGAGCTGCAACTGGAGTGTGACTTAGGACTGAGAACACTGATCTGAATTACGCCTAGATTCTTCTGAACAGACAAAAAATTCAGAACCCAAGGAAAGAAGATATTAGATTTGCACGTTACATTTTTAACCACATTAGAACTCAAGTTCAATAAAGGCTTGTTTAATAAAATATAGTTACTTCAAGCGTTCACATCAGAGCAACAATGGCTTCTGAAGACTTTTTTTTACATGATTTTACTTTTCAGACGTAATAACTAGTGTTAATTAATGTTTTTCTACCTTTTAAGAACTTTTAAGCAGTAAGTAAAATCAAATCTCCCATTGCAAAGCCCAGATTCTCCACATTAAGAAATGTTTTTAGCAGGAAAGAAGAGCATAGCTTCGTTTACCTGAAGTAACTCAAAGTAGTGCAAACAATGATAGACTGGGATGAGCATGAGTCGTGGGAGGACGTATCGCACGGCTTCCTTAAACCCTTCGGCAGTGGACTGAAAAAGAAACAGGATTATTTTAACTGAAATACTCTGGAAGGGCCTCTCTGAAATACTGGACAAGGGCCTGAAGATGGCAGGGCTTGGAGCAAGGGGGTTGTGTGAGACGCATGCAGGGCATCCCTGCCCATCTACACGACTCCACGCTTACATCTAGTCGTAAGGAAGACAATACAGTTTGCAAAAACTTTTTTGCCTAATGAGACTCTTTATAAGACTCAGACACGTAAATGCTCTGATGTCAAGCAAACAGAACCTGTGAACATCCTCTTCCATCACCAGCTTCGGGTGGATGCTGATCCATACTCACCAGTGAACCCATAGCTCTGAAGACACCCTGTAACCTCCCCCAACCACTGGCACAGTCTGCCTCCGTAAAACAGTTGGACAGTGCATATTTTAGCCAGAAGGAGCAAATCAAATATAAGAAGCCAGAGAACTGAGAACTGAGTTACCCACAAGCCATTTTATAAGCATCCTTTAATCCCCAGCACCTTCCTATTTCAGTGCTGTCTGCACAACTCAATTAATAGCGTTTGTTCAAGGTGACAACACCTAAAAATACTGTGGTGCTCATGGCTACGCTGATTGTCTTATTCCCCAGTCAACAGAGTATCTCATAATGCAGAGATGTTTGAATGAATTTTCAAAAAATCTCATACCTATTTCCAAAATAACACATTTTACCCTGGGTGACAGTTTGCTGCAGAATTTAAGGAGAAGACTGGAATGTTAAAGACCAGGCAGGACACCCACACAATCCAATAAACTTGTCACCAACTTCCCTCTAATGTCCTCTCCTCCCAATTACATATGTGGTGCTTCAATTTACACCCAATACACCACAAAAATATGGAGGTCTACCAAGTACTGAAGAAATTAATACCTCCTCTCCCTCAGAAACTGAGAATCACGAGTTTATGACTTAGAAAATGAATTAGAAATCTTTTCCCATTCCCAGCAGTTATTTAACATAATAATTCAGGTTGATAAGATGAGGAGATTTCACCAAAGGATGGTGAAATCCCTGCCATCTTCTGTATCAAGATAACTATTGAATGCAAATTGAATTATCTTATCTCCTTTTTGGAAATGATCTCTCCCCCTGTTTAAGATTTCTGGCTGCATCTCTCTGCAATAGTCAGAGACAGCTCACGGCCCAGAGCTTGGACCTTTGCCTTCACTCCAGAGCTTGGAGAAGAGTGAAGGAACATCCCTAGGAACAGCCAAGCCAGAAAGGAGCCTAGATTCACTGTCAAACTATTTGATGCCAATTTAATCTGGAAGAGGGCTCTGGGCTTTAAATTTGCTAGGGAGGGAGGTAAAGGGCCTCACTTCATTCACCAGGTAGTATTTAAGGGTGAGATGATCCAGCTTATCAAGTGCTCAGAGCTGAAGAGGAAACACTCCCCCTGAAGGAATGACTGGGATGAATCTCAGCTTGCAGAGAAACCAGTGAACCCTACAAACTAAGCACAATCTATAATGGGTTTAGCTGGGAGCACCACTGACCCAACGCTTACTCAGCAGCTCCTCTGAGTGCACTTTTGAACACAAGCTCAGTCTGCTGAACGGTAGCTTTTAATAGATCTGCCACATTGGCGGAAGGAAGTAATAATAAATAAAGGCAAAAAAAATGTAAAAAAAAAAATAAATACCACAGATGATCTACAGATGATCTTGCTGGATGGTCCTAATAAAGATATGACTCCAGAAAAACTGCCAGTTCCAGCCTCAAAGCTGAGCAAGGCAGGGGTGGGATATATGTATGGAAGAAAATGACAATGTGCTGCCTGTGTTTGCCATTAGAAGGCAAAATAGAAGTGGCAGGTATGAGAAGTCACCCTCTATTCTCAAGCAAGAGAACCTGATGTGAGGACAAGACTCACGGATGGGTCAGAGCTATGCGCAATTTTTATGGGAAGAGGCAGAGTCTAAATATCTTACACTGAAGCAAGGTGAGAATCTAGAGGATTTCTTCCCCAGCAGGAAGTAAAGAATTACTGACAAAATTCAACCCTTTGAAATATGAGAACTAAAGCAATTCAGTTATTTCTCATTGGCACTCACCTGGAAGTGGAGCGCAACAGCAGGTTTTGCCATTAAGTTATTAAAATGCTCCTGAAATTGTGGCGAGAGAATATCCTGGGACAAGGTTTCATACGGATCAAAGGCTTGTTCCTGAATAAAAACAGAGAATTTTACACATACACGAAGGAAGCAAGACATTTCTGTCCCAGTAATTTATTTGATAAGCTGAAACACAAGTGAAACTTTTCAAGAAAAGATCGATTTTGCAAGACAAATATTCAGTAAAACCACAACCCTTTTTCACTTCCAAATTTTAAATGCACACAACACTTTGTCAGCATTCCTCAATCTCACCGCACTTGGCACTAACACAACCTTTGCTTTACTGAAGAAGCAGGAACCAAGAGAGAAATTCTTGTTTTCAAGCAACTGAATGGCAATTTACCTCCTATCTGTCAATAAAGAATGGCACTTTGGAAAGAAAAGCAGGTCAAGGTGAACTTTGGAGACTGTCACAAGGAGGCATTGTTGTCCCACCACCATTTTGGGGCACATCACCATAAGCACTGGAGTTCTGCACACTTTTCTGGCCACACTGGAGGGCTGGGGAGATGCCTCACGCTGGGACAAAGCTGTGAGTCTGAAAGAGTCTCAGAGGACAGTCCTCTAAAGGTTTCAGGTACACAAATTCTGACCCTGGATGGAGACTCTGGCTGTGATTCTGTGATTGTCAACTACAGCAGGACGGGATGAAAACCTGACTGTACATGAATCTCTGCAGGAATAATTTATTCCTGCTCACAGATCACCTGCTCCAGAGCGTGTCAGGCTGTTCCCCAGTCTCTGCACATTCACTGGGCTGAATCACTCATGAATCACCGGGTTTTATGCGGTGCTGGTGGCACCATGCCCAGAATAAGCACATACCTCTTTTCACCTTAATTCCCAAGTGCTTGTCAGAATAGAGGCTGCAGGTCTGGGGAGAACTAACCACCACAAAGGCTCATTCGAAAAATCGGGTAAAATCTCAGGTTTTCCATTTGTCCAGGGGATTTCCTACCTCACTCACTGGGCAGTTGCAATTAAAGGCTTCATGGGGAGCAGAGGCACAGAATGCACTGGCTTTTTCACATGCAAATTGTAATCAACGCTCTCAACTCTCCTCCTCAAGTTCTAATCATCCCTGTCCATTTGTGTTAGATTGTATCTGGGAGGGGGGGAAGGTTTGGTACTTCAGCAGCAGCCACTGAATAGACATGATTAGAGACTCCCTAACTGAATGGGCTGGTTTTAAGCAAGATCTGAATCAAGCTTAGAGCCCGGGGGGGGGTGTGTGTTTGATTTTTTGGTTACTCAGTGTCTGCCCACTACCTGCAAGCACCATCACAGAACCATAGAATGGTTTGGGTGGGAAGGGACCTTAAAGATCATCCAGTCTCACCCCCTGCAGGGACACCTCCCACCAGACCAGGTTGCTCCAAGCCCCCTCCAACCTGGCCTTGAACCCCTCCAGGGATGGGGCA
>JAOQGH010000040.1:2473942-2488682 GCA_025769975.1 Gallinago jamesoni
GAGGGGGCTTGGAGCAACCTGGTCTGGTGGGAGGTGTCCCTGCCCAGGGCAGGGGGTGGCACTGGATGGTCTTTAAGATCCTTTCCAACTCTAACCATTCGATGATTCTACTTTAATTCGTTGTTCCAATGCTTCTCCTTATCATTACATAAGCAATTATCCTTTATCAACTAATAAGCTAAGATCTAGTCAACTGGACTTTCCTACTTATATGTCACATGAGTGATTTATTGATGTAATGCCAGGAAAACTTTATATTTATGGTATATTCATAAGCAAGTGGCACATGGGCTGAAATACCAGTATTCTACGCACCCGCAAAAATGTAACTGTTTTCCAAAGGGTACTGGTGTGGTCACGCAGTCCTCAGATTTTAAAAACTGAACATTCAGAGAAGTGAAATGGAAGTTTTATTGGTTGTCATATTCTTGACATATATCATAGTTTTAAGATAAAACCCATAAACTTCACATTCACTGTGTAGTTCATCTGAGATGTTCTCTTTCCCTCAGGCCAGAACATCTCATTTGACTTCCTCTGTGATACAGCTCATGTGCTTTACATGATTCCCCTTATGTTTTCATTCAAAAAACTGGGCTTAATACTCCCCTCAAGAAAAAGACGACTCAATTTAAACATGACCAAACTCAGCACAACCTCCACGTCCACCTTGGTAATTTGTCCAAGAACTGGCTCCCCCCAGCAAAGGTGCGGGATATTTCTTAGCTGAACTGTCCTGTTGCCTTTCAGACACTGCTTTCTTGCTGTGTGCCTTCTCTGCTGAATTCCAGAGTAATTTTTTATTCTATTTTCAGGTCTGAAGGTACCTATATACCTACCCTATTTAGACTAAACTGCCTGTATCTCACTGTAAAGCACTCTCAAAACCTTTACTTTTGTGATTCTCTTCTGTAGTTCTTGTGGTATTTCAATGCCCATTAAAAAAAACACAAACTGACAAAATAACTGTTAATAATGTTCTAATGAGCCACACCAAATCCATGTGCAGTGTCTTCCCGTATTCCTACTCCTTAATACCTATTTTATAGGTCAATGGGTATCAACAGCACTTCTGCTACAGTACTGAACAGCTTCTGTTCAGTCTGATTTGATACTTCATTCCTTCCAGAGTCACTGCTCTGCAGAAATGTTTCCCATTCCAGATGCCTGACAATGCATTTGGCTGAATTAAGAACCTATTTTGGCTGAATTAGCTCACTGTACAGAGCAATTCAAGTCACTCATTCTGCAGATCTATGACCAACAGCCATGGTATTTGGGTAGCCCTGGACTTGCCACCAATGCCTACAAAAATAGAGGCACCACTTTCTTCCACTAACCACTCCTTGGGCAGTTACTTTTCAAATCCACATCCCTACAGGGTCACAGCAAGTAACTCCCACTCCAAAATAAAATCTTTATTTTTGTGCTTACCTGCTTGATATATTGTTCCTGTGACAGTAGAAAGCAAACTTTAGCTTTCCTACTAAAGAATGGGTGGGGAAGATTGCTGTTCAGAGCTTATTAAAAGGACATTTTACAACTGCAAATTTATTGCATATCAGTCATGACCAAAAGTTTACTAAGAAAACAAAACAGTGATTTAAAAAAAAAAGGAACACTGTACCTCTGCAAGATCCTCAAAGCAGCTGCCAGCCAGAGGATGAGGACTACTTTCATCAGTCATTTCAACGGTATCCTCAATCAAGCCTAAAAGCTTCACTGTCAACTCATGAATATCTGAAATGTTGCTAAATATCACATCAATATCCTGCAAACATAAAACGTACCTTAGCAGCATTCAGAATAATTTATTTTGCTTATGTAAATATGAAAGCATTTTTCGTGAAGTCTGGACGAAGAGGTAAATGGAGAGGAGCCAACAAAAAGCAAGGAAAAAGTTAAATTACATGGTTTTCCAGGCCCTGTGTGCTTGCCCAGGCACATCCAACCTTGCACAATTCCCAGCCCAGCGAAGGCAGACGCATCGTCCTTCTCAGGCTGGAGCAGCAGCCCCAGTACGGGCTGTTCAGAGCTTTGGACAGAAACTCCTGGCCTTTTGAGTCACGATTCACAGCTGTTATTTTCCCCCTCTGCTGATTCTCATCTCTCAGGACACAACAGGAAGGAGGTGATTTAGAGCAGTTCCAAGGGCAGATCCTCTAAACCACAGGTAAAACTAAAGCAGCTACTTGGCTGCTTTAGCAGAATATCACCTGGGTACAGAGAAGGAACTGGCACCTTTTTTTTTTTTCCCCAAATTCTACTTTTAGATTTTCCAAATCCACCCACCCAACGAGGCAGCCCCTTCCGACAACCTTCATTCTCCTTCTGAGCCCTCTGAAACATGCTTCTCAGAAGCCTCCTCTGCCCCAACCCAACACTGCAGGGCTTAATTGACCTCCTGCCAGCGCCGAGACCACGGCAGTCGCTTTGTGGGAACAAGCCATCTCAAAATTTCTCATACCCATTCCCAAATAACAAAAGAATATTCCTCAGCTCCAAAATATCGCTCACCTTCCCCTCCCATCATCTTTGTTTGAATTCTGTCCCCACATTTGCACAATTCTCCAATATCCTATCAGCTACTGAGGAACTCCCACACCCCAGTAATGGGAATGTCTCCCGTTGCCTCCTTTCTTAACTTGCTGCTATCACCTGAAAATCCCAATTCAGGGATCGCTGTACATGAGGGCACATAACTGTTCATTTGTTGCATTAAGCAAAAGTATAATTATTACCTACACGACTAAAGGACTCAAGGTATTGCTGGCATCCGACCCGGAATCATGTCCATTAAGCTTTACTCTAAGAGCAGCACTCATTCGTACTATTAATGGCAATTCCGCTATTTTATTTCATATACAGTCAACACTCATTATGCACTGACATGCAATAAATCAAATTTAATTTTACCTCCAAGGCAGTGAATGTAATATTGATACGTTATGGCCGCTAATGGAGCAACTGGCATTATACATCAATAACCTATTAAAGGACTTACGTTAGGTGTGAACAATTTTCTGTTTGATAGGAAAGCTTCCCGAAATACTTTTATTATCAGATTCAACTCCCGCAGATACTGCCTTTCTTCTGCGATTTCGTTTCTCACTAGGTCATAGTAGTTGAGCTCCCCAGAAGAAGAGGGTTCGTCTTCACACAGAGAAACCAAACCAATGTCGTCCTGATCAAACATATCCATCAAAACCTAGCAGAGAAATTTTACAAATTACAAGCAAGCCTGATTTACACTTGGCTCAGGCTCAGCTATTCCCTATTCCAGTGCATTCAGAGAAATCCTTTGAGTTTTTAATACAATACTTTCTGTGATCACTTTCACAAAGGAGTAATATTTCAACTTTGGCAGCAGAAGGCTGGAGCAGTTGCCAAAGCCATTTTCCCCTTTATAAGTTAGTACGACCTAGAAAACAAGTTACAATTCATGCAGAACCAACTTTGAAAACAAGGCATCTTGCATAAGACTTTGACAAAACCCTCCTGATAAAGATGAAATTAAAGAAAAATGTTTCTGGTATTTATGAGGATGAAAACTAAATGTCTTTTCTGTTTAATAAAGAAGGAAAGAGCTGTCATGACAAAGTGACATTGGGAAGACAGTGACACAGCTGAGAAATAAAGGACAACATAATTTTCTGTCCTTCCATTGTTTTGTAAGAATTCATACTGTTCCAAAACTTAACAGGCTTAACTGCAGTCATTACTGTGACAGGTCTGGCATGAATTAGGAGACAAGCTTCTGCATTTCTGCAACACTCTCTCTCCTACCCTACTTCAGGCACATCTTCTAAAAAAACCCCAACACCTCTAGTATTTACCTCTGTCGAAAGGAGGATTTTAATCCCAATTCCTTACCTTATCAGCACACATGGACACTTTGATGTCCTGCTGGGAGATCTCAAAGTGTCGGATGTTGAAAACATAGTTGCCAGCCAGCTTTAAAATGTCAGCTGAGATGTATTCTAAGACAGCCACAATATACAGAGAGACGTGGTAATCTACCTTATAGCCCAGGACCTCCTGCACATCGAAAACAAGAAGGAAAAAAAAAAGGCTATTTATTCCAAAAATTCATTCAGAATGACAACTCACATATTAAGTTTTCTACTGAAATTGATCCCGTATGTGTTGATAATTTACAGTAATGTAACAGGCAGGGCAAAGGCCATCAAATAGAAATTTGATCAGTCATCTCAAAGGAAACACTTGCAAATACTTCCTTATGCTGTTTTGTCCTATACTGACAGACAAAAAGCTACAGAACTTTCATTAATCCTTCTAAAAATGTCAGTCCTAAAAATAGGCTTCCTTCAATGAAGGGACATCACTGGGACCACTCTTGGACTTAAATTTTTAATCTATATCTATGCTTATTGCAGGACTCTGGCCCTAACGTGGACTCTTCAGAAAAGAGAATGCTTCATTTTGAATTGTTCTTGATGGAATAAATTGTCTTTCATGAAACTATAGAGTCTATGTTCAACCTTTTACGGGCTGCGATCCATTTCAGTCCACCCTTCACAGCTGGTGGAACAACTAAGCTATCTGCATCCTTGCATTACATAAAGTAATTCAAAAAATTTTGATTTATCTTCTAAAAATCAGATTGTGTGCCTCTGTCCACACTTCATACAAGAAAGCCAGTGTCGTCTAGGAAGTTCTTATTTAATGCTGTGTTCTTTACTAATATCTCTTCCTCTCTCATTAACTGTCACAAGCTGAGACACTGTATAAGAGAGCACAGTGACTACACCTGAAAAAGTGCTTTAATTTCTGCTTATTCCTGAATAACATTTCCTCAATGCAGCTGGAAACTCTGGTGCTGCAATGGCACCACTGGAGAAAAGTGGTTTCTTAAGCAATGAATAAAAAGCAAAATCAATAGAAAAAAAAAAGCACCAAAAAAAAAAGCAGTGCTTGAGTGAGCCTCAATCTACTGATTAAAAGTGATTAAACAGTGATCCAAAAATCAGAGTACCATTTTATCATTAAAAAAACAACTCTACAGGGCCAGAGTATGAACACATGCTGACTGTGTGACACTAAAACCTGACTAAGGAAGGACTGTACCTGTTCTAAGGGACACGACATCTAAGAAGCAAGATGGCCACTCTCTTCCTCAAAACCCACCAACCATAAAGTCTGTATTTGTTTTTTTGTTACACCTCTGCAGATCTACTGATTTTAAAACCAAGGCATCAGGGACATTCAACAGTAACTGAAAGGACATCAATACACATCGCAAGTTGACAGTATACAAGGAACGGGATCTACTTGTTCTCTCTCTTTCTGTTTTGCCTTCTGCAGCATTTTGAAACAAATAAAGGCATCAAAACAGTGCTACAGAAGTAGGAAAGGTATTTGGGTTTATTTGGGTTTTATTTATGTTAAAAACTAACTTGTTATATTTCAAAGTAGAGTAGTACTTTAACACACTACTGCCTGGAACATGGTGAATTTAGGTACCTACATTTATTACACACTATTCATCCTGTTCTATGGTGACTTCACTCTTTCAGTCACTATGAGAAACTTACCTAATTTCACACACAGTAAATTAATTAAATAAATATTTTAAAGGTTAATATGCTGGGGGGGGATGTGGTGGACAGAAGCAGCAGGTTGTCAGTTTAAGTACCTTTAATAAAGGATGTATTTTGTCCACAGGCAGGAGGAGAGGGTTTCTTCTCTTTCGTTTCTCTATCGCAGACTGCGCATCAGCGATCGCCCACTTGTCTATCGGATGAGGAAATGTCTTTTGAACGCGGTCCTGTCCAAACACAGAAAGTGCACTTAGATTAACCACAGTAATCAAAGAGAAGTTTAAAGAAAATAAAACAGCAAATTACTTCCCCTGCAGTATAGACAATTATCCTCCTCCTCAGTGTTTGCAACACATTTTCCTAACTGTTCCCTCCTCTTTGCCCAACTCAGCTTCGTTCTTTTCAATAATCCCAAACAACCTCCCTTCCCCAAGCACAAAAAAAAATCCTTCAAATCTCCTAAAACAACTCTTGCTCTATGATCTTTGCAACACAAGAGCAGAAAGAAACCTCAGCTGCGGTATAAACAACATCAGGAAGTACTAAACTGTTTACAGACTACATGAAAAAACAAACAAACAAACAAACAAAAAAAAAACCAAAACCAAGTCTGTATTGTTCCAGTTTTATAAATGTCCATAGTGTAACTTGTCCTGGATGAGATCAAGTTTATGGCAGAAATTTAAAAGTCCATTTTTTAATGCATTATATAATATATAGATTTCATTTAATTTTTTTTTTTTTTAATATAGCAGGATCTTCTGACTAGGAAGAGTGACGTGATTGATGAAAAAGGCTGGCTACATCACTTTGGACCCCACAAGCCCACACAGGAGCATCTTCACAGTCACAGTGGCCACAGTTTACAAGCCCCCAGTTTACACAGTAAACTCTGTGTAATTTCATGTGATTTCAGGGCACTTTTATACAGATTCCTATTTCAAGAGCTGCAATAGGAACAGGCGAGATGACCCCCAGCACAGAACCACACTCCAGCAGCCCCCAGCTAAACATGCGCAAGACCCCAGTCCTGCTTTCCATGAAGCTCTCCAGGCTCCAGCCCCTGTGAGCTGGGGAATTAAAAAGCTGAAAGAACGAGTCTAAAGAAGCAATCGTCAGAGTTTGGTTAAGTGGCATTGGAAAAATAGTAATAGAGCTGAAAAAAATGATGAAATCTATGCGTCACTTCAATAAAAGATTTTTGCACATATTCTGGAATTTAACAGGAGGCCTCAGGTCTTCTTAGAGGCACCTTTTAAATATTTGCACGCGGCCAATATATTTGATGCTCAATTTTCTGTGTCAGCTGTCGGTGCCAGGGAAACAGGCGGTGACCTTCCCTCCTGGACAGCAGCCGAAAGCTCCAGGCTGGTTCACCAAAATGAGCTTTCCTTGAGATTCCACCAGGAGATTGCCCACAAAATGGACATACCGTGGCATTCAGCTGTTCTTCAATTTACCAGTGTGCTCCACGAGGAACACGTGGCTTTTGCGCTTGGAATTTGCTGGTTCCCAGTGTTTTCTTGGGAACAATTTGAAGGGCTTTTTCTATTTATAAAACCTTTACGATTTGAGATTTTAGACCTTGATCTTGTAAACGCACAAACATATTATGCACAAACAGTTCCATTAACTCCAGGCTGTTATGTAAATATCGGCACGATAAACTTTTAGAGATCACAGCTCTCATGTTTTCTCTGAACAGCTAAAAACAGCCGAGGAGCAGAGCCAAAAGTCTTCCTTTGTGGATCCCACACTCCTGCTGGCAGCACAACCTCACCGATAACACAAACCTGAATCCTATTTTTCCTGCTCTGGAAGAGTCTGAATTTACTGACCTAGAGAAGAATAATGTTTTGGGGAACCTGCGTTAGATCTAGCTCCGTGTTTTTAAATTAAATAACTGCTCTATTGCCAAGCACAACAATGTTTTATTATTCACAGCTTTAAAATGCCAGTTATATTTAAAATACAATTCACAGGATTTGGTGTCTGCTGTGATACTGATAACCACAATTAAGAGGGTCATAAAGTACCTCAGAGGGTTGTCTGTATGGTGTGCAGTTTTGCACACAGTAATTTGTGGAGCATACAGATACCTGCCGAAAATTACTAATTCATATGTAGACAGGGTAATTTTATCATCTCTTGTCTCAGAAACAGGTAACTATGGAGCTGGTGTGTAGAACCATCAGTGCTATCTCAAAGTGTCCTATGAGCTGCAGGGTTTGACCAGCTGGGAATTGGAGAAAGAACCTGGTATTTCTCAGCTCCGCATCTAACGTTGAAGCCCAGACTCAAGGTACTAACAATTCTGAGAGCTATTAAAGGGACTATTAAATTTTGGTTTTATTTAGTCATACTATAATCTTTACTCATCAGTATTACAAAATATATTTATCAGAAACCAAAATTAATAATGAATGAATTAATGTTGAATAAAGGGTGATTGCTGCATCTAAAAAGAATCTAAAACCCCTCAGGCAATTATTTTGTAAATATATATATTCATCTTTTTATTTCCATGTCACACACATAGACTATTAGACAAGGACTTCATTTTCTTTTAGGCTGAGAATCCTAAACATATAGATTGATGTAAAATTAATACTCTACAAAGCTATATTGGGCCACAGCTCCATGAAAGCACTTTCTCCCTCTAGACTGTATTCTGAAGTGCACTCCATTAAAGCCCTCATTTTGTACCCGATGACACAAAAGCCGACAGCTGCAATAATACAAGAGCCTCAGTGAGTTCAATAAAGTTCCAGGAACGTACAACTCTATTCCCTCAGCTGCACAATCCAGGCCTAACAACAGTAAGTTTTCATTCCAATATTTCCTTTTTTTTTTTTTACCCCTGGAAATTTACGTTGAAGAGTAGGAAAAATTGCAACATCCTAAAGTCCAAGGTGTATTCGAGCAGCAGAAAATCCTTCAAAGTATTCTGCATTTAGAAAAATAATGCTGAAAGCAAAAAAAAAAAAAAAAAATCCCACAATTTCTATTCTGAAGCCCTGTGTAGGAAAATGAGTTTCCAATCAAGCTTGCTTTGTGAAATCTGAATACTATATAATTTTTTAGCAGTATAACAGGGTCTGCTCTTCAGATTCACCTTGCTTAAACTTGAACCTGCACTGCTCAAAATATCTTAGTTCATCTTAGTGACTCTGCAAGCACTTGGTTTTCCAGGATCTAGTCTTACCGCTACGTCTTGGACAGTCCGTGGCTGAGCAATGCATAGTTTGTTTAGCAGCTGAAGTATCAACTCTTCAATGTAATAGAGGGAATCTTCTTTCGCTGAGAGGTTTGGGTGAACCTGTTGCTGAACCTGTTCAAAAGAATTAAAAAGAATTAGGTGGGTTTTTTTTCCCCTTTTAAAGCTGTACAGAAGGAAGAATTGGCAAAAAAAAGGAGAACCTCTGTACTGTAGTGCTGCAAATTCACACACTTCCAGTCATTTCCTACAAGTTTTCCTACATGGTTAAGATGGCAGTTCCTGCTCCTGCAAAGCTGGTGTCTCTATTCAATTAAAAACTACGTTTTCAGCCATTATGGTGGGGAAGAAATTTCAGGCAAGGCAGATTTCTGCCAACAGAGCACTGAAAACAATCACTGCTGGTAATTGTGCAGTTATTCATCCACAGAATGAGTAACATACAGTTATGTTACTAACCCTACTAATGAGCACTGGGTGACTGCGAGCACAAGAGGAACACGGACCGACCAGAGGAACAGACTTAATAAGCCAAGACATCAGGATAAGAGAACCAACCAGTCTGGCAGGGAACTGAATTAATGCGCTGGTAAAACCTGTGGCAGTAAAAAGCCCCGGCCGTGACACTGGATGAGGGCTGGAAGAGCTCTTTGAGATGCCTCAGAAAACTAACGAGAACACGAAACGCCGTCTGAGGCCTGAGACAGAGAGACGTGAAATACTTAACGCAGAGAGGGAGATCTAAGGAAAAGCACGACTCAAAATTCAGGAGTGTCAAGGGCAGGAAAGGCACTGAGAGAAAAGCTGAC
Organism: Gallinago jamesoni; assembly: GCA_025769975.1. NCBI lineage: Eukaryota > Metazoa > Chordata > Aves > Charadriiformes > Scolopacidae > Gallinago > Gallinago jamesoni. The sequence continues at coordinate 2,483,530 of JAOQGH010000040.1, forward strand.
TTCCACCTCCCTCTAACACAGGGCAGGATAATGCCTTTTTATCTCACTTCATGGAGATTAATCACAGTTTTGGTTTCCAAGGCTCAGACAACCTGGAACAGGCAACCTCAGCACGTGTCCGCACAAGCTAAAGGGCCACGACTAACTCACCCCGGTCCAACGTGGCTGTTTTCCTACTAAAAATCCCCCAAAACTGAACAACAACCCCACCTTAAAATAATAATAATAATAAAAAAAGCACTCAATTTAGTCTATATACTCAGTTTTCCCTGGCAGCCTCTCAATCAGGAAAGCACTAACTAGATCTTAAACTATAGCCAAAAGATTTTTAAGTAATCCAGGGAAATCCCCTGCTCTCCCCATACAAATTATATGTTAATCACCTCCAAGAAGTAACCTTACGTACTTCCATCGGCATCCTGTACGTGGTTTCACACACAAGACAAATGGATCGGTAGTTTCTCGGAGGAAGTCAAGAACATCTTTGGGTCAAATTCTGATCCTCTGAAATACAGGCTCTCCCTCCCTCCAAAGCCAACAGGCAAGTCCAGAGACACCAGGGAACTCAGTTGGCTTCCTCCAAATTAAATAACTAATCATTTCAGAGCCCTACCTTGGGGGCACTCAGTTTGCAGCCCTGCAGGCTTTTGCAAATCGTGCAAAAACAAGACCAACAAGGAAGTAAGGTGTCTGGCAGGCTTCCTTCCCTGCTGGCCACAGAGGATGGTGGGCAGAGCTGCCTGGGAGCTGGAGCTCCAGGAACTCCAGGAGCTCCATCTCCTCCTGTGCCATGGCCTGAAAGAACTGGGGGGAACAGGACTGTGCTTTGCCCCAACACCTCCACATGGGAAGAAAGGAAAAGCCAGGATGACCAACAGGTAGGGAGAAAAAGTGGAGATCCATGGACGGGACCACTAGGAGGGGCTGCTGCTGTGCACCTACAGCATCCCAGAAGCAGGTATGAGTTGGATGGAGAAGTCCACCAACGCACAGCTCAAAGGCAGGGGAGCACAGACAGGGACCACACATACCAACGACGGGAATCTGAATGTCTCAGGGGGGTGGGAAGAGGGACACCCACTGAAAACGGGAAAACATACACTGGTGCTGGTTGTGTTGGAGCTGATAATTAAGGTATTACACAGTGGTGGTGACGAGAGGTTGCCAGTCATGGGGGCTCCTACGCGATACCCAGGGAGAGACATCCTCCCGGGCAACAATGCCCACTTCTAGTGCTTCATTTCCTCAAAAAGCAGAGGTGAAGAAACACATTAATAAGGCAGTTGTACACCAAGAGAAAAGGGAACAGATATTCTGCTTCTAATGCAACTGTTCATGTTTGTTCTACAGTGTTGGGGTTTTTTTATAGATCTTTATGTATCATTTAGTCTTCTGCACCTCAAGCACGAATACTTCTCAGCTTCATCCCACTGCTGCGCTGCCGACATCATATACTACTGAAAGAAAGAAAAACCAAAACCCTCAAGAAAATCAAAACCACTCCTTGAAAACTCTTACTTAAGCCTGCAGGTTTTTGACAATAGTCAGTGCATTTCGTGTTTTCCTGAACAGGAGAGTTTTAATTCACAAAACAATGGAAAACCAGGAAGCGTCGAGTTAAGGTCCCGCCATGTCCCTCTTACACCAGCGCTGGGAAACAAGATGAAATATTCCTCCCAAAATGAACCCCTAATGATGCTCCACAGAAATGACAAGAACAGGAGCTGTAAGAAGATGAGAGGGAAGTTGTGTTCCCCCTAAGAGAAGACAGGGAACTTCCACTGATGGTACAGGATCGCAGCCATTCTCCTCCTCTGGGAGGGTCACTTGTGTCAAAACCAGATGTCACTGCATCAAAGAAAATGACTTCACCAGTAACCAACTTCAGTTCATGCCACACTTTCTTCCCCTTTCTCAAGAGCCAGTGGGCATCTAAACAAGGTTAAGGACAAGCAGAGGAGCGCTCAGCCCTCTTCAAACCCTGGCAGAGACTCTCAGCTTCACACACTGAACACAAACATAAGCACCGGACTCAATTTTCCTTCAAAAGGAGCAAAACCGACAGCAAAAGCCTGACATTTCTTGGTTGAGATAACTATTCCCAGAGGATTTAGAGATCAGCTTCCATTTGAAATGGCAGTATCGCAGATGGGTCCCAGAGGTACTTGTGCACTCCCTGGCTTTAAGTGCAGTTATTTTGACACAAGTGCCGTTACTGGGAAAAACCAATTTCATAGCAAGACACTGTTTTACACAGCAAAAAGTTATAAAAACCATGCACTGGTCGATCAAATCAGATGCCGCTGTAGCAAGGAAAGAACACGCACTCTTTACAGTATGCACCTAAATCCTGACTAAAAGGCCTGGAAAAGCAAGGAGAGGCTGATAAAACACTGAATGTACGGGAAAAAAAAAACTGGAGGAATTACCAAGGACATGTTTCTTACGGAAGATGCATTCACTCATTTCAGGTTCAGACAAATATTTAAGCATAATTGTATTAGCTAGAATAATATCCCACAGCTAACACAGGGCTCGATCTCAATCTGATTTGTAACTGCTTCTCTTAAGGGTCAAAGTACTTAAACCCACACCGCGTTGCACTAACGAGCACGGGCTCTGCTGCAAGAGCTCTGAGCAGAGAAATCAGATTATTTTACCTATTTTATCTCTGAAACAACTTCAGCGCTTGAACTTACTAAAGAGGGAGGATCAACAGGACTATTTTTCACTGTGTCATTCACACAGGATTATTCCTTCACCAGCTGCTTCAAGGAATAGAAATGAAACAACAAGTACGAGTCCCATAAGTGTGGTATTTCGACGTGGGCTTAAGGCCTTTCTGGGGGACACGCTTTTATTTCAGATGGGAGTTCCTAGACTGCTCCTTCCCTTGCCCCTCTTCTACTTCTCCCTACCCTTCCACCCCTCCAACATTAACATATTTGATGAAAAACCAGCGGTAGCTTCACAGGGGCATCTCCATCCTATGGCTGTAGCCTTCAACAGATCTGGCAGGGGGGTTTTAAAGCAGTGGTTCAAGAGGAGACTAAAAATCTCCTTAAACTGAGATTTTTCTCCTGGTTCCTTCTGAGAGGCAGGTCCTGCACCACGCCACAAAAGCTTCCAGAGAAAACAGGCAGCTGCAGGGGTGAAGTCAAACTCAAAATTCCTTCTCAGTGAGATTTTTATAGTCCTTACAGGCCCCTGGGAAAAAGTCTGTTAAGATGAGGGTGAGAACTTTTCAAGGAGATAAAAAGTATTAGGACTGGATACAAACCGATCTTATTTTTCAGAACTAATATAAGGGCAAGCTTAATTTCGAACCACAGGAGCTCTGTTATGAAGTCTGAATATCAGTAATATCTGGACTGGGAGAAATTCAGAAACCCTGGGTTTAAAATCAATGGTCAAAGGGTTGTATCTGAAACAACAAAAAGCTGAAAAAAAAAACAGTCAAAACTGCAAGTATCGTCTTTTTAGCCTGTACTAATGAGAGAAACCAGCAATTTGGCTACACTGCCCAAGTATATTTTTACATCATACGTGTATTTTGATAGTAAAAACACCTTCAGAAAGCTCCAGTTGTTGCAGAGTAAGCACATGTGCAAAACAAGGGACTGCTCATAAAACAAATAGAAATAGAAACCAGAAAAACCCCGAAGCACATCGAGTCTTTAGACAGCATATACCATCGCAAACCTAAAAATTCATATTCCTGAAAGGCGAGATGATCATCTCCCACTCCTCTACTTATATTCAAAACAACCTACATTTTCAGAAGACAGAGTTCCAGTATTAGCTGAGATTTCAGAACATGAAGTTTCTAATTTAAAAAGTGCCACCACAAAATCTGTGAGCGTGGTAATGTAACATTTCTAAGCTTGCCACACAAACAGGAGAGCTTAATAAATTCCACGTTAAATTTATAAACTGTTCGCACCAGAAACTACTCATTCTCCTTTTCCCACAGCAACCGATTGCAGCTTGGAAATTATTTATATTTTACTTGCCTCGTAAAAGCACAGTTGTACCAGATCAGGAGACAAGCAAAGCTCTGCAGGGCTGTTTGTTTACTTGAGGAACAAAGCATATAAATTTGGGAGCAAGAAAAATAATTAGAACACGAAAGTTAAATATTTACTATCACGGGCTGGTTACGGTCTTGCCAACACTTGTCAAGATTTCCATGCGCAGTGTTCAAGGTGATGAAAATCCATCGCTGGCAAAACAGCACCAGGTTTGCCCCGAACCAAGATGTTGAGAGCCAGGAAGAAGAAATGAAGTGAACCCAACAAATCTCTCTTTTTTTTTTTCTTTTTTTTTTTTTAGGTTGGCTTTTTATTCCTTCTTATCTTTTCTCCTCTAAACATAACACTGCCCATTAGGAACGCAAAACATCTGCTCCAAAGGCATTTTTAATCCCTCATCTGCTCCAGAGGAGGAAGGGAACCAGATGTAGAAACTTCCAAGGCCTGCGATGCTCTCATTCAGTGAAAGATGACAGCATCCATACTCCCCATTTCCAAGGGTAATTACAGGCATTTAGAAAGACCAGCAAAGATTTCAAGACTTGAAGAGACACCCCAACTAAAAATGCACTGACAACTTTTTAAAAATAACTGCACTAATTTCTAACTTTGTTTCCAGTACGGCAATTTCTGGATGGCCTTTCTGAAATCAAACTAATAAATGCTGACAGAGGAACCGTATGGAGAAGTCTATTTAGCAAAACCAAACTGAATAGTTTCTCCATGTGCAGCATTTTAGCTTTTTCACTGCAATTCTAAGCATTTGATGCAAGTTATTCTCATAAACACAGTAACCAAGCTACAAAAAGCATCTCAGGAGCATCCCATCCCTCAGATGTCCAACCTCAAGAACAACCACTGCTCTCAAGTGACTGTGCACAGGGAGCGTTAAACTAACACCTACACCACCACTTCAGAGTAAATATAACTTTTTTCCTATTTTTAGCTATTTAACTACTATTCTCCTGTAGTACACTCTAGTTGAGGGGAGGCTGAAATAAAGGATATCCACAATGGATGGTGCAGACAGGGACCTGCATTCTGAAATCATAGAATGGTTTGGGTTGGAAGGGACCTTAAAGATCATCCAGTTCCAACCCCCTGCCCTGGGCAGGGACACCT
>JAOQGH010000040.1:2488767-2501189 GCA_025769975.1 Gallinago jamesoni
GACCAGGTTGCTCCAAGCCCCCTCCAATCTGGCCTTGAACCCCTCCAGGGATGGGGCAGCCACAGCTTCTCTGGGCAAAGAGCACTGAGGACAATGCTCTACTGGGAAGAATAAGATCTACTGGGAAGTTGGGCTGGTGCAGAGAGAAAAAAAAAACCCAGTGAGAATGGCACAAATGTTAGTTGATAAACTGTAAATTAAAGGCAGACCACCATTTCTCCCATCTCTTTCTGCAGTGAGCTATGGCATGGAACCCACCTCGATGGCAGGCGGTGGAAGGGACGAGGGGTGGCAGTGAGGACATCTGCACTGATTTCAGGCTGAGGACACCACAGATGGGCTTCTTCCAAGAGCTGGTGCCAGCAGGTTCTCCTGCAGGTGCTTCCCCTCCGTGCCTCACTTCTGCTCTGTCTGCTCTCACCTACACTTCACGTGCTGTTTTCTCACAACATTTTCACAGCTTCTGCCTTTCTACCCAAAAATTCTCCCCCAACCTTTCCACATGTGGCTCCCCAGAGCCAAGAGCTGCTCTGGGCTCTGCCCCCAGCACCCGCAGCCTCCCGCTCCCCACTTTTTACATCACGCCCTTCCCAAGAAGAACCACTCAGATAAAGTGAATTATTCTAATTTTTCAATTAGGTCATCAGAAGATTTAAAAAATAAAAATTAATTCATGAGCCACGCACGTCAGCAGAGTTTAGAGCTGCAAAGTGAGCTTTTAGATTATATTTTCAGCAAACACAGAGATGCAATAAGAAACAATAAACGGCAAAAAAGCAAAGATAGATACTGCATAAAAGAAAAAAAAAAAAAAAAGGCCAAACCTTAAGTTTGGAGACAGAGAAGACTGTCAGAGACAATTCTTTGAGAAACAGTCATTGAAATGACATTAAAAATTGGGGGAAGCGTCAGGAGAATAAAGCAGCCATAAATACAGGAAAAAAATGTCCTCGGCACGTTTTCTGACCCGACTAACCCGCTGAACTCAAGGCATGGCAGCACACAGCTCATCTGAAAAGCCTGGCAGAGAGGGAATCAGTGAGGTAATTATAAAAGCAAATAACAGACTCAAGAGCTTCTCCTATGGAGATTAGATAGTGCCTGCACCGCGCTGAGAGGAGGAGAGAGGTGAAAACCGAGGGAGAGCAGGAGAGGTGACAAAGGGATGCTGCAAGAGGTAAGATGGGTGAGGGACCACGCGAGGAACGGTGGGACGGGCGCAGGAGCAGCACGTGCTGCCCATTTCTCCTGGCACAGGGTTCCCTTTGGTCCTTCCTCCCGTGCCTGGTTGGCCTGGCAAGTCTTGAAGCCCACGCAAACGCTCATTTCCACGTTCCATTTCAACACCACAGGTAGGAAGTGTTGCTGCTGCTGCTGCCAAGTGAAATTACACTGTTCTTACTACTTTTAAACTCCTCGGATTTACAACTGCCTTCACTTCATGAGAAAACTCTCTTACCATCTGCCAACTGCAGATTCCAGTGACAATATTTAAGCTCAACAGTCTAACAGCTGGGAGGGAAAAAAGGCACAAAAATTAAGTAAAAGGAGCAGTCCCTTTAGTTCCAAATGTTATTTATTACAGTGAATATTTTTGTAAGAACCAAAAAACCCAACCCAGCCTACTTACTTGTAAAGGACTAAAACCAACTTAGAACAATACCCAACTGCTACTGGGAATAAAAAAAAGGTCTGGCAGAATTAGTCTATTATTTACAGAAGGCTCAGTAATGTCCACTTTACAGGGACTTGCTGTTCCTTTCCACACCTTCAGCCACCTCTCGATTGTGAACACAGTTTGTGAGGCAACAACCGGATCTGGGCTTCAAACTTGTCCAGGTCTACATATTTCACAGGTAATTAATTACCACCAGCACTTCCCTTATTTGCCATTCTCCCAAGCTGGATGTCACAGAGACATTCACGTTCCCAGGAACTGTGAATATGCACAGGTTCAGGTTTCAGAGATCAAATAAATGTATTTATCAGAAGCTAAATGACCTAACAGATTTCAAAACTAAGTATCACTATTATTTTAAAAGATCACAGCAAGGAACTTTACAGTTGCAATTATAACTCATTAAATAGTAATTAGCATGCTAATTAAATTGGGATGCATAAATAGTAATCCATCATGATGACACTATAATGCATTAAATAATTCTAACCCAAGGGGGCCTGATCCTGCAACAGAGAACGTGCAGGGAAAGCACTGTTCCTGAGAGCAGTGAAGAAAACTTACCCTGACCACGCAACCTTACACAAGAGCTGTGTCATTATACATCAAATCCCACGTGTTTTAAAATACAGAGAAGCACTGAATCAATGTAAACTTTAAAAATGGTCTTCCATATTTCTCTATGCAACATTTCCTCAGAATAAACCCTTTAGTCACGCTCCAGAAATTTGATGAGTAGTCCGGAGCAAAAGCAGAATTGTTGTAGAAAATGCAAACCGTGCTCAGTGCCACGATGACGGCAGCGTGTGTAGGGCCTGCAGAAATGGGAGTATTCACTGTTTGACGCTCTCCATTTGTAAATAATGGGGGGAAACCAAAACACCACCACTTGTGAGATGCTTGTGAACTTCACTTAGAAAAATCAAAGAACAAAGCAACCTAATGCACAGCTCTCACTTACAGAAATATATTTTTAATCTGCCAGTGGATTTGTAAGAGCACACACAAGTGATAACGCAGGCTAAGAATACACAAGAATATTTTAGGGAAAATAAATCCATATATACGTAATCCAACAACGTATCATGCACTATTTGCAAAAATACACAGTGGAGTCACCTGTTTCATTTTGAAAACTTATTCCAAATAATTGGAATAGAAGTTTATTTGAAGTAGCAATGGAAGAGATTTGGCATTAATGAAGTTCTCAATTATGATTCCCAAAAACTTTTTCATACAGTGTGTGTCCAGCACATTAAAACCAGGACCTTCAGTGGGCCGGTGGGAGTTACACACTCAGCTACCATCGAAATTCATGCACGATTTTCTCGGGCTCCCTCGTAATCCCAGTCTAAGATTAATAGATATGACATCAAAGCATTGATATCAATCTGGAAAATCAATTCAGTTCTGGAAAGTTTCATCTGGAGGAAAGTTGACAGTCAGCAAGAATGAGCTCTGGCACCAGATCTGTGCTGGGAAACCCGGTTACAAAATTGAAACGCCAGCTTTAGAAACGGGTTTCATAATTTGACATCTTTGCCCACAAAGGTGTGTGTGGGAACACAAGGCCACGGGGGGGGCAGGAACAGCTTAAAAAACAAACCCACCCAAACAACAGACACCTGGAGAAATGGAAAAGAGGGAGAGGGAGAGAGAGAGCAAACTCCCCTACATTGAGTCCCTCTCTAGCATCCATCAGAGGAGAAAATCCTGCACGGAGGGTCCTGGTTTCGTGGAGGAGGATCCAGCCGGCCACGGAGGGGGCAGCAGCAAAGCCCCCCCAGAACTGCACAGCCCCGGTTTTGACACCCCAAGGATGGAAAGCCCCAGCCACCCCGCCAGGGAGGCATTCCAAACGCATGTGATTGCTGCTGGAGCAGCCGCCCGCGAGCTCCCCGAACCGTTCAAAGAGACACTGTGATCCTTTAATAACCGAAGTCAGCTCCCAAATTAAAAGCCTTTATATAAAGGTTAGAGCACAGATCTGTTTGAAGTGATTTACTCGCTACAAACAGCAGTTCAAGGAACTATAACTTCAGCGACCAGATAAAAATACTGGTTTTTTTCTGATTCATTTACTTCGACAGGACTTTTATAACAAGTTTCATTATACTCACTTCCTACTTAAGTGTCCAGACCAGGAACAGAAGTAAAATGTTTTAGAATAAGGACATACTTATAAGTCTACCAGCTGGGAGAAAGGCAAAACATGAAACTGCTTTAAAATTTTCAAATTACTAGACTCCAAGGTACCAGTGCTAAGGATATGGTGACAAATGTATAAAAAACTATTTGAAAAGATCTGGTTTAAAGATGTCTCGCCATTTATTTCTGCTTTTTTCTTAAAAAGACTCGCACTGGTAGATATAACGCTCTCTACTTTTATGACTGCTTAAATGCATACAGAATATTATTCAAAAGACAGATTCTCATCTTTTTTTCCACATGTAAAATGAAGAATGTATGTATTTTACAATTTCCCCCCCACACTCATGATTTGTTAAGTGTCAACTCCATAGAATTAAAGTAAATGCAAGGGTTTAAAAGCAGTTTGATAAAAAGAAGTGACCTTAAACTTGCTGAATGTGTAATCAAAGAGACTGGGACTCTTCAAAGCACGTTATGGGCTTAAAATTCAAGAAGCAAGGGAATCCTACCTGTTGGTAGGGAACCGTACTGGCTTGTTATCCAGCTCCACATCTTTCTGTGCTTTAGAATTAAGATTTCTCACACCTTAACACACACAAGGAAAACGTTGTTTCTACAATCAGCTTCTCTTCTTCAAGAAGAATTCACTAAAAGAAAAAGCTTTCAAGAATGGACAACAGGATACCACCTCTGCACTCGCAGCACAGGCTACTGAGTTCAAAAAACTCTATTCCAGGCATTTAACTAAAAAAAGCTTCTTCAGAAGCTCAGGCTTTCTTTTAAATTTTCATCTCAAAAGCAACCTGCTTGAAAAGATCACATCTAGACTGGCTGACAAGCAGACTTTAAAACCTCTTCAGGATGAAATTGCAAACTATTTGCAAATGGTGGCAACATTTCATAAGTTCTGAAACTAACTAGAATTCTGGTGCTTTGGAGCACATTTTGGGTTCAGTGCCACGCTCTTCAGTTCTCCTATAAATAACGGAAATGCTCTCATCCCAGTATCGAAGTGCAAATGCAAGATGTAAACAAAATCACACATAAGTTTTCTAAAATGTTCTGGTATGAAAATCCCCAGTGTTTAGATTATGGCATCTGATCTTTTAAAGAATATATTAAAACCGGCGGCATCTTCCCTAATGGCCTGACTGCAATAACCGGAACGAAGATACAATTTTGTTTTGACTCACTGATACTGCGTGTTCGTAGAAGAAATTCATGTTACAGTACGATTGCTTCATGCTAAAGGGTGGGTACTGCATACAGGGAACTTTCCCAGGAAGAAAAAAAAAAACTGTCTAGAAGAAACTACAAATTTTTTTTTACAGTCTCTGATATTACGACTTTATTTCCTCTGTTTAGAAAGTCCAAATTCCTACTCTGTTTCTTTCCACCAAAACCAAACGTACAGAGACAGTAAGAATTGGTAGGAGCAGCACTAATCCACCAACTTTTAGGCCATTTGTATGTTAGAATGATGAAAACACCTGTAGTGTTTTAAAGAAATCCCTTTGGTCAAGCTGACACAGCTCTACCTCACATTTGGGTGGATGCTGTTTGGAGTCAAGGTGCTGTTTTATGTTGAGCTTCAGTGATCAGGAAAAGAGCTGTCTATGCTTCCCGAGACACACTGGAAAGCAACTACTGTGAAGAGGAGGAGGCTGAAGAGTAAAGAGCAGAAAATCCAGGATTCTTCAGACAGGCGATTAGTGGTTTTTATGCCGGCCACAAGACTACTTAGCTGCCTTCAGCGGCTTTTAATACCAGTGACACAGGGACCCAAAACAAATGCAAGATCATTACCCCACACCATCACTAAATCTATTCTTAGGGGGAAAAAAAGAAAAAAAAAAAAAAAAGACAGAACACGACTCAGCTGAGTGCCTGCATTACTTCTATCACAGTACTGCCCAGCACCAGAGATCCAGATGAGAATGCCATTAAGAGTTACAGAATCATAGAATGGCTTGGGTTGGAAGGGACCTTAAAGATCATCCAGTTCCAACTCCCTGCCCTGGGTAGGGACACCTCCCACCAGACCAGGTTGCTCCAAGCCCCCTCCAACCTGGCCTTGAACCCCTCCAGGGATGGGGCAAATATACACGGGTCCTCACCCTCAGCAATGGTAAGAAGCAAGTGACACTCAGCAGGACACCATCGCTCCCTGCCCCACCAGTCCCGATGTAACCCACCCCTGGGACATCAGGGGTGTCCTACCAGAGGCAGATGGGCTGGGGATCACCCTCCTAAGCAAAACACGCCATAAAAAGGTAAAAATCCTCCCCCGGGACAGGCTCAGGCGGTTTCCCACACAGTTTATCATCTCATTTACACAGCGAGCAGTTGTTTCTCTCTCTTAAGAAAAACACGGGCTGACTTTACCCCGATCCCTCGCAGAAAGCTGACCGACAGCGGGTCAGAAGCACCTCGACGGGGCGGGCACCGACGGGAGAGGATGGCCGGAGAAGGAAGGGGCAAAGGGAAGGGATGGAAGGCCGCCCCTTTCCCCGCACACCTCGGCAGCAGACGGCTAATGGCCAAGCGCTGGCCAGAGGGGAGGGAAGGAGGAGAAGCAGCCCGTGACAGGAGGCGGCCAGCCGGCGGGGGGACACACCGGCACCCGGCCGCATCTCCACACAAAGGAGGACCCGAGGGCACGCCAGGAGCAGGGGCACCGTGCGGAGATGGGCCTGCGGCGGGTCACCCTGCCCTCAGCCAGGGGGTCGCCTGTGAGGAGCTCCGGAGGCCTCTTCCCGCCTCCGCCCCGCCGTGACGGGGGTCCCGCAGGGCCCAGACGCCCTGAGGCGGCCCCAAGAGACAGCAGCCGGGGGTAGCGGTGCGGCTACCGGAGGAGAGGGGCCTGCGGGCGGGGAAGAGGCGCTCCCCGGGGGCGGCGTGAGGCGCAGGTGCTGCCCGTCCCTCCCCACCGCCGCCGCCGGACTGACCTTGCGCAGGGCGGGCACGAAGAGCCCCCGCCATTTCGGGCCGTTCTCCTCGCCGAAGAACTCGTAGGGCTGCGGCGGCGGCTGCATGGCGGCTCCTCCGCATGGGGGCCGCCCGCCTCGCCGCTCCCCGTCGGCTACGGCGCCCGGGGCATGAGGAGGAGGAGGGGGGGGGAGAAGGCGAAGGGGGCGCTGAGGGGAAGGAGAAGCCGCTCAGAACGGCGCTCGTCGGGGCCGGGCCGGGCTCTCGGCCGCCGCTGTCTCTCTCCTCACCCCCCCGCCCGGGCGGCCATCACATCCGGCGCGGGAGGGGCCGGGCTCCGGGCCGCCCGCCGGGCTCTGACGGGGCGGCGGGTGAGGCGGCCTCGGCCCCGCTCGGCTGCGGCCCCGCTACCGCAGCCGCCCTCCGCGCGCATGCGCCACCACCGCCGCCACCACCACCACCACGCCGCCCGCCCACCGCCGCGGCGCCCCCTGGCGGCCGCGCCCGGGGACAGCGGCCTCTCCACAGCAGCCAGAGCCCGGCTGGGGCTAAAGAAATGCAGGTTTTTTGCGTTCAAATCTCGATAAATTAAATCGGGCGGGGGACGGGACGACGACAAAAGTGTCTTTTTGCCAGCAATCCCCGCACGATGGCGGGTTTCCTCGAGGAGAAGGGCGCTCGCAGAGGCTGTGGCAGCTCCTTCGGCGATGCCGTCTTGGCCTTCCAGAGGGGCCCAACAAAATACTTATTTCTGTGAGAAGAGACCTGTTCGTCAAACCCAAACCGTGAGGAAAAAGGTAATCCCAAGTGCAATTTCAGGGTAGGGGTGGTGAGCTGGGGGAAGCAGTGGTTTGATGCCCCCGCTCTGGAAGCCCATGGCCCGGCTGAGGGGGAGCCCCGTCGCCTGGCGCCACAGCCCCAAAATGTCACCTCAGGAGGTGACATCCCGCTCTTCTCCAGCCAGCCCCAGCCGCTCCAAGGTGTGACGGTGGCCACCAGACACAGCAAAGTGCCCTAAAGGAGCTCGTTTTCCCAAAAGCAGCCACCCAGGAAGCCAGGACGCGTGGCACCACATCATTCTCTGCAACATTTTTTTTAAAAAAAAAGAGAGATACGATGTGCCATACCCCTTCCCAGAGATTAGGAGTGATTTTACAGGACGCTTTGGGGGAAATAAATTGTGTTTGTCCAAAGCTGTCCTAATGCATTTATTCAGAATTTCAAGAATTGCCATTCCACATGCCATTACAGGTCCAGATCAGGCTTAAGACTAGTTCTGTCCGCTGCAGACATACCTGGGTGAGAAAAAGCTTCAAAGTGTGATAAGGAGAGACAAGATACAGGTACGATAGAAAAACAAGTTTGGTCATGTGTGTTCACCCCCCTAAAATAAAGTAATTCTTATTATACAGAGCTATATCCTGCCCAATTTGTACGAGAATTAGCAAATAGCAATGAAACTTTTCTGTAAGTCAAGAGAAATACACTGACCTTACAGCAATTAAAAAAAACTCCACCATGATATTTTAATCATAGTAAAGAAAGGCACAGTTATTAAGCCATCCAAGTGAAGGGCTTTCACTTCTAGAAAGCTCTTTTAGAAAATATATTCATACATTCTCACACTTCACCGGCAACAAGATTAAGGTATGAAACCCCATTTTCATCAGTATCTGAAGTTATTACTTTAAAAAAGTATTGTAACTTTTAACTCTAAAAATATAAATCTCTCACAGAATGCTACATGAAAATTCATAATTTAAAAGCTTCAGTTAAACTCTTCCCCAAAATAATCACCTCCTGAGAGTAAAAAGCACAGCAGGCTGCAGAGTTAAATGTGCTGACTTGAGATTCCCCATAGTATATGACTGCTTTGCATTTTAATGTTCTTTATTCTGTTAATACATGTCAGGGCCACACCTCGTGTGGGAGGAAGTTGCTTTTGCAATCCTTTTGTAGTATTTACTGTTGATAGGCAACACTTCTGGTGGGGAGCGAAGATACGATTGTTCCATTGTGAAGGTATAACTTTTACACAGCCATGTGGCATTTTAGTGTTTGGAATATCTGAATCTCCATCTCGTGTCACTGTGGCTAAGAATAACGACCAAAGCTTTTCTTTGAAGGGCTTATTACTTGAATTTCCAGGTTGCTCTTATACGGGAGTCACTATTCTGGTAAAGTAGATGTCACCATGAAAATAAAAAAAAAAAGGAGAGAAAAGAAAAGAAAAAAAAAAGACAGGTTCTCTCTTCAAAAGTGGCTGAGGTCTGTACAGTAAAACATCAGCAAGCACACCTGATCTGTGCTGACACACTCCCCTTGTGCATGTCAGAGGAGTACAGAAAGTAACTAAAAAAAAAAAAAAGAAAAAAAGAGAAGAGCATGGCAAGCTGCCTGGTAGCAAACTACCCACAATTATCTGTGTTACCCAACATCCTGTGAACATCTGCTTTAAAAGTATTCTCAAGTACTTTGTCCCTGAGGCCACATAATTCTTTTTTGTAGCAATTATGCAGAACACGCCAAGCTGCTCAGTTAGCTCGGTACCAAACTTGTTTAACACCTCTCTCTAGTTTAAAGCCCATTCTCCACCCGGACCCTCGTCCAGGTGCACCTTTGATACAGTTTCAAATATGGAGAAGGGCTCGGAAGAGTAACCAGCACTTTTTGAGCTCCCCTTTTGCCAGCCATGGGGTAAATGGGGCAGCTTTCCTGACTCACTGCTGTTTGGGCTCCAAGGGAAGCACTGTGCAACATGACTCAGTAAAGACAGGTTTCTGTAGCTTCCCTCCCTTCACATTTGCTTTTACAAAGACCATTTCCACTGGGTTGCTCAACATGCTGTACAAAGATAAGCTCCTTTTGCATTAACCGGTACTCAAAGGACAAAAAAAAAATAACCCAAAATGACTGAAGTAGTTTCTGATCAGTGCTAACTCCCCAGATTTAAGTGAAAAATTATTGTTTCTGTATACATTTTAATTTCAGCTCTATAAAAAAATAGAGACAACGATCAGATAGACAGCATATCTGAATTACACATCTAAATTGTCTTGGATTTGGTAATCCCTTGTTAGGCTCATTTTTCTCTGAAATACTCTACATTCATGTAGAAGGCTCTCAATATTGTTTTCAGCCTCTGATAAAGCCCTTAATTCAGTATCAGCAGAACCCTTAATCAGGGCTTATCCTTCTATCTCCATTACTTTAATGTAAGCTACAGGACTGCAGGCTCCTGGAGCTTACATTAACTGGAGCCAGAAAGAAAGCACACAGAGAACCACCCCACGCTTGTGGTTTTTCAGAGGATCGACCGCCTCCCCAGAGCGCGAGGAGGAGACAACGTTTAGAGCAGAGACATGGGAAGCCCATGTGGGCAACCCCACCACACAGGCTCTTCCTGCTCCACTCCACAGTTGGAGAGACCCAGACGTTGTGCCTGGAACCAGCCGTTCTGTTCAACGCAGGTTGTTCCTCCTCAGGTGGACAAATCTTCACCGCCAACAGGGCTGTTTGCTTCTTTCTCACAGATGCTGGTACCCCACCAGGCACCGTAACTCCTTTATTCCCCAAGCTGAGACGACGTGGGCTGGCAAAGGCAAACGTTTCAAAGGCTGGTTTGGCACGGCACAGCTACACCAGCGCTGGTCTTGCAAGCAACACGTTGCCTGTTTTATCTTTGTCATTAAAGGCTGCAGAGTTCGTTCAGTGCAGACAAGCTGCTACACATACAAGAGGGATAAATCGCACTACACCTGTCAACCATTCACAGTTCAAACCTTCGCTTCACTTCATCTGCAATCATTTTTGCGATGGCAAGGGAGGAGGTAGCAGCAGGAGACGGGGCGTTCCTGACATGAAGAATTCTGCTTCCGATATCTCCGCTGCCTCCATCGAATACAAAGTCATCTACCAAATTTCCGTCACTGTCCAATGCTTGAGCTCTCACTCCGGATGGACCCCTGTGAAGCAGAGGAGCTCACCATTAGCGAGAAAGAGTTTTCTGAAGTCAGAAAATCAATTCTGTTCTGACCTTGTGAAGGTGCCCAGAGAAAGAGTAAGGAAGGCAGACTGTGGACTCAAAGCCCCGTCAGGCTTTTGGGGGAGCACTGGGAAGTTTAACACTTGTGAGGCCGAGTGGGAGATGTCTCACAGCCGTTACCATAAAACGAGGGCAGGAAGCCAAGCAGAGGATCTTCTGTATCTCTCCTGGTCATGAAGTTACTCTCCTCCCCCTCCCCCAAACATGCCCTGTCTTTTCAGAAAGGATAGCTTCAGAAAGAAAGCCTTGTCAAACATGAATTTCATGCCAATGGTACACTGCCTTGGCTGGCTAACTCCCTTTTACCAGGCTCCAGCTTTTCTTATTCTGGATTTTCTCCCTGCTAATTGGTGGACAATTAAACCCACTTCCATGTACTTAAAGGCCTCATCTTTCCTCACAAGTCTCTTCAGTTCCTTGGCATTTCTAAACTCCTTTGAATTAGTTTCTCTCTCTCCACACAGTAAGAAGCTGAATATGATTTTATTGAGATGATTAAACTAAGTCAATATTCACTTAGCGGCAACCCAGAGTCTGGCTTCCCCTCGGAATGTCATTAATGTTTTGCTTTCTTTGTGACCTCAGATTATTTTCAGACTACTGAACTTTATTGCTAGGATAAAGAGACTTTTTCTTTTTTGGTGAATATGTCACAATTGTGCATTTCAGCCTATGGAGAGCACAGAAAATCACACAAATATTCATCAAACTTGCCTATACGCAAGCAAACACAATATAAAAGGCCTTCCTGTAGAAAGCAGTTAAGTGCTTCTATGCTTTGGTAGCATATTTTGGTTGAGGAAGGGAGTAAGAAAACGCTACATATGCTACTGTTAAAAATAAGAGATTTAACATGCTACTAACTAGAACTTTCTTTACCTGAGCACATCATTGACGGTGACCTCAGGGATGAACTTCTGAAGCTGCTTCACCTGCGCGCTAAGGGAACAGGCTCTGTACATCTCACTCAGGCCATAAGAGAGGTTGCTCAGCACCAGCTTCCATAACCCGCTGTCGAGAGAAAAAACAACTGCAGTAAGAACAAATCTTCCATAATAAATGCAGTCATGTCGAACTAACGCTAAGAAGGCAGCTAATGCAACTGCACGGCAAAAGTTCCCATTCCCAACGTCAGTTTCTACTGAGAAATGTGTTTGTCCTTCTCTGCTTTAACAGACCTTGTTTACGGAGCTGTAGCATCACGTTTACATTTTTTCTTTGAGAATTAATTCTGAACACATCCTTCCCTATGTCCAGGATTTTTCTCTGATCCAGTCAAACGGCAAAAGACTGAAAATCTACATGCATGAGGGAAGACGCTTGAGACTCTTTTTCACAATCATTTTGGAAATATCATCATACTCCTAAACCCCTCAGCTTTCAGTTAATGAAACTTGCAATGTCTTTACAAATCTTGTTTGCTTGATTTGCTTTCCTCCAGTCTTCTAGCATAGAAATCTATAGACAATGAGCAAGATGCTTTCAACTCTTCACTTTAATAAACTGCATTAAGTTGATCTGTTTGCCAGAATGTTTTATGTTTTTTTCCAATTCCCTGACCTGTTGTGCAGCCTTTTATAGAATTGTTAGAGTTTCAACCCCCTGCCCTGGGCAGGGACA
>JAOQGH010000040.1:2506904-2516921 GCA_025769975.1 Gallinago jamesoni
CCCCCAGCTCCCTCAGCCTCTCCTCACAAGACTTGTGCTCCAGACCCCTCACCAGCTCCGTTGCCCTTCTCTGGACAGGCTCCAGCCCCTCAATGTCTTTCCTGTCGTAAGGGGCCCAGAACTGGACATAGCACTCGAGGTGGGGTCTCACCTTCCCTGGAGTAAAGGCTCCAGGGAAGGTGATGCAGAAGTACACAAATTCGGTGCCAGCAAAGGTCTAACAATGCTTCTGGGTCAGTCCAAGGTCAAACTGGCTCCTACAGAGAAATTCTGCCGGTTTGGTGCTTTTTGTTGGGAGGAGGCTTTGTAACTCCAGGTACACAGCTGAGCAAATCCACAGTGCCACCTTGTGACCAGCGCCGCAGTGAAGGGAGCTCAGCACGAAGTGTGGACAACTGCCACCAGCCGTGGTGCCCAGGGACACTGTCACCTCCAGGGATGTCTGCTCTGTGCTCCAGAGCTGGCAGGGATCTGCACCCAGCTCCCAGGGGGTGCTGAGCTATGGGGCCTCGAAGGGGCGCTTGTCACATCAGCATCACACATTTAAGAGAAAGGCTCACGCTGTCCAAGAAGTTTATGAGCAACCTGGAAAGGGGCAAGGAAGTAGGACAGTCTGATGATGGTTTAAAGTGACTCAAGGGGCTTCAGACAAGAAGTGACCATAAAGAACAGCAGTGGGACCTTCCGAGGTGAAGGAGCGACTAACAAAATGGCAGATGAAATTCAATGCAGAAAAACGTGGAATGACAATGGCAGAAAAAGCAGTATAAAATGATGGATTCTAAGTTCAAAGTTATCATTCAGCACCAAGATCTTAGGGTTAGGGTAGACAACCCTGTGTAAACATCAGCTCAATGCCCAGGAACAGCTGAAAAGCCCTAAATTGAATATCAGGAACAACTAGGAAAAGGATCTAGGATAATATAGAGAACTCTGCAATTTCAAGGCAAAAATCCAGAGTCTGACCAGAGCTGGAATGCTGAGCACAGCTGTGGTCCTCATCTCCTATCAAAGATGCATTAAAAGAGAAATTGTTCAGAGAATGACAATGGGGTGGAGAGAATCATGAAAAAGCTTCTCCAAAAGGAGCAGGTAATCAGATTAAGGCTAAGTAAGGGGTGACTTTGGGGCAGAAGGGGACATAAAATGATGTGGAACTTGGAAGGTGTGAGCACAGATCAACTGTTCACCCCTTCTTCCAACACAAGGGCCTGGGGCCATCAGAGGAGGCTTGTAGGAGCCAGTTTCAAAATGACGTAACTTTTCATGCAGCAGGCTGTCCATCTCCACAACTGCTCATCAAAGGATGCTCTGAGGCAAAAACTTTTAATCGAAAAACACTTGGAAGAGAAATCTATTGAGGGTCACTACAGAAACAACAGATCGGGCTCAGAAAATAACCTGAGCTGGAAAAAGCTGGAAGCTGGGAGAACTTATAATTTGCTTGTGCTGTTCTTGTTCCTTCCCTGGTCTTCCAGAAACAGGACATAAGGCCAGGCAGACTCCAAGCTGAATCAGTGCAGCCACTCTCCTCCTCAGCATCTCAGGCTGAGTTAGCCGGGTGTATCATGACATAAATGCATGTAACTGGGTGACACCTGGAGCTGCCTTCAAGTCAGGGAGTCTTTTTGGAGCCTGAGAGGCCAAGAAGTATGGCGTGTACGCACTGAGAGCCTTTGTGCGCCTTGGAATTACACAGGTGCCCCTACATGGGGCCTGGACTCCACCATTTATCTGGGTTTGACCCCAGATAAGGACAATTATTATTTAGGCCCAGAAAAGGAACTGATTTGAGTTGCTGGAAAGAAGAAAACAAAAAGGCAGGTTCATTCTGAAGGTAGCAAGCGCTGCACAAACTCCTCTCTCGGGAGAACGGCCACAAGCAGGTCTATGCTACACATTATAACATACATTATACAGCTGCAGTTTCCAAAGGTAAAATGAAACACGGAGCGGTTCCTATACCTTCCCACACTGTTTATAGGGTATTCCCTTCTGGTCACAGTACTGGTAGCAGAGGGCTGCCCCCTGCACACACAGCTTGGCTTTCAGAGACCCAGGCTGGTAGTAAATCCCACTGTGAATCACGCCGCTGTTACGTCCACTCTGGTGGTGAGCTAAACAGAAAGAAAAATACCTTATTAAAATACATGTCAAAATACAGGTCATACCTTCGTTATTTCAGCTGTCAGAAGAGAGAGCAATTTGAGGTCCTGCCCTAAATCAGCTACATGAGATGCTCCAAACAAGGTGACTGCACAGCAAACACAATTCCTCCCTCGGCCTCAAAAGGCTAGAAAAATACTGACACCGAGACCTGAGTTAATAATAAACCATCACTGCTTGTAACATGGAAAGAAAACACAAAGGAAAAGGGGAAATAAAAAAAAAAAAATCACAAGTTTTCCCTCTAAGAGCTACAACTGGAGGCCATCAATCAAAATTTTCTACATGCTAAAATAAAGATATTCAATTTTTAAAATGAAAGGCATCCTTAAAGGCCTCATCTCACATGATGTCTGTGCAATCCTCTGATTCCTTGGATGTGCTGGCAGGGCTGGTGGGCTTTTTGTGTGTTTGTGAACTGGATCGGGTTGCTATTTCCTCCTTGTAACCAAGTAAAATAGAGGTGAAAAAGGTCACAAACGTTTTCATTGAAGTAATTTGGGCAGGTTCTCCCTCTTAAAAGGTCACGCCCGCATTGCGCTCACACAGCTGTTAAGGTCTTCATGCATGCCTTGTCTTGGGGATAAAAAGCCACTTTGTGTCACACAGGTAACATCTCAAGAGCAAGGTCTGGCCTGGCTGATGGGGCACGATTGCTTGGGGCTGCTCCTACCTCCCCCGAGAGACTCGGTATCTGCGTGAGCACTCAGTGTGAAGGGTCCTTATGATGAATCTGTGCTCGTACTCGAGCGAGCTTTCAAACAACGGAGTAACGGGGCTCCTTCTTTCTTATTTCAAAGCCCAGGTGGAGTGTGCCTCAAGATTTCCCGTGTCCTGTGGAAGCAGGCAACACTGGGCACTGAGCCATTTTACCCTGGCTAACGCGGGGTCAGCAATTAGCAATATTATCTCAGTGATCCCTGTGTTAGCCCTTTGCCTTCGACCCGTCACGCAAACGAGAGCACCTTGTGCAGCACACACAGGGATAGCCAGAAACACGGGGCAAGTGCCTCTGGTTCACAGCTCTGGCAATTAATTGCCAAGGTGTAGACTTTGCCCAGACCAGCAGCTCCCAGACGTTTCCAAGCAGCTCTACCTCCCGACCCTCCCTCTCTACCCACCAACCATCACTATGTGTTGTTCACTTCTTCACTCTTCTCCTCGTGCCCCACCAAAAAGCCGTCCTGGCACCATTTCTCACTTCATCCTCTGCCTCCACGTGGCACCAAACCAGACCTGCCCCTGCCCCTCTGCAGCCAGCATCGCTCCTTACGGGAGTCATTCACCCTCCTTGTCCCCAAAATCCCAGGCCAGTAGGACCTGCTGCTTTCAAACAATGAAGCAGCAACGTTCAATCTTTCTTAATTTAAAGTCCCAATTTGAAGTGCCAGCGGTGAAGCACAGGGTGCTGACAGCTCTGCTTCTCCACTGAAGGACACATCCTTGGGCAAAGTGAGGGAGAAATACCCCATCAGGGCAAAGCCAGGAAGGAAGATGCTCTTCCCAGGGGGAATCACAGAATGGTTGGAGTTCGAAGGGACCTTAAAGATTACTGAGTTCCACCCCCATGCCCTGGGCAGGAACACCCCCCACCAGACCAGGTTGCTCCAAGCCCCCTCCAACCTGGCCTTGAACCCCTCCAGGGATGGGGCAGCCACAGCTTCTCTGGGCAACCTGGGCCAGGCTCTCATCACCCTCACACCAAAGAATTTCTCCCTCATATCTCATCTACATCTCTCCTCTTCCAGTTTGAAGCCATTGCCCCTTGTCCTATCACTACATGCCCTTGGGAAAAGCCCTTCTCCATCTCTCCTGGAGCCCCTTGAGGGACTGGAAGTGGCTCTAAGGTCTCCCCGGAGCCTTCTCTTCCCCCATTCCAGCAATAAGGACAGATGTTCTCCCTTGGCTGCCCGTCCACACAAAAACTGAGCTCCCCTTTGCGTGTGCATTCGTAAAATACTGAGGCTTTGGCCAGCGTGTGCCTTGAGCACGGATTCCTGACAGACGGACACCCGGCAGCCCCAAGCCCCGGGGGGAGGCAGCCCCGCCGGCACCATACCTAGCTCCTTCTCCTTCTCCAGCACGGCCAAGGCGAGCGAGGGGTGCCGCCGGACGAGCTCCCGGGCCGAGGCCAGCCCCACGATTCCCGCGCCCACCACCGCCACGTCGAAAGTGCTGCACAGACAGACAGACAGACCGACACGGGCCGTGAGCTCGTCCCTGAGGGGACGGGCGACCCTGAGGGGAGGGCGACGACCCGGCCTCGGCTCCCCATGGCCGCCCTCCCGCCGTGAGGGGCCGCGGGCAGGGGCTGAGGCGGGGCCGCCCCCCGCTCCCGCACCCGCCGCCTCACCTCCGCTGCCGGCGCTGGGCCCGCCATAGCGCCGCGGCCCCGCTGCCCGCCGCCCGCTGCCGCCGCAGCGCCGCCGCCGCCATCTTGGGGGCGGTAACACACGGAGAGACCGGCTCCTCCTCCGGGCCCGCTCCGCGGCGGTGAGGGCTGGGCCGGGTCATTTCGTCCGCTCGGTGCTTGGGGACAGCCCGGCGGGAGGGGGATCCCGGGTGGGCGGCGGCGGGGCCTCCCCTGAGGTGACGGCGGCGGGGCCTCCCCTCAGGGCGCTGGTCCCCGGGGCTTCCCCTGTCAGCCCGCCCGCCCGCTGGGCTGAGGAAGCGGGTTAGGCCTCGAGGGGAAGGTGGCGACGGGCCGCCCGTCCTGCCGCTGATCAGCCCCAATAACATCTCCCTCTCTCTCCTTTGCTTCGAGAACATGGTGCTGTGGGGGAAGCTGGCGCAGCCGGTGTGCAGCCTCGGCAAGGTGCCGGTGCCGGGCACCTGCAGAAGCTTCTGGGGATGGCTGAACGCCGTCTTCAACAAGTAAGAGTGGTTCGGTGTCCACAGTTTAAGTCCATTAACGGGCCCCACGGCGCGGTTTGTGAAGCAGGGAGCGTTATGTCCCAGGGGTGGAGAGGAGATTTTTCTATTATATTTTCTATTGCCAGTGCTCATTTTCCCCTCAAGACTGCATGTGGATGCTTGGCAGGGGTTGTTCCTTGCCCGTTTCTAGTGACAAAGGTGTCCCCTTCCAGAGGAAGGTGTGGGCTTCGCTCCCATCCCCAAGGCCAGCTGGCCATTGGGGAGTCTCTCCTGAAATGCCACTCTTCCTTTACCTCCCGACTGCATTTAAGCCACCAGCACAGCCCTGCTCCCGTTTCTTACTCAGAAAAGCTTCTGACCAACCAACCCATCCTTTCCAGGGGGATTCAGCCACACCAGGGTTTCACATTTACTTTTAGAGAGAGAATGCCTTTCTTGGTGAAACTCTGGAAGGGTCGCAGGGTGTAGCTGCTTGCTGTAGTGGGGCTGGCAGCTCAGCCAGACACAGGGCTTCTCCAGGTCTTGGCTTCTGTCTCCGTATTCCTCACCGGGCTAAGAAAGATACCCTCACCCTGAATCCTTTTCCAAGGATTTTAACTAATGGCTGAAGTGCGTCTTTTTGAAAAATTGTGGCTGTTGAGGAAAAAAGGCTTCAGCAATGACATCCGTGTGACAGGCAATGAGAGGTTTCTATATAATCAGTGTTCAGGAGACATTCGCAATTGTAAAGCCTTACTCTGGGCAGAGAAAGGTGTTTTTTATCTCTCCTTACAGACCTGGAAGGAAACAAACAGTTAGAAGGGTTAAGCCAAGTTGCATTTGTATTCTTTCTCTTCCTACCAAAAGCATCTGCCATTTAAAATGAGTTAAAAAAAAAACCCTCAGGCCAGACTAATTATGAACCAGCATGATCCAAACAATCCCATTAAATCCCATTCTCGCTTTTCCGACATCTTATCAATGCTCGTAAGCAAATATGTGTTGTGTTATGGCAAAGGCAATAAATCTGCCATATTTGGGAGAGGGTGTGAATGCTGTTTCTGGGCAGGGTGGACTACGAGCGCATCCAGGCCGTTGGCCCCGACAGGGCGGCCTCAGAGTGGCTGCTGCGGTGCGGTGCCCTGGTGCGCTACCAAGGCTACGAGAAGTGGCAGCGGGACTACAACGGCCTCCCCACCGGGCCCCTGGAGAAATACAAGATAGAAGCAATTAACGCCACGGACTCCTGCATCATGTACAGAGGATTTGACTACTTGGGTAATGTAGACACCGCCGTTACCCAGATCTGGGCAGAGATTATACTGAATGTTCTTAGTTCTTTCAGTTGCATCAAAGTATGAATAACCGGGTCGTTTTCTCATTCCTTAGTAAGATTTAGAGACATCTTTTGAAGTCTTCTTATTCTTTTTTCATAGAATGGTTTGGGTGGGAAGGGACCTTAAAGACCATCCAGTCCCACCCCCTGCCCTGGGCAGGGACACCTCCCACCAGACCAGGTTGTTCAAAGTCCAGTCCAACCCAGCTTTGAACACTTCTTTTTGCCTTTTTTTCCTTAAAATGGCTCTACAATCATTCAGCAGTTGCTAAGATTTTGCTGGGGGTGTGGTGTGAAGCAGGAAGAGATGGGGGAACTTCATCAGCCCTTACCTGAAGTGATGGTAGCACTAAAGAAGGGCGACAAAGATTTGCTTTTTCTCTGAGTTCATAGTTAAGTACTTTAAATATTCTTTTTCTTCTAAACCAAGTGATGGTTTTGGTGTCACTGAAGCCTTCAAAGGGAAAAAAAAACCAACCTCTCAGTTTCTTACCAAAAAAAAAGATTTAAGAAGTTTCAGGTCTCCTTTGAATAACATAAACCACGATGGGAAGCAGACCATTTTTTCTTTTTATTGGCAGGGGAGCTGCAGTTTTCTGCATTATTGTGTTCCGAATTCACAGCCATTGTTTATCTCCCAAACTTTTTTTTTCTTTGTTACTTGCCCATGTCAAAGCTCTTAGAATCTCAAAAGGGTACAAACCCCAGAGTTTTCATGTATTTAAAGCACTGTAAAGGGATTTTTTTGGAGCTTCGTTGTGCGTTATGGCCCCACTGAGCAGAGGAGCCTGTTGCTGTGTGGGTTTGGAGGCAGAGAGTGAGTTGAGAACTCGGTGGCAGCTACTAAATTGAGAACTTAACCAACCAGTACAGGCTGTTCCTGGAATTCTGGAGCAAATACTTGTGTTTTTGTCTTTCCAGATGGTCTCGAACACGTTACCGAGATCAAGCTGCAGAAGTGTATTTACATACAGGACGAGTGTCTGCAGAGGCTCAGCGAGACGAAGAACCTGCAGAAGAGCCTCCTCCAGCTGCAGATCATTTCCTGTGGGAACGTCACAGACAGAGGCATCGTGGCGCTTCACAAGCTGAGGTACCTTGAGCTGCTGGACTCTCCTGGCTCCTGTTGCCCCCCTGCTCTCTGGGGGTTGTGTGAACTGGAAGGGCTGAAATCTGACTGTTCCTGGGCTCTCCTGTGGGAGGGCTGGGTTTGGGGACCGACCAGGGGTGGCACTGCCATGGCAGGACATGTTTCTTCCAGAGTGGCTGAAGGCAGTGTGAAAAGATGTGAATTAAAATATTAATCGGGCTTTAAGGCTGGCGTCAGGGAGCTGTGCAGCTGACACCAGTGTCCTCTCACATTTATTGTCCTTCTACACCTCCCAGCTCTCCATGCTCCCTCTGGCCATAAAGGTCTCTGTGCAGAGGGACTGAACTTAACGGTGAACAAAAAACCTTAAGCACCCACTTCTGAAAGAACAAACTTCCGTTAGAACCAGTTACCTTTTAAAATTCGCAAAATAGCTGCGGCGGAATGATCCATCGTCTTAATTTCTGTGCCAACAGTTAAGAACAGTGGTTGCTGACTTTTCTTTTTAAATATTTATAGGAAGCTGGAATATTTGTATCTGAGTGACCTCCCTGGAATAAGAGAGAAAGAAACTACTGCTCACGTCCTTCAGCAGGCGCTGCCCAACCTCGAGCTGGAGCTGGATTTGGAATAAACACCCCGGCCCGTAACCGACATGTGTTTGGTTTCATGGGATTTATCAGATGTTGCATAAATTAAGTTGTAGACGCTGCTGCATTTCCAGGTATGGAAAAAAGCCCTGATCTCCCAATCAGCCTTAAAAGCTGGATCTTTTGACAAATTATGCAAATTATTTATTAAACTGCGTGGTAAATCAACAACAGAGAAAGAGGTAGGTTTCTGTGCGCAGTCATTTTTTTTCCTGGTTTTATAGGAAGCTGTTAATACATGAATTAGGAGTTTTCACATATTTTATCACATGGAAATTCTTGTGTAAAAGGAGAGTGGGAAGACTGGGGAGTGTTGTGGAAAGGCGGCGTTGTCCATGTTTGCCGTGCGGTGTCGAGCTATTTACTTGGAGAATCTCACCCAGTCGGTGGGTGACGATTTAATGAAACAGCTTTTGGGCCTTTTTTCTGCTTTTCACCCTTTCCCTGATGTTTCACTTGTTTTAAACGGAGTGATCGACAGACATCGGAGCTGCTTTGACAGAGAACAGCACTGTGAAAAGAAAATGTTTTAGCTCTAGGTTTCAAGTAGAAAGAGGACATTCCTTGCCCAGTCAGTCATGAAACTTTGTGCAGTAAAATAAATGCAGCAAACTGGAAATACAAGCTACGTTTCTTTTATTCAAAATCAACACAGTGTTACAGCCTGAGATTACACAAAACCCGAGAATTGTTCTAACACACGTGCTTAGGTAGGATTCCTGCCTGTGTCCAGCCAATGTTATACATTATATTCATGAATTATTTTTGAGAAATACAGTTTTTCTAACATTACAGGCAAGAGGCCGCTATTGACAGAAATAGCAAGAAACAACCTCATAAGGCAAGGAAGAAACGGGCAGGAGAAACTCGGAAAAGACTAAAGCAACAACAGGTTTTCCTATTAAAGTGTTCTCCTCCTGGTAACGCTGCCCGTTGGGCCCTCCTGGAGTACTTTTGGGTCTAGAAATGCAGGATGTGAGACAGACAAAGCTTCAAGCAGGGCCGTTCCCGCAGGTGTGGAACCGACCGGAGCCCTTCGGACGCCTCTCGCCGGGTTTGTGGTTCCTCACGGGCTCGGGGACTCGCCCAGCGGGACGGAGATGGATTTGGCAAGGCTGTATCTCTTCTGCCAAGCATGAGATAGAGGTGGATGGACGGGCAGGAGGTTTTACATTCACACTGTACGTACTGGGGTGCAGCAATCCTGAACCAGTACACAATCCATCACGAACCAGTTCACAATCTCAAATTGAAGCAAAACAAATGTATTTTCCTTTGTACACAGAACACTGACTAACAGGAGCCTGGAGTTCTCCCTGCACGTCACAATCCTATTACTGACCCAGGGTACGTTACAGACCACTCTGTATATATCATAACACGTATTAATTTAGTTTTTCACCAGGTATCCTCCTTTTATACATGTGGAATGACTTGAAACTTTGAGCAATAAATAGTTTTTAACCTGCCATCTGGTTAGATGTTGGGGAAGTGATAGTTTGACTTCCTGGTTTTGCAGCAGTTCTTCTTGGGGTCCAGAGCTGGCAGGACATTACTGCTGGTCAGCTGAGGCAGGTACTGCAACTGAAGGGAAAGTTTGTTTGAAATGAGAACAAAGCATGTGTTTTGTTTTTTTTCAAAAAGGAACATAAGTTACAAAACTACTCATTCTGTAACCCTGTACTTTTCAAATGACAACTGGGCTGCAACCAGACCAGTTCATCAAAGGCGTTTCTCCCAGTCACCCAGGGCAAGAAAAGCATCACTGTTAAATCCTTTGTCATAGAAATGGAAGAGGTGAAGCAGTTTGGCCTGGGAGTTTCTGTGCGGTAGCACAGACATCATAGGAAGGACATGGAGCTGTTGGAGTGGGGCCAGAGGAGGCCACGGAGATGCTGGGAGGGCTGGAGCCCCTCTGCTGG
>JAOQGH010000040.1:2520329-2532427 GCA_025769975.1 Gallinago jamesoni
GAGAAGGTCTCCCCTCAGCCTCCTTTTCTCCAGGCTGAACACCCCCAGCTCCCTCAGCCGCTCCTCACAAGACTTGGGCTCCAGACCCCTCACCAGCTCCGTTGCCCTTCTCTTTTAAGAAGAGCGACACCTCCAATTAGCCAATGCCTACTAAACGGTGAGATTCACTGGGTAAATTCATCTCCTGGCTAATCCCAATTCCCACCTCCTGGGTGAGCTCTAGCCCTGCCAAAGGCATGGGGGCCACCGGGGCTGTGACCAGTGCAGAGGGGACACTTACCCAGGGTTCTCCGGATGAGGTACAGCTGGTCGACGTCAGACTTGCCAGGCCACAGGGGCACCCCGGAGAGCAGCTCTGCGAAGACACAGCCTATCGCCCACACGTCCACGGGAGGGCCGTACTGCGTGTCCCCCACAAGTAACTCCGGGGAGCGGTACCACCTGGTAGCCACATAGTCTGTGTAGTAGTCACTCGGGCCAGCTGGGTCGGGGTCAGGAAGGAGAGAAACAGAGAGGAAGGTGGGATCAGAATGAGGCAGACGAGCTGCCATCAGTGGTTACACGTGTTGGGGCACCTCCTGGGCAGGCAATAGCTACAGGAACAGGATGAGTCACTGGCCACTAGCAGAACCCAACTTTGGAAATACTTAATATACTTACTGTTTGGCAAAAATCAAGACCATATTTTTCTCCAAATGAAACTATGTGGAGATCCCCTGCAGGGCCCTGCACCAGCCGGTGGTCACTTCTCAAAGCCCACGTGATTTGTCTGAACAAGAGCTAAAAAAACCCCCACCAAACAGATTAAAGGGTTTATTTACATCGGAAAATGTGAAGCCATTGTTTGTAGAGACAGAGCTTTCTGCCAGAGGGGCTCTCCCTGCCAGGGAACTCCAGCTGTGTCTCCAGCATTGCATAAGCAAGGGCTGGCAGCTCCAAGATGCCCAGGGCTGACGTCCATCTACCAGTGTCAGCACCACCAGCAGGGAGCTCAGATGGACTTTGTTTTTTTCTGAGGGACCTGGCATCGCGGAGCCTGGGCCACCTCCCTGTAAGCTGTTTGGGGATCTCTCCCCAGCTTTTAGCAGAGCTTCTCTGTGAAAACCCGCCTGCCTTTATACAGGATGATTGACAAGTGCATCAAAGACAAGTGAGTCTCTACTGGCGTTTGAAAGCCTGACCCTACACTTCATTTGAGCCTTCACGTGTTAACAATCCGTTCAAGTAGCAAGTCACTCACTCAGTATGCGAGCAAAGCCAAAGTCACAAAGTTTGATGACCGAGTGCTTTGTTATCAGGATGTTTTCTGGCTTTACATCTCGGTGGATGCACTGGAAAAACAACAAAAAAAAAGAAAGTTAGAAGCAAGTATTTAACCTGGTGCTTAGATATATCTAACGACCTCTTAATTCAGCCACACACCCCTGGCACATTGTGCTGTGAATGCTAAAACCAGGCAATCGCTCCTGCTGAAAGAGAAGATGAAAGGATTTCTTAACAGCAGGCAAAGCCACTGTCCTGCTGGGCAGGACAATTTCTCCCCCTGTACCTCACCTTCGAGATGTGACACCGTGCAGGCACCCAGCTCCAGCTGCAGAGCTCTCTGTCACTTGGACACCAGCTGGGAACCAGCTGGCAGGAGGAGCCAGGTTCACACAGCAAGGACTGCTGTTAACCTGACTCTGTGAATGCAACTCACTCAACACAGCTGTGTGTAACACACTCCTAATGTAACACACTCCTAATAAGGGGCTCAGCCTTATGAATACGTGGGAAGATCCTAACGAGAGGTGCTTTTGTGCCCAGAGCCCCCTGGGATCAGTTCTTGGATCAAGTCCATGCACTGTATTCACTGGCAATCCAGTGGACAAGCACTTGATTTTGCTGGCAAAGCTCACAGATGAGATGAAGACTATGGTTTAGATGTGGGATTTTATCTACTCTTGCAGATGCCAGAGTACACCTGGTCCTCCCTCTGCTCAGCACTGGGGAGACACATCCAGAGTGCTGTCTCCAGCTTTGGGCACAAACTGAACACAAAGGAAATTCCATTTAAACAAAAGCATTTTTTTTGCTCCTTTTTTTCTGTGAGGGTGGCCAAACACCCAAACAGGTTGTCCAGAGAGTCTGTGGAGCCTCCATCCTTGGAGATATTCAAACCCTGGATGGAAAAGCTTGGGTGGGTTGGCTGGCTGGACTAGATGATCCCCAAGGGTCCCTTCCAACATCAGCAACTCTGTGATTCCTGGTAGGCTACCTTGGTTGGTGAGGGTTCACACCAAATGAATTTGGGCTTGGCAAAGAGTTTCTGCTGATCAAACTAGCCAATACCTCCATTTCTTCTGCCTATATATAGAAGGTGTGCTCTACTGCAATCACCAGAGTCTAGCTCATATTGTCCCTCCCCTACCATCGCCTCAGCGCAAATACCTTGGACTTTTCCTAGCTAAGCTGGTGGTAAATTATTGTGCCTCCTCCTGAGGACTGCAATGCTGCTTGTTAAACCAGTGTCATGGAGCTCCAAAAAGCGCAGCTGCATAAAACCTCATTACCTGTGATCTACAGCAGGTCAAACTGCAGCATCTCATTGTTCCCTCTGCTTTAAAACTCCATTAAATCTTTCAGACTGAGAGGGGGAACAGAAAACAGAAGCAAAACAACAAATCCTGGAAGCGGGACAGCCCCACGGCCAAGTTCCTGTGGCTCAGCTGGACATAATTCTCCCAGCAAAGACAAAACACCCATTCCAGAGCAATCTCCTGCCCCTCTCTTAAATCTCAAACACTGGCAGATAAACAAAGATAATTAAGCTATGTCTGCTTAAAGAGCTTCTCCAAAAGGCCCCTTTCCTTCCCTCTTAACACATCCCACTGCTTTCTACAAAATATGTCATGCACACAACTTGCATCTCCCTCCAGAAAGCAGAGAAGGGGTTGTAAAACTGGTTTACTGTATCTAATTTTTGAAACCTTTTAATTCGGTGTCACAATTCAGTGCTTGTGACTATCAACAGAAAGATTCTTCTGTGAAATCAGTAGCAGTTTGCCCGGCTGATTAGATGTTACGCCAGTTTCCTGAACGCCTGCTGTAATGCACGGCACAGGGAACGCAAGGAGATAGTCCTGTTCGCCTGGAAGTTCGTCTAAGGTCATTAGTGCAAATCATTCCTTGACAGCAAACCCAAGGGACCGTAAATGCAGCTGCTGTGGGTATACACTAATATTTCAGATACATGTTTCCTGTTGAAAACAGGAAATTTCATCTGACTTTGTCCCATGAAAGGTCTTACTCAAGAGAACGCCAACAGAATCTCCTTCTCCTCCAAGGGCCACGTTACAGCGATCGTTAGTGCTGTTCATGGGACTTACATTGTGTTTGTGGCAGAAGTTCACAGCTTGGAGGGTCTGCCAGGTTATGCTCTTCACTAGATGCTCCGGCACCCTGTTTTAAAAAAAGCACATTTTTATTTTGGTCATTAAAAATAACTTTACTCTTACAGGAAAAAGGAAGAGGAGACCTTTGAGTGCTAACATTGTACAGGCATCTCTGAGCAAAACCAGGTCAGAAAACTCAGAGAAAAAACACTAGGTGCGTTTTCTTGCTAAAATGACTTAGAAGAAATATGTAATAACCCTCAGTTTGTTGATCTTCCACTGCAGGGAACCAGTCACACTGGGCTGTTAATGGTGGAGGCTGTTCATATCTCTTCCCATGTTTCAGAGCTGAAGCTGAGCCTGCACCATGGAATCCTCTCCTGTGAGGTTACACTCTAAGCATCACAGGAATATCAAAAGGAACATCGACAATCACTTCCAAATCTAGTCAATGCATCGAGATAGAAGGGTTTCTGGCAGCACAGAGTATGTCAGCATGTCCGGTCCCTCTCACTCACAGCCGGCACGAGGCCTCACCAACTGGTGACCACACATCAGTGTGTGCAAGTCCATGTCAAATCCTGCTGTGTTTAGCATCCACGATTCCTGGCAATCCTCCTGAGATGCCAGCAGGCACTTCCACCTCTGCTGCTGCTCAGAGAGCTGGGGGTGGTGGAGTACCTGAGGTACAGATGCATGCTCTGACTTTAATTGCTGTCATGCCATTGATTGTCCAGAGTGCTGAGGTGACCAAAATGGGACAGGGAAGGATGTTCCCACAAGAGTATAAAGCTGTACTTTGGTTTGCATCTCCTCTCCTTCCCTCCGACGGCTGGCAAACACTTCAGAGAAAGAAAACCTGCTAAAGATCCAGCCTCTTCTCTTTTCTTTCAGTTACTGTGCAACAGTTCTTAAACTTCCTTGTCTGGCTGTAACGGTCTTCACCAACCCCAGGAAAGGCCTAGGTGACAGGTTTGGCACTTTCAAGCTCAAATCCAATTTTACTTCAAGTGCTTAATGTCGAAAAGCTTCTGATTCATCATAAAGAAAAAAAAAAGTCAAAAACTAAACCAAAACAATAAGTGGGAAGCCTGGCTTTTTCTTCAAGCCACCTTCTGCTGTCAGCACTGAAAGTCTTGCACTGAGATGGCTGTTGCAATGCCAGAGGTCTCTTGCAGAAACAGCCTAGAATGGCTGTGAGTGTCACACCGACAGCCTGACAAAGGGGATGAAGTTGGTCCAAGTGACCTGGAAACAAGGTGCAAAGAGGCATGTGCCCGCCCATCTTAATCCTGACCACAAAAGAACTTGACCATCTGCAGTAGCAAAGATCAAAAGCAGAGTGTGCAACCAGGCATTACACGATCGTTCACACTGGAGTTGTTCCGATGAATGGAAAGCAAACGTGAAGTATTTTCTTCAGAGGGTTATCCATCCTCTCTTCAGATTCCAGGTGAACAGGTTCAAACTGGGGTGAAAGCTCCTCACCAGTTCACAAAGCCATTTGCCATCAGCGTGCTCCATTCTCCTTCTAGAGCTCCACATCAGGGAGGAGGAGAACAACAGGCTCTTGTTTACTCAACCCCCAATTAGTCTCCTGAAGGCAATTTATTTACCTCCAAGGCCTGTAAAATGATTTATGAACTTCTGCTTAGCATTTCCACAGCACCAAGTCCCTGTGAATAATTAGGGACAATGTACTCAGTGGGAGTGTCATTTATAATGTGCCAAAAGAACAAACCCTCTCATGGAGAGTGTTCCTGCTGCCCTTCTAGCTCACACCTGGTGCAAACTCCTGTTTAAAGCAGAGGGTACCTGAGCTGAGGCTGGGCAGAGAGGTGCAGGCACAGCTCCTGGTGACTCTGGCCAGTCAGTGATGTGCTACACACATGGGGAACAGCAGGAAGGAGGGCTGTGAGCCCCCCGCTCCCCTGCCCGCCCCCCCAGCAGTCCTGACTTCTTCTTGGCGAGACGCAAGTTGCTCCCAAGCCACTCGGGTTTGCTCTGAGCCTGCCAAAGATCACCCAAATGCTCAGGCTCAGCGCTCCAGTCTCCTTGGTGAGCAGCTCTGTGCAGGCTCACACACAATTCTTTTGGATATCACTGCTAAACCACAGTAACAGAGCAAGTCCTGGACACCGGGCTGAGAAACCTCTCCTGGAATTAATGAAATTCCTCTGAAAACTCTGCAGAGGAGCAACAACACAGAGAACCCCTCGCCTCCACCTGCTCAAAGCTCCCAGTGAGAGACAGGCCACCCACCCCCGGGGGTGCTTGTCCAGCTCGTGGAGAACGGTGTGGTCGCAGTATTCGAAGACCAGATGCAGCCTCCGCTTCCTCCTGAACACTTCCAGCAGGTTCACCAGGTTGGGGTGTTTCAGTTGCTGTAACACACAACGCACAGCCTGGTTAGTTACTGCAGGGGAAGCGGGGTGAAGGTGCAGGGGGGAACAGTGGGAGACCCCACGAGGGTCTCAACTCCTTGAGCTGAAACCTTTTATACAAGCAGAGCACGACATGAAGAAGCAGCTCAGCTACAGCTCAGTTATTTTAGGAGCTGACTGTGGACAACGAGTCAGTTTGGCTTCGGTGAGTGCCTCTTAGAAAAGATGCTCATAGATAAAGAATTCACTACCGAGCCCACAGTAATTCGGGCAGCGCCTTTCATCGCACACATCCAACTTTTGGCTGGACCACAATGGGAAGCAGCTCTCCCTGGAGAACAGCTTGGGAAATCACACGTGGTATGAGCCTGTAGCAGGCAAACACACATTTAGGAGAAACCAAGACCTCCTCTGAGAAGCATAAGTACAGCACGTGGTCTCAGCTTTGTCAGCTTATTGTAAGAATCCGGATGGGTTAATTAGGAGAATTTTTACTGCTGCTTCTCCCTCTTCCTCTCCACCCACTTCGTGTGCTCACACCAAGGCCTCCTCTCCTGAGGAGCTCAGACAGCTTCTCACCACATGTGAAGCCCGAGCACAGCAGGGTTATTCAAACACACCCTGCAAGAGGTGAGGGTGGACAGTACTGGAGCTTCTCATTTCCTATTCTCTTGCCCACATTTTTGGGGAAGGGCTGGGAGAGGGCTTGAACCAAGGGGCACAACACAGTATTCTGAACAAGGAAACAAAGATGAGCCAGACCCAATTCAGGAATTTTATTTCTTTTCAGACAACTGATGGCACCATCCCCTCTGCTTGCGGGGACCTGCATCCACCAGGGCTTTGCCTGACAGAGGCTTTAGAACAAACACTTTTCTAAGCAAGGAGGCTGGGAAGGGCATTGCCTGGGAGTTACACTAACCCTGTCTTCAAATGTGCCTCTAAGCCACCTGGAAACACCTGCAAAGGAGGAAGGAAGCGGAGAGTCAAGACAAGAGAAAACTGTAAGGGCCTCAAGTGAGGAATTGCTGCTCTTTGGGAAAAGCACCCATTTAACCCCAGGTGAAAGATCCAGCTTGGATTCTGGAGTTAACCAGTGAGCTTGCATAAGAGAGCAGGGCAGTAGAAGACCCGCACCATACCTCACTGCCAGCCTGTCCCAAGGAGGGACATGGCAGAGGCCATTTCAGTGCTCTGATGGGCACACTGCAGGACCCTTCGCAACTTAATTTTATTCAAGCCTGTCACTGTTAAAAGCTCCTTGTAAAGAGAGACCTTCCGGGGAGCTCGCTGCCTCTGGGGGACATCATACTGAACCCAATCTACACTGAGCCCGTACGCCAACACACAGGGTTCTGCCCCGTTAGTGGGCAGCAGGTGGCTA
The DNA here is from genome assembly GCA_025769975.1 of Gallinago jamesoni. Lineage (NCBI taxonomy): Eukaryota > Metazoa > Chordata > Aves > Charadriiformes > Scolopacidae > Gallinago > Gallinago jamesoni. Next base: position 2,527,472 of record JAOQGH010000040.1, read on the forward strand.
ATCCAGTCCTGCAAACTGGCAGCAAGGAGCTGATCCACCCGAACAGCGTCTCCTACCACAAACCTGTCTTGTTCCTTCAGTCCTGGCCACACCATGTAGACCATCTGCCAGCATCAAAGACCTTCCCACCCGTCTGGATCAAGCCTGGGTGACAACCAAGATCTTCTGACCACTTCCTCAGGCCTCCGTGGTGAATACTTCTACACCAAGTGCCTTCTCTGTCTAGCACAAGTACCTGACAGTGTCAGCACAGCCTGTCAGCGTCACCTTCTCTGCCCTAGCCACGTCTCCTGACCTTGCAGAGTGACAGACTTGCTCTGCACACCCTCAGGTCCCACGGCAGAGCTGCTGGTGAAAGGGAGGAGGCTTGAACGCCTCTCAAGCTCGGGATTTATCAAGCAGTATTCTCATCAGCTCCTTATCCCCTTTGCAAAAGATGATCAGACACCATGAAGGGCCTACAAGACTGCTGAAAATGCCAGCAATGACAGCGATTCTCCCAGGAACGGTGACCATACCATGCCACCTATCACAGTCAGCATACCCACGTCAAGCAAAGTACCTCCTGCCCAGGTGTACACTAGACAAAGCCCAGTCTCCCAGTTCAGACTCGGCGATGACAGAGATACCTGAGAGCACGCTGGGCCTCCCGCAGCCATGCTGGGTATCAGGTGCCCGATTCCTCTGCTCTCAGCAGATCTGCCAGCACGGACACTGCCGGGCACGGCCCAGCCTGCCAGGGGGAAGGCTGCAGAGACAGTCTCTGCAGTGCTCAGATTCCACTTTCAGAGACAGCTGAGGATGAAATAATCGCCAACTGATTGTAAAGCAAGAGGAAAGTTAAATCTACAGCAGACTGAGATCTCTGGAAAACCTTTGGTGGTTATAAGTTGGTGGTACAAGTCAGTCTTCAGGTATGACTTTCAGAGAGCGGGCTGTGCCCAGGGGACAGTCTGTCATAGATGATAGAATGGTTTGGGTTGGAAGAGACCTTAAAGATCATCCAGTTCCAACCCCCTGCCCTGGGCAGGGACACCTCCCACCAGACCAGGTTGTTCCAAGCCCTGTCCAGCCCTGTCCTGGCCACCCTCATGTGTGTGTGGAGCTTCTGGAAAGAGAGCTCTTGGGCTTGGAAGCAGGAGGTCTAGCTGAGCCGGGGACGCGGCGAGGGGACACCATTGTGTGAACAAGCTCTTGTTGAACAACCCGAAAGAGTGGGTCAAGCTGCCTGTGCGGGAAATGGAGAGGGTCCCCCAGGAACAGCCTTGCTGTGGCACCTTCCCCGTGCCCTGCTCACAGCCATTCTCCACAGTCAGGGCTCTACGGGCAGTCGGGTGCACTGGGCCAACATCTCTTGCGTGAGCAGAAGTGCAGACAAAGCCACCATAAATCTGCCAGTGACCCTAACAACGTCCCTGTCCGGCGGCACGGCATTTCAGAGAGCAGTTTCCAAGGCTATCGATGGCTGGTTGCTGGCAGCACGGGGATGGGCTTCCCCTGCCTGTCCCCCTGCTTGGGTAACAAGGCCATGTGTCACCTTCTGCACACAGGCCAGAGGTCCTGCGTGGACATCCAAAAGTTACAAACGCTCCTGTGCGATGATAAGGATGAAATTCTGTTTAATATACGGACACAGCTTGTCATTGTCTTTTTCTCTCACTTTCTTTGCAATTTCAGAGCTAAAAACCGTGTCAGCCTCCACGGGAAGGTTGGGGAGACAACACCCTTCTGGAAACAGCAGGCACTGATGGATTTACACAGAGATTGGCTCTGTTTTCATGAATTCCCAGCCTTTCCTATGGAATTGGGATCATGCAGGGCATTTCAAGACTCTGCCTACCACCCTGCTCTCCCACCCCACCTCCCATGGCTCCTGGCCATAAAAAGCCCTTTGTCTACAAGGTATTTGCCACGTAGAATAATAATTTATCCGGCCCTACATTTTTTGCTGGTGAAACACAATCTCACTATGTCTTTGACAAACACTTAGTTGCTGCCCAAGCCAGGAAATACCTCAACAAACAAACAAACAACAACCTGTTACTATTTACAGAGAAAAAAAAAGAACTGAAAAGAGAGTCAAGCAGGTCTGCACTTGTTAAAATCAACAGCGCCATGACACAGATCCTGCCACGGCTCTTGCTGCAGCGCTGCCGCCTTTGGACGCTTCAGAATGATGCATTGGGGGACTTCTGCAACAATTATTTTCCTTTTCAGATCCTTAATTAATCACTTAAACCTTAATGCATCTCCAGCATTGTCTACTAAAACTCTTACTTAAGGTAGCTCCACGGAAAGGAACACCAGGTGCAAGGAGTCTCAACTGCTGCCACGCACACACCAGCAGGCAGCAAAGTCCAGGAACGTCACGCAGAAATCAGAGACCACGGGACTAAGAATTTGGGGAAAGAAGTTTTAAATAAAACAGACCATCTTTCTCTGCAGATTTCTGTAGGGTTTTGTTAACTCCAAAATCCCAAATCAACTGCCCACTGTGTCTAATCTGAATGGCATGTTTCTCATTAAAAGGAGTCCTTTTGGAAGCCATTATTTTAAAATTTATAATAACCCAACATGCTGTTAATATGGCTTTTTAGTCAGTTCAGTGTTTTAAAACTATAGCTCTTCTGCATGGAAAAGAGAAAGGTAAAGATGGGGAGATGCTGGAGGTGTATAAAATCATGAGTGTCCTGGAGAAAGCAACAAGGCAACAACTCTCTCCACTTCTTGGAACACACAAGTGAGGGTACTGTACGCCATCACCCAGCAGCAAGTTTATAATAAATAAAAGGAAATATTTTTTCACACAACACATTCCTAAAGCTGTGGCACTACTCGCTGTCTCAGGAAACTATGGAGACCAAATGAATACACCAGTTCAAAACGAGCCGGGACAAGCTCCCAACAGTCTAGAGTGTCTGCTAAGCACCAAGCAAGGGGTACAACCTCTGACACTAGAAACTTTGCCCAGAAGCTGGGTGTGTGAAAGGAAACCTTACCCCATCCTCTCCCTCTTTCTCCTGGGTTTCTCCTCATTTCTGCAGTCTTCATGGAACCTGACTCACAGCAAACATTCTTGTGCTTTTATTTCACCAGGAAGTGACCCCTTCCTATGTAAGGATGAGCTCTCAGATGGAAACCATGAAAGGACCAGCAAAGACAAGGTGCTGCTGTGGTTCACAGGTGCTGGTTCCATAGTCACTGCCACGCGCAAACACCTCTGAGCCTGCACAGCCCTGGCATTCAATATTCGGCTGGATCCCACCTGCACATCAGGATCCGGCACTGCGGACCCCAGAGTCTCAGAAAGGGCGTTTCAAGGAGGAGCTGGGGCAGATTGATAAAGCAGGGAACCAGGAGAGCTGCGCCCCAACGGCTGTCCCCCACCTCGTGCTATCTTCTTCCTTGTGAGCTTTACACCAGCTCCAGCAGCATTTGTCTGTGGGGGAATCTCCTGGATGCAGAGCGGGCTGGGGCTACAGGTGGTGCCAACCACACACTAAGGGCAGAGCTGAGCCTGTGCCGGCCAGGACACCGCTGGCTCCATGGGGGACAGAGACTGGATCAACCCCTCTCTAGAAGGCACGGGGATGGCTCATTTGATGCTCCTCCACCACCCACACAGAAGTTGGCAGGCTCCTGGACCTTGCCATGCCTCAGCCTCCACCTGCACCAAAGCGTGACAGCCCGGGCTGCTGAGGATCACCTCCAGCCCGAGGCACGTCCAGCCCCAGCCAAAGGGGTTGGACTTTCACCGGCACTGGCTTTCTCCCAGAGAAACTGACCGATTTGGGCACTTTATGTACTGCTCCCTGACGCCCCATCTCGTTATGGCTGCCCTCACGCCTCATTTCCCCACTCGTGACATCCCATCTCCTCACAGCTGCCCTCACACCCCATCTCCTTGCTTCCTCCTACATGATGCCCCAGCTCATCCCTCATGCCCCAACTCCTCATGGCTGCCCTCATGCCCCGTGTCCTTGTTTTCCCCCCTCACGACACCCCATCTCCTCATGGCTGCCATCACATCCCGTCTCCTCGCTTTCCCCCTCACGACACCCCATGTCCCAACAGCTGCCATCACACCCCATCTCCTCGCTTCCTCCCTCATGATGCCCCATCTCATCCCTCACACCCCAGCTCCTCACGGCTGCCCCCATGTCCCAGCTCCTCGCTTTCCCCCCTCTCGACGCCCCATCTCCTCACGACGCCCCAAGCCCTGCTCCCTCCCTCACGCCCCCTCCCCAGCCGGCCCCCTCAGGGCTCCCCAGCAATGGCGGGGCCGCCCACCTTCAGCATGCGGATCTCCCGCAGGGCGATCTTCCGGATCACCGGGTCCTCCTCCGACTCCAGGAACTTCTTGATGGCCACGATCTGGCCAGTGTCCTTGTTGCGGCACTTGAAGACGACGCCGTAGGAGCCCTCCCCGACCTTGCCCAGCTTCTCGTACCGCTCCATGGCCGCGGGGCCGCCCCCGCCGCCGCTCGCTCTCCTCACAGCCCGGCCCCGGCCTCCCCCTCCCCGCCGCCGCCCGCAGCTCCGGCGGGCCCTCGGGGCGGGGGGGGGTGTCCCCGGCGGGGGACGGCCTTTGCTGGGCTCGGTCGCCGGGACGCTGAGGGGAGCGCCCTCCCCGGGGCGGAGGAGCAGGGACCGCCCCCGGGGGACACCCAACCCAGCCGGGGCGGCCCCGCTGAGGGAAGGGGGGAATCATGGCCTCTCCGTGGCCGAGCGGCCCCCCGGGTCTGTGTGCCCCACGGCTCCACGGTGTCTTTACCCCTCTCCGGCCCTTTGCTTTTTCCACGGGGATCTGTTTTCTACACCTGGAGGATGCATTTGATGGTTGGAGGTGGAAGGGACCTTAAATATCATTGAGTTCCACTCCCCTGCCCTGGGCAGGGACACCTCCCACCACACCAGGTTGCTCCAAGCCCCCTCCAACCTGGCCTTGAACCCCTC
>JAOQGH010000040.1:2544455-2558781 GCA_025769975.1 Gallinago jamesoni
CCAACTCCCTGAAAGGAGGGTGTAGCCAGGGGGGTCGGTCTCTTCTCCCAAGGAACAGGCCATGGGACAAGAGGAAAGGGCCTCAAGCTGCACCAGGGGAAGTTCAGATTGGAGATAAGGAAAAATGATTACTCTGAAAGGGTTATTAAGCCTTGGAATGGGCTGCCCAGGGAAGGAGTTGAGGCACCATCCCTGGAGGTATTTAAAAGACAGGTTGACAGAGTGCTTAGTGACGTGGTTTAGTGATGGTTTTTCTCAGAGTTAGGTTGATGGTTGGACTATATGATCATAAAGGTCCCTTCCAACCTGGACAACTCTACGATTCTATGAAAATAAAAGATGTGTCTAAAAATAAAGTCTTTTAAGAGAGATAATTTATGCTGAATTTGGTGGGTCAGCACAAGAAGAACCTGGGATCAGCTTCAATACGCTTTTGGTAGAGAAACTGCATCGTTTTGCCTCCCCTAAAGGGTTTCCAGATGACCTCGAGGAAGGGATATATCCGACAGGCAATAAACCGGCCGTGAGATGGAACGAGAGTCTTACCTGCACCGATTTCTGTAAACCACGAAGAAGCAGAGTTCAAGTTGATTGTCTCAAACTGAACTACCTGGTTGGGTTCCACACCCTTACTGATGGCGACGCAGACCATTGGGTACTCCTGCTCGGGGATCACCAGCATCTCAAACACATTCAAAGGGCTTGGCAACGGAAAATCAAAGTGCTGGAAAAAAGACATAATAAGGTATTTGTAAGGTTTCCTTTTCCCTTGGAAATAAGAAGCCTGAAATAACACGCACAAAGTATAGAAGATAGAGAAGAATTTTAGCGCTGCTACTAAGTGCTTTTTTAAGACAGCGTGAAATAAGAAGCCCAAAATAACATGCACAAAGTATAAAAGATATCGAATATTTTTTCACTGCTACTAAGAGTGCTTTTTGAAGACAGCGTGAGTGACATCACGTCGCACAGAGGTATATGCTGGTTTGTTATGGCCACTACTGCCCTTGACCCAGCACTTCAGTCTGACTTCAGTCACAAGATTTTCTTAGTCAAAACGCATCAAGCCAGATTTTCAAGTGCTCAGAACTCACAAAACGGGACTAGGCTGGGATGTACTTTCCATTACAAATTCTGGAAAGGTTTATTTCCACAACTGGATAATGATTAAGAATAAATGTCCTAAACTAAAATGAGATACTTACCTTTATTAACATGAATTTCTGCATTGGCTCATACCACTGTAGCAGGACAATTCCAGACTGCAATGCACCACACAGATATTTGTGTCCCGTGTATGGATTTCGTACTATATAAAAGAAACATAATGAGAAAAAAACACCCTTTTTAAGTCCAGGCAGTTCTATGCATGCTTGAAAAAAAAACCCCGCAGCCCTCTTTACAAATAATTTAAGAATAGTATCAGTTTCACACTGCTAACTGCCTTCTGGCTTGCCAGTCAAATATCCACAGTGATTAATATTGTGCTACGTTCCAGGCAAATTCAATTATACTTATAATTAATAACCACCGCTGACATTCTTTGAGTCCCAGAAAGGAGGTCACATGCTGAGCGGCCAGAAAAGCTGTGACACCTTCTTCCCGGGGCTGCGTGGGAGTGGGGCGAAAGGTCCAGGTCAAGTTGTGATTGAAACAGAACACAATTCCCAGGCGGGCAGGACGGCTCATAACTTCTTGTGAGCTTTGACAGCTACTGCAATGATGTGAGGAAGGGTTCAGGCTTTGGTGTTCAAATGCAATAAGATGAAGAGTTTGAGGTTTTTTTGTTGTTTTTTAAGCTCAGTTGGATACAAGACCAGCCTGACTTCAGGAATCATTTGTAAATACACCCACTGTGGACACTTTATAGGAGCTAAATAGGATATCCACGTTTGCAACCAGGTAACTTTATACTCTGCTTAAGCATTTTTAAGAGAGTAAAGGTAGAATTTCCCTCAGCACTAGGGCCAGTTTTCAAAAGGACACGTCCTCTGTAGAAAGCCCAACCTTTCTGAAAGGTTTCTTTGAGCCAGCAATGTGCCCTTGTGGCCAAGAAGACCAATGGCATCCTGGGGTGCATCAGGAAGAGTGTGAGCAGCAGGTGGAGGGAGGTCATTCTGCCCTTCTGCTCTGCCCTGGGGAGGCCCCAGCTGGAGCACTGGGACCAGTTCTGGGTTCCCCAGTTCCAGAAGGACAGGGAACTGCTGGAGAGGGGACAGCAGAGGGCTAGAAAGATGATGAGGGGCCTGCAGCATCTCTCTGATGAGGAAAGGTTGAGGGACTTAAGTCTTTGTAGTCTGGACAAGAGAAGACTGAGGGGGGATCTGATCAATGCTTACAAATACTTAAAGGGTGGATGTCAGGAGGATGGGGCCAGGCTTTTTCCAGTGGTGTCCAGTGACAGGACAAGAGGAAATGGGCACAAACTTGACCATAAGAAGTTCCATGTAAACATGAGGAGGAACTTCTTTCCTGTGAGGGTGTCAGAGCCCTGGAAGAGGCTGCCCAGAGAGGTGGTGGAGTCTCCTTCTCTGGAGACATTCAAAACCTGCCCGGACATGTTCCTGTGGGACCTGCTCTGGGTGGACCTGCTCTGGCAGGGGGTTGGAGGAGATGATCTCCAGAGGCCCCTTCCAACCCCATAGCATTCTGTGAGTCTGTGAAAGTCAGTGAAGCCAATGACAGATCTATAATTTCACAAGTTCTGACTCTTTTCTCTGCACTTAGACCTTGAGCGATGGCTTTGCTCCTCCCCAGCCTTTTTTTATTCCTCATTTTTATTCATGTCCAGCCTTTTCTTTGTGGAAAACCCTCTTTTCAAGTTCACCTTGCTAAAAGTTGAATCTAAATCAATGCTTGAGCCACAGTGACAGAGCAGAAAGGGTGTTTGTGTGTGTGTGTGTGCAACAGGTCTGGGATTCTCTGATTCTTTCTCTATAAGTTTATTAAAAAAAAATGAGTTTAAGACATGTCGTGCCCAATGACAAAGGCCAGGAAAAAAATTGCAAAGCTGAAACTCACCTATACAGCATTTGTGGCATCCTTTCGTATCAGGGATCTTTGTCGTTAAGGCAAACTTCCTGGAATAACAATTAAATAAAAAAAAAAGGGATCAACAAGAGACGCCGGAGGCCCTTCATGCTACCGATTCAAGCACAAACAGAATTTATGGGAACGTTCCCTTGTTAATAACTGGCTGTAAGCGAAAGATTTGTACCTTGGTAATATTTTGTCAGGAAACCTATGGGTTTGAATATGAGCAGCTAATCCTGTTTTTTTGGCTTGTTCAAACAAAGCTATTAAATTATGGGAGTAGAGCTGGAATGTTTTCCCTGCAAGAGAGAAAAAGCACAGTTGACATGGCGCCCACGCCTCCAGCAGAGAATTGCACATTTTGGAAAAATATATGTATAATAATTACCTTCTAGAGAAAGGGAGCATGTGTGTCGGGTATTTCAAGTCCAAGTTATGAACAAAAATAGAAGACAACAACAATATTAATGCATATAGAGAAGACAGAACATTGGACTCAAAGTTCTTTTCAGTAACACTAGAGTAGCTCTGAAAGTTAGTTTTACGTAAACATTTTTATAAGGTTGTAATTCTACAATAATTAACTATATCAGGAGGTTTTCTTTATCTATAGAATAATGGAAATGGGGTTACACAAAGCCCTGCATGGTTAAAGGCACAGCCCCACAATTAGCCTGCAGGCCCCAGAGCCTCTGTTTGCTCTCTAGAATGTCCTATTTCAGGACAATTTGATGAATTTATGATTTCTTTTTTTTCAAGAATCAATCTGCTGGATTAGCAGCACTGCGTGGCCACCTCATTCTCCTTCAAATTGAAACTGCTTTGATTTAAGGGAGGATTTATTTTCTGAATCTGGTTCAGGCCAAAGATGGCGCCCAGGATACGACACCTTGAGAGTGATCAAACACTGCAGCTACGTTTTGATAATTCACCTGTTTTAATCCTCTCCTAATTCTGCTCTGACACATGAAAGTCATCCTTATTCCGCCTCTCCCAGCTCAGGGACCAAAGAAGACGACTTTCTCTTTATCTTTAGATTCTCCGGGCACTTTCAGTTAAATTGCACCCTTGGCAGAGGCAACTCGTTTGACAAATACCAAGTTTTACCAAACAGACTAAAAATAAATAAAATAAAAATAAAATACGATGGGGGCACTACGGACAAATTGCTCCGCTATTTGTAAACGTCCAGTTTTAACTCTCGAAGTCTTTCACATTAAAACACTCTGGAAGCAAAGCTGCCTGTAAAAACACAACAAACAGCGCACAGTTTTCGACTCCAGTACGATCAAACCCCATTGTGCTCAATTACAACTTTCAATGTTTCTCTTTGTTTACAATTTAATGAATTTTCCCTCTGTTTCTACATACCTGACAAGGACATTAAGGTGTTATTGATAACATACAGCCAGGTGCACTTCCGGGGAAATAACTGAAGAAAGAAAATATTTCCATTAATAGAAACATAGAGGAATTTCCAACTGTGGTTTTCTCTCCCTGCTCCACCTCCACCACCGTTCCTGCAGGGACTGATACTGGAGAGAGTTCCAGCTGCAACTACAGTTTCCCCTTTAATTCATTTTCTCTGGCTGAAATAGCTTTCATTCCTTCCCTCTTCTATCCCTAGAACTTTCAAAATTCAGTTTTTCTTTATTTTTTAATTAGCAGAACAGAGCCAAGTGGTGAGACTATATATATATGGAATATCATATATAGAAAGATGTAGTTTGCCCAGGAATAACAGCCAGGGAAAGAAAGATAACGTTATTATAGAAACCTACTAAACGCCAAAAAGTCAGAAGAATGGGGTAAAAAGGCATTAGTATTTTCTGAGCCACTTGAATTACTCTAAAATCCTGTATTTCGTGGGATTTACCTGCCTGGCTATTTGTGTGAGGATGCTGCTTTGTAAACAGAGTGTTCATGGAAGGCTTTGGGACTTATTTTTGTTTCAGAGGAAAGAACTTACTCAAATACCTTGACTTGAGAACATTTTTAAGTTAAGAAGAAATTCTTGACAACTTGAAGGGAAGGAAAATAAGAAAGATAAGAAAGAAACCATACAACTGGTTAGACATAAAACCAGAGTATCTATCAGCAATTTCACATTTTATAGAGGGAAAAAGCCACCTGTAGATATATAGTCTCTTCCCTAGATCTGGTTCTTCTCAGTGTTTTCCCTGAAAAATTAACAATGGAATAAAAGTATACTCTGAAATTGGGAGTTATTAACTTTGAGGAGACAGCAAGCACTTTGGAAGATGTGAACAGAATTAGGAGTTGGAGAAACAGTTTAAAATGAGCATTTGGTGGGAAGAACTCACAAAATGAATAAAAGCAAATAAGAAAATAAGTGGTGTGGCGGAAGCACTGCGGGAAATCCTCTGGGGTTGGAAGCGGATCAAACCTGGGCTCTGCCAACTGAGAACACTCTCACAGCAAAGGAAACTTTCATTTTGGGGTGTATTGAATGTTCTCTCTATCTACCCCTGGCACAGCTGACCTTTCAACAGGCTATGAAAAAGCACGTGGAGGAGTCTAGAGAAGGCTGTTACATGAAATAATTTAGGAATTTGACTAATGGAGTAAAGAGAAAATTGAGGTAAGGCGGCCGGGGGGCTCCAACAGCCACCACTACTATTTTTAGAAATTTATTAGAAAAGTAAGCATTTGCTTCCCATGCCTGCTGAGGCTGCGAAAAGACGAGCAACTTCATATTCAGCTCTCTGGTGCACCCTCAGCTCTCTTAATTTGAAAGGATCTTCTCACTGTATTGAATTCAAAATTCACAATTCTCACCATCAAGGCCTTTATAACCTTCTCCCACTTCTGTCCACGCCAAACTACCCCCCTCCACGACTCGCTGAGCTGCTTCCCTTTTTCTTCTGCCCCCCCCTTGAGTTTTGTCCTCTAGCACCAAGCTCTCAGAGACAGAGGACTTCCTCCTCTGTAGCCCAGATCTCTTTGCAATGCCCTTTCTGTGAAATCGTCTTTCTCTTGCTATTACTCAGAGGTACACCCACTCTGCCACCTCTGTTTTTTGTCCTCTTAAACTGAATTTAACACTTTTTATGTGCCTGAAGTGCCTTAGTGAACTGCTTAAGTAACCTACAGGTATAAACCTGATCATCAGCATCTGCCAACGCTTCCCTTCCATGAATACTCTGCTGCTACTGACTCTAAAAGAGCAAATTTAACAAGACCACGATTACATGAAGTGGCTTTAGAAAGGATTAGAGAGCCCAAGAAAACAGACACAAACTTTTATTCATTGGTGGTAACAACACCAGCTAAATTAAATGGCTGAGGGCTCTGGAAGCATCCAGTGGAGAAGCAATATGCCATCTAGTGGAGATTGTTTCCAAGGAGAAGAAAGATGTTTTAGTAGAGAACTCCTCTGAAAGCAGCATTACACAAGCAGCATGAAATTCATGTAGATGGAGGAACTATTAATTTTTGGACTTCCACTGATGGCTTTGATATGAATCAGTTTATGCCCCAAAGCCTTTTTTCCTGATCTGTCCCCTCTAACGTCAAACTTCCTTCCTTTATAATATTCCCATATTTATTCTGTGTGTTCAATACATCAAAAATTACCTGTTCCATTGTTGCTTCGTGAAGTTCATTCAAATTCAAAGTATAGATACCTTCTTCCGTGCCAAAGATAATGTACTGATCTAAAAATTCAAGAGAAATTGATTATTTCACAAGCTCATTACCACTTTGCCAACAATAGGCAGGTTTAAAATACAAACCCAAAGTAACTCTACCTTTAGTATCTGGATGTATCCAAGATGTTGCACAATTAATCTTCAAAGGACAACCATCAAAGACTTTGGAAAAACACGCTCCCATCTGTAAAACACCAAAATTGAAACATGAAACAAGGTTACAGTATAAAGTGTTGATTTTTTGGCACTTAGCCACTTAGTACATATCTGTACACATCCCTGCTCTCTTTTTTTTCAGACACAAACTTGCTCTAATGTGCCTCGATGCAAAACATTTTCATCTTCCCCAGAAGCTACAGTGCAGTTTTCCAAACCTCTTTGTAGACTTTGTCTACATTGAGTAACACAAGAGGGATCAGGATGGTATGAACAATTTTAAGGACCTACTGGGTAAGAACAAAATTGGGTGTTTCTATAAATAGCATATGAAGGGAAAACAGGCAGAAATGTTGACTATCACCCTCTCACATCACCAGCCCCTCTCTTTCCTAAGCAGGGACTACCACTGGAGATCACGACTCACAGTCAGTGAAGTCTCCATCCCTTCACATCCTGACTGAATGGTGAAAGGAAGATTTTAAGAAAAGGATACAAATATTGTGGATTCAGTACACGGTAAGTAACTGGCTCTGAGATGCAGAAAGCTGGTGGTTTATTCTAGCATAAACCTTCTGAGACCAGAGAGGTGTCATGACAACGGGCTTTCAATAACTCCTCCTGCAAATGAGATCTCTTACCAGCACCTTCGGTGTCGGTGGCAAACCATTGATTGCTGGCTTCTGTGGGAAGAAAGAAAGATCATAAAATACCTCCCACGCACTGCTACGAGACTAGCTAGCTAACATGCCACTGAAATCAGAGTCAGAGTCATGATATACTCACAGGAAAATCTCTTTTCTCTTTTTTACGTGGCAGTTGAGGGATTTGTCCAGACCCTTCTGCGTTTTCTTCAATGAGTTTCAGCATGCCGTCCCCGTTTCCTGAAAAGAAGCCCGGGCACATTTTGTAGCTCACTTGACACAGTGAAATAAAAAAAAATTTTGTTGTCCTGTTCCCCCTTCTCCTCTGAGTCCAGAAGTGAGCTCTGAAAATTCCATACACGCTTCTCAGGTAGCTGAAGGACAGCTGGCCGCTCTTCTGCGTGCTAAGCTACGATTTTAATAACAGCTTTCCATTATCCAAACAGTCCCTGGGCCAAACACAGCTGAGAAAAAGCTGTGGCAAGGTCCTTGCGGATGATCCTCCCCCACACATTTGTTGTTTTTTGCTCTATTCCTGCAGGCAACACGGGAATGGTATTGACTGGCTGAGTGTTCCTTGTTTTGGGAACCACCACGGGCCGTGGCTTCAGCAAAGGTGGAGAAAGGAAAGCTGCACCTCCTGATCAGCTCGTATTAAGAGAAAATATCTACTGAAAACAGCTGACTCTAGAACTGATTTCCTTCTGCAGGATAAAAGTCACCTTTAGGAAATGTAATTTATTTACCCAAGTCGCTGTATCTAGCTGTGAGCAAGCCAGGGCTGCTGATGCTGCTGGTCATCCCGAGGGAGGAGGAATCAGCCTGAGGCCCACAAACAGGGATGCTTTGTCTCCTGTGAGCTGGCGGGGCTCTGCCCTGCGAGTCCGGGAAGTGTTTTATCGTCTGGCATTTCTCATCATCTGGGAGGTTTTCCTCGGGATAACTGTTTATTCTCGGCTGCGACAAACCAGAGGGGAAGGTTACCTGGGAAATGGCAACTTCAGACAAGTTTAATTCAAGTCAGGCTGCTTTTATGTAAAAAAAAAATATTAAATAAATAAAATAATATCGGGCTTTGAAAAAAGACATTTGACGGCGGAATGATTGAAGAGGTATTCCTTCTCTGATGGAAAAAATCACAGCAGCAGGCAGAATGCTGCACAGGAGGACATCCCAGGCAGCACCTACAATACCTACAAAATACCTTTGTGTGGGGCAGCGTATGAGGCCAGGAGCCCCTGGAGGCTGGGACCCCACAGACTCCACGTCAGCATAAAATACGAAGCCGCGCGGAGTCTGGCAGCGACTGGTATTTAACAGAATTTATAACCTGCTGAGAGCATCAGGCAGAAGCGCTGCAGAGGCTGCAAAAGTGGGGTTTGCTGCCTAAAAGTCTTTAAAAAGCACCATCTCTTACCTTTGGGGGTAGCGGAGGTGGCCCTGCCCGCTTCAGTGTCGATCTGCAATAAAAAGGTGCAGTTGTTTTAGTTAAACCAACAAGATGAAGAGAATTAGTCGACAACACAGACTGTAAATGAGACAAGCTAAATGCACAGAAGAGACAGATCGTAGCTTTGCACGAACAGGGTTAAACTAAGAAGTCCAAGAGTGGGGAAAAAAGCACGTTAATCTTGTTAGAAGTGTTGGGTTTTGATAACCTCACGCTCTTTCATCAATGCCAACGTTACAGAGCATTCTGCGATGAAGGGTATTGGAAATTAGCAAATAAATACATGTTCAGGGACTAGTTCTCTTAAGGTGCCCCTTCCACTGCTTGAATTTTACTTTTGTACTTGTTTGCTTTTTTTTTTTTTCCTAGAATATTCTTCCCAACAGCGAAAATGCTGCATTTCTGGATCAGCCAGTAGATCGTGTCACAGAGCAACGTCCTCCCATCCCTTTTTCACAGCCACCCCAACTGCAGCCGAACCTGGGGCCAACCAAGGAAGAGTTTCCCCACCCTTGGGTGCAGTTTCCAGCTTTCGCTCTGGATTAGACACACGTTGGGGCAGCGGAGGAGCCGCACGTTCCCCACCAGAGCCCTGCGGGAATATCTGGCTCGGGATCGATGGATCAATCAACCCAAATCTGCTTTAAAGCATCAGGCATTTCCATACGTGCCCTGAGATAACCTCAGGAAGGAGAGGAAGGGAAGAAAGCATCGCTCTGCAGACGTTCTCCTGACCATCACGTAAACAGTCAAGCGTGCGTTGGAGCCCAACCAGCCCTCACTTATAAAACTGATGAATGGCAGAGCTGCCTGCAGCATTTTAAGGGAAGAGGGTTTTGCTTTAGCGAGAGCCGCAGGGAATAAAAACACAACTGCGCAGGAAAGGAGATCCACTCACTCTTCAACATCTTCGCTCCCATCGCCAAATTTTGTAAGCAGTCCCCTAGGTAAAACGTTTATAAAATTAAAGAGCTCGGCTCTAAGGTTGACACGTGCAACTCAAACCGTCGGTGACGTCGTTTAGTTTCATAACAAGCATCTCCCAACCCTTTTCAAAACAAAGTACTTCTTCTCTTATTTACTGCATGAAGTTCTTTCTCATTTATTATGGCCCTTCCCTTCCCCTCACCCCTCAATAATCACTGAAGCTCTCTCCCAGCCCAGACACCATCAACTCATCTTTCATTTTACCTGGTGTTTTAAATATTGTTGAAATACCCAATGGCAGTACAATATAAAAGAAGAGAAAAAAATAATAATATGAGAATAGAGGAAGTTACTGGGAGACAGACGGAGAAAAGCCTTTAAAAGGGAAGTTTCCTCCTTTGGTGTTACAGGCTAAAGATACAGACTGTTTCCCAGCACAGTGGGAATTTCTGTCTCAGAGCTACCCCAGGGTCAAAAAAAGAAATTGCGACTAGAAGATCAAAGCAGTACTGAAAATAGCAACCTCAAACAAACATAAACTGATAAAATTTTGCAAAATGGCAATTTTCAAGCTCTGTCTTACAAAAAATAATAAATCAAAACATCAAACTGCATTAAATAAAGAAAGGAATCTAAACCATAAATCTAAGCCCATTAAAACGCCCACAAGGCACCATGTCACCCACTGAGGAATGGCCACAGGGGTAATGAACAGGAAAACAAAAATGTATTACCCAGGAATTAATCCAGTCAAATTTGCATTACTATAAAATTTCCCTCCAAGTTACTTCTGAAGGAAAAGTGGCAGACAGCTGCCAAGAGAAACTATACAAAAATTTAAAAGAAGAAAAGTCCAACCATTGACAAAAAAAAAACCCCACCTCTGTAATACAGAAAATGTGTAAAAAAGTAATTTTAAAATGCTACAACAAGGAAAAAAAAAACCCCAAAACTACACACAAGAAAAAAAGGTCAATCATCAGGTGCACATTCTGGTTTCCCCTTTCCAGGCAAGTAATTCCCGAGTGGAGTCATCAAACACTGTTCCCTCTGATAAAAACCAAAGGGCACGAAAAGCAAGGACCCCCCCAGCTCACATCCTCTCCCCAAGTCCCTGGTGTTACTCAGAATTCCTGGGACAGAGGAGTTATGCGTTTCCTGTTTATCTTTTCCAACTGGAAGTGGTTTCCAAGTAAGCACCACGGATTCACCATCCAGAAACGTTATGCCTGTCCTCCTTTCCATACTAAAATCTGTATCTCTTTACCCATTTCTAGGCCCAGGAATGTTTGCCAGGGGTACATTAACACAGCCTGGTGTGGACAATCTAAATAACGCCAGAGAATCAGAATAAAATCACTAAGTCACTCTGCTGGGAGGAGCTTCCCTCCCTCCCTGGCTCCTCGACCCTGCAGATCCCAGCTGTCGGCAGAAAAACCAGCGCTCACGAAAAAAAAAAAAAGGGTTTTCAGTCCTCGGCTCCTGGGGGTCACACGAACAAAGCCAGGGAGGAAGGAAAGTGGCTGCTCTCGTTACTGGGCAGGGACATGCAAGGCCTTAAAAAGCCACCCCGAATTTTTACTACGAGAGCGGGAACAAAAAAAAAACCCACAAAAAACTACCAGGTTGAACTTAAAAAGACCCAAAGGCTAGGAATTTGCGTGACACACCAGCGTTCCAGGGGGGCTATAATGTCAGCTGAGAGCTTATGCAAGACTTTTATCTGCAAAAAAAAAAGCCAAAGAAATGGATTGCCTGCTACTCAGATCCAAATAAAAGATGGGCAGCAGGCTCTTTGAGCTGAGCAATTATTTTCAACCCAAATACCATCTTTCCCTACATATGTGCATGTCAGTATTCCTAAATTTCCATATTCTTCACTGCAAATTCAAAGATTGCCTTTAAAGGCAGAATCCAGTAGTTTGCAGCAAAGCCCTAAAATTCAGTCCTAAATTGTACAGTTGGGCTCCCTTACCCCAGGGCTGCTTTACCCCAGGGGAAATCAGGTATAGCTTATTTTTACCCCAAATATTTCACCCCGGGACACCTCACACCCGTAGGGACAGATTACACCGATCAGCCACCCACGGCAGAACCAGCCGCATCGTCGTCGTCATGAACCTGGTAAAACTCATTCATCATCAAACTGGTTTCTCCTTCCCTTTCTCACAAGGACCCGATGTCGGGGCTGCGGCGACAACTTTGTCACAGGATGTCACAGCCACAGCTCGGAGGAGAAGTGCAGGACCCCAAAGGCAGCCCTTGCACGGTTACCAGCTCTGCTTGGTAAAAAAAAAATTGACTTTTTTGGCTGCGTTATTTCACCCTGCCGGCCACACGTTTACACTTTGCTTTCCACCTGCAACTGGGGAGCTACAATAAATTTAAAATAAGCTACTGCTCATGCTCGAAAGAGATGAAAACCTGTTCCCCAAGAGAATAACCGGCCAACTGCAGAAAGATAATTGGGAAAAAAACAATCTCCTTCAACTTTACGAATATTGAAGTGGATTAGGGCTTACGGTTTGATTTTCAACCATAGCTCAATTTTTCTTTTGGAGCGTATTTTCATATTAAGTCAGAGAAATAAAAGAAGGTTTTAAACTCGGTACTTACTTGCTGCTTCCACCATCGACAAAAGGATTCCAATGTGAAGCAAAGCCAGCGCCAGCTGCCACAACCTGAAGATGCAGAAATTGACGTAGTTTTTTTCAAACCCAAGTACCTTATCTTACAGCTTGGGAAATCCCCAACGACCCATAAGCAGTAAAATAAAATTCTGAAGTGAAAGAATGTTTTACAATTTAATTATAAAGCAACTATCGAAAAGTTTTCTTCCTCTTTTTAGACTCGGACTTAAAAGCAGCACCTGGAAATGGTGTAATGCCAGTATCAAGTGGCAACAAGTAACATGAAAGCAAAAAATTATGGTGAAAACTCGTATTTTCCACTCAGGGCATTGTCCAAGACATTTCTCCAGCAAGAGAACGTACTGCAGCCACCACCAAACCCATCTGAGATGCCATCAGCAGAGGCTGGCAGCGTTCCTGTCACTAGATGTGGCGCTGAGGGGACCTCACCGGTAACAAAACGTACAGATTTAATCAGTCCCACTGAAATCCAGGTGAATCTGTACCTACCTGCTGGGCCGGAGCGCGGCTGGAAAGAACAGGGATGGGATTTTCCTGCCCGTGCTGAGCACTAATGTCTCCAAATCCACATTAACGGCAGCTGTTGCTATTCACAACACTCATTAAAAAATGGAGCCCTTGTGTACACAGGCACATACTAATCCCAAAGAACGTTAATTAGCTGATGGGCAGCAAAGTGCTGAGGGCTGGAAGGGACAGCAGCAGCTCACGAGGGGGCAAATGGGGCTGCGTGCGAGCTGGCCGCCTCCCAGGAAAGGAGCAGCAAAGAAACAAGCCCCCATGATGGGAAGATCAGGGGCTCAAAGGCACAACGGCCTCTTCGCTTTATCAAATTAATTGGCATGTGTTGTTTGCTTCATCTGAGCACGAGTCTCTGCACAAAGCATGGGGTGGGGGGGCAATTAATTTTCTTTAAAATGTGGTAATTGTCTGGGGGACCGAGAGCGGTCTTCTCCTGACTTTGCATTTCAGAGACATAGTGGAGTTGAACCACAAAACAATGAAGACGCTGTAATTTTAATAAATGAAGGAAAAAAGAAACTTGCCCTTACCATTTCATCCCGAGCTTCTGTTTCTTTCCTTAGAGGGGGCTCAAACTGCAGCTTATCGACTACAAAACATTAAATTTTCAAATGTAATCCACACAACATTATCCTAGTGCCCTTTCAGTGGCTACTACAGCGGAAGGCAGGCTGTAACTGATCTAAATATTATGCAGACAACATTTCATTTACCTACAGGATACGCCTATCCCTTAAATATCAGTGTTATTGTCTAAATGCTTCAATTTGCAAATGTGAAACCCACAACAAAGACCCAAAGTAAATACCAAGTGCACAAAGACGTAACTGCATAACCACGTGTCACTTTTAAAGCATGTGAAAGAGAAGCCAGAGGCTTTTTAACGGCAAACTCCTGAAAAGTGTGATGTGACGTGACGCAGAGGAGCCGAGAGCATTTACGCTACAAAAGGCATTTATTTTTTCAAATCTGGAGAAACGCTGTTTCTACCCTCAAAATTTGAACTTAGATCCAACTGAGTAGTGTGTTAGTATTGTATTTAAAAGAAAAGGTTATATTAAAAGAAAATGCATTCTGTTACATGCAACCTGGTCAGGAGAGCTACTACAGAATCATAGAATGCTATGGGGTTGGGAGGGACCTCTGGAGATCATCCAGTCCAACTCCCTGACAAAGCAGGTCCACCCAGAGCAGGTTGCACAGGAGCGTGTCCAGGTGGGGTTTGAATGTCTCCAGAGAAGGAGACTCCACCACCTCTCTGGGCAGCCTCTG
>JAOQGH010000040.1:2578087-2595367 GCA_025769975.1 Gallinago jamesoni
CCATCCCTGGAGGGGTTCAAGGCCAGGTTGGAGGGGGCTTGGAGCAACCTGGTCTGGTGGGAGGTGTCCCTGCCCAGAGCAGGGGGTTGGAACAAAATGATCTTTAAGGTCCCTTCCCACCCAAACCATTCTATGATTCTATGGATGACTATTTCCCCTTGTACAAAATCCCTTGAACAGCTCCAACTCTAGTTTAAGATCCAACCCACAATAGGTAACTGGCTGCTTCTGGCTTTTCCAGGTAGCTGAGATGGAAAATGCAAACATTAGACCAAACTAAAACCAGCAAAGAGATTCTTCTCTATCCTTGCAGAAGGTACAGAGCCCCACAGATCACCACCAGCTTCAAAAATCTCCGAGGGCAATATTTATCATCACAGCAGCATTTACAACAGACATCTATATATTTTTTAATATTCTGTTTATTACGCTTTCCCAGGAAGAAAAGTTCTGTGGCAGAAAACTACACCGGCAAATAGTTACCTCTTTATATCGACTCCCCCTTCGATTCATCTGCTAAACCCATAGAAGGAAGTGGCTTTAGTGTTTCAGATGGTTTTGGCTTCTGCGCTGCTGAGTACAGTTGGATTAGTTTCTGAAATAGAATTGGCTCCCAAATTATTTGAAGCATTTCTACTCGGTGAATGCTGGGAAATGTCATTAGCGTGCCATAATACTTTTGCCTAATGCTCTCCAAAGTCTATGCCAAAAAAAAAAAAAAAAAAGTGAAAAACACTGTCTATTTGGATTTTAGCAGCACAGCTTCAGTAACTGTGGTAGCAAATCTAGTGTACTGCCCAAAAATTCAAATAAATTAATGACAGTAACCTTCTAAGCAGGGAGTTTATTCCTTTGTCTGGAAAACAGACAAAGGAAGGTAACAGCAGATGAAATAAAATATATATTCACGTTAGGGTCTCTTCGCCTACCAACTCACTCGTTACCTGCAGCAGACGGGGGAGTAACACGAAAAAAACAGAATTCATCCCCGCCTGCCATTTCAGCAGTTTTGCGAAGTCTCTCCCAAAATACTGCCATCTTATTGTGTGCAGTTCCATGCAGCTTTAATTCGACGCATTCCTCACCTCCTCTGGGGCACTCTTTGCTTCAGAGTCTTTTGTCTTCTGCTCCCAATTTCCCCATCCATGGATTAATCAAGTGTTGATTTTGGAGCTCTTTTTTTTCCATCTGTTAATTAATTCCCAGCCATGAGCCACCTCCTCCTCTCCTCTCCAGAAGATGGTGTATATAAATCACAAGCTTATTTCTCTGGTGACTAACTTAGGAAATTTATTACTGGTCTTTTTCTAGTTGAGCCCTATGGTCTGACAGGAGCTCGTGCTGGTGCTTGGAGGGGCCACGGTCTCCAGGGGAGACCACCAGCTTCTGCTCCAGGAACTGATGGTGCTCTGCTAGTAAAGTCCTACAAAGCTATTCAAACCCCTTCCAATTAGTCAGAACATTGAAGTGTTGAGCAGATAATGATTATTATCTTTTTTAGATCTGGAAGGTTTTGAACAGCCAAGTCTTCCTGCAAAGACGGCCATAGTCCAGCCTCCCTGCAGGGGCAGTGGACATCCCAGGGAACTAAAAATAAATAAAACAAGTAAACAAATGCTACAAAACACACACACACCCCCCAAGAAGATCTGTGCCAAGAAGCTGTGGGTGTACATGCTATGGATGGAGATCAGGCTGGCAACGATGAAAGTAAGATGTATATTTAAGAAAAAATAAAAACAACAAACCAACCCTAGAAGAAATTGCTTCCCTGTGGCAAGTCAGACCTACAACATAATGGAACATATAAGAGGTGGTCATCAGTGCTAATTAAAATGGGGTTCTGGGTCGTGGTGACATTGGGCCAAAGTCTTCCCCCTTTCACTGCAGTATTTGAGCAGCACCAAGCAAAGGCAAGGGTTGCTCAACCTCCATCGGTTCCGACTCTTCCCTCAGCTCCAAAGGTAGAGAATTCACCTTCTCTTCAAGTTCAGTTTTCAAAGCAGCTCTTCGAATTCACAATAAAACCATACTTCCTTCATGTGGACCAGGTGCGGTGATGTGAACGCTCGAGGAAGCCTCTCCCTTGGTCGGGAGCAGGGTAATATTGTCCTTTTTTTCTGTCCTGAAAGGAGTGCTCTGCCCCATCGCAGACCTGCCGGGAGATAAAACCCAGTGGTGGTTTGCTCTCCTCGGTGCCACTGGCCCCAAACACTGGCCACAGCCTTTCACACGCTGCCGAGGAGGGGCTGAGGGATCCCCACTGTGGTTTCCACTGCATTTAACGCCGCCTCGTTAGTCTTATCGCTGCAATCCACAGATCTAATAAAAGCCCTGGTTTGCTAAGGAAAGGTTAGTAGTCGTCACCACCCAAAGGCAGCGGTTTTAGCTTCTCCCCTGAGCTTCCCCACGCTGCTTCTACCTCCAGCCTTCAAAAACATCTCTTTGGCTGCAAAGTGAAGTGGATCTTTGTATTTCATAGTCTTTCATGTCTTTTTCTCTGACATAAATTTGTACAGTTGCTTTCTGCACCTATGTAAACACGACTTAATACAATGAGGAGTTTCACAGACTTTGCAGAGAAAACCACATTTCCTTGTCGCTCGGAGCCTGCCATCTGCTCGCTGCCTCCAAACCCGCCCCCGGCTCCATCCCCTCCTCTGCTTTCACCTAAGAGAAATTTCTATGATTCTAACTGAATTCACATAAATGAAATTCTACAATTCTATGAAATACACACCCCAGTCCAAGGGATGGGGATGGGATGAAGGATGCAGGGCCAAGAGAACTATCTTGTTCCGTTGCCGTGTACTACCTTGAAATTGATAAAAGCAATCTCCAAATAAGAGGAAAACCAAATAACGACAGGGCAATAGGCAGTCCTGCTCCAAAGAGGTTACCACCTAACGAGATCAAACAGCTGAGGACTGAAAGGACAGCTGAAGGAGTTGAGAATGCCTTGCAGAGGTCACGCTGGTGGGAGTGAAGGCCGTGCCCGAGGTTCTGCCCACTGACCGTCATTCTCTAGGTCATATGATCATTAATTCCGGTGTGAGTAGGAAGGTTCAGAAATTCTGGACATTTATGTGATGAGGATTGAGTCACAGCCACCGACATCCGAACTGCATTGTGTGCTCTGCAGAAGACCTTGCTGACTCCAGATGCTTCCCTTCCAAGGGAAGGGCCGGCATCACCAGCACAGCCGGGCTGCTCTTTGCCTGTTTACCTGCACTGGTAGACTTCAGTGGAAATGTCAAGAAAGAAGAAAAAGAAAAGCTAAAGAATCGAGCTGAGCCTTTTATTTTCATTTGTTCAGTGGAATTGTTCAATTTTTTCCAACTGAAAAAAAATATTCAGATTTCAGGAACTTTTAACTGTTTAAAAAAATTTTAATATATACATAATTTGTATATATATATATATGTCTTGCTTGGGAATGAACAGCTAGGCTCATGGGAAATCTCACAGCAAGCTGTCCAGAGGATAACATTTTTCTTGCTTGTGGGAAACCCCATATTAATTTTCCCGTGATCAATTCACAAGAGGCTGGCATCACCCTGAACAGCAGGCAACAGAGTCACTCTCACGTGCTGTTTAAATCAATTCATCTTTAATTTACACTAAAAGCAAAAAGATTCAGCAGAAATCCTCAAAACCACCTTGAAATGTCTTAGAGGGCAGTAGGGAAACCAACATCCCATGAAGAGGGAGATGCATCTGCTGGTCTTCACTGTAAATAAGACAATGATGGACCCAAAATCCTCTTCCCCGATATTCTCTAACCCCATCATAGATGGGGACTCCCAGTCTATTCCTCTCCTGCTTTACAACCAGCCCTCCAGTCTCACTCATAATCTTGCTCCAGAGGAAGAAAATATGGGTGAAGCCACCAAAGCACCCCATTTCAGAAATGTTCCCAGTCCTTTTTCCCCACACCCCATCTTTATTTTGGTGAGTTTACCCAAATTCCTGCTTAGTTGCTCGACCATTTCAAAATGGCTGAGAACAGCCCCCCAAAATATTGAGAGATTCCATGCAAGATTGCTATCTTTTAACAATTGTGAAGGAATTTTTGGAAGACAAGAAAACCCCAACCGTGAAGACATTATCACTCTTCCCTCAAAGTTTTCATCTGGGATTTCACAACCAAGAAATATGGGGTAAGGCACACGCACTAAGCATTGATCCTCCTGTCAAAGGTTTGAGAATTATTATTCAAAAGTAACAGACATGTTGGAAAACTTTAGCTGGCCTAGAAGCCAGCTGGACAATATGAAACTTGTATGAAAAATGAATATATTTACTGCTGTCTAAAACCACTCATCTCTGAAACTTTATTCATAAGGATAAAATCAAAATTTTAAAACATTTGGTTTCTAAGACTGGCAATCCGATCACTGTAGATACCACTGGTCATGGAGTCCTCAACAGGAGAGGTTCG
Organism: Gallinago jamesoni; assembly: GCA_025769975.1. Lineage (NCBI taxonomy): Eukaryota > Metazoa > Chordata > Aves > Charadriiformes > Scolopacidae > Gallinago > Gallinago jamesoni. Next base: position 2,582,529 of record JAOQGH010000040.1, read on the forward strand.
GGTGCTCAAGGTGGTCAGATGGCTGGGTAAGCACCGCAGAACTTGAAAAGTTTTGCTAGCTTTTAATAAAAAGCTGGAGGAACCACAAAATTCAACAGCAGGATGGGCAGAGCCATCGCTCAGGGCTCAGCTCCTGAGGGATGCATGTTTGGAGAGACCGGGAGGAGAGAGGGCAGTCTTTCTGCTCCTCAAGGACCTACAGACATTAGCAAAGCCCTTGTGTTTAGGAACCCATGATGTCTCTCAACCCGAGTGACTCAATAGAAATGTGCAACGACAAGCAAATGAGACAAGAAAGGAGGAAAGAGGAAGATGGCACATCCACCTCAGTAGCAATGTCCTGACATGGTGAGCTCCCCATCAACAACAACAGATTTTCAAAACATACAAGTTGCTGGTGTTCAGGGACTGGAGACATTTCAGTGCTGGTCATCAAAACCTCGAATCACAAGTGACGGGTTGGCAGGGACCTCAGGAGGTCTCTGGTTCAACCTTCTGCTCCAAGCAGGGCTAACTGCCGAGTCAAGTCACGTTGCTCAAGACCTTACCCAGTCAACTTCAAAGATCTTCAAGGATGAGATCCCACCACCTCCCTAGGCCCTGTCACAGAGCACAAACACCTTCCTTGTGAGGAATTTTCTGGATTCTCCCTTGGTGCAGACTGTGCTGTCTGGTTCCCACCCCTTCACCCAGGACTCCTGACAAGAGTCTGACTCCAGCTCCTCTGCCAGTCCACCATGGAGACCCCTCTCCAGCGTTCTTGTCCCCAAACTAAAAACCACTCAGTTCTACCAGCCCCTCCTACGTCATGTGTCTTTCCAGATTTTCTTCCATTTTTCCTGCCTAAAGAGTTCACAAGAGTTTACTGTAGCACTCCAGTCATGGAAGCTCTCCAATTATGTCTCCATAAATCCTAGAACTTTCTTAATTGTCCCTTAATTGCTTCATAGGCTACAGGTGCCAGTCCACAAGCGTTGGGCGAGAATATGTTCACAGCACAGCAGCTCAGGGAAACCACAACCCCAGAGACACTAACGTGGCAAAGAGACACAGAAGAAGACTATGCTAAAGTGGGATTACAAGGTACGTCAGTGACCAGATAATGAGAGATTACTACTTTGAGTAAGTAGTAATGAGTAAGGATCTTTGAGCAAGATCCTCAGGTGGGACTGAGATATGACTGAGGAGACAAAAAGCTCCTCTTGTTTCTACTCAGGACATGATTTCCGATTTCAGCTCTCTCCATATTTTAGGAGGAGTGGCAGAAAATGCACGGGGAAATGACAGTACGAGCCATCCTCCTCCTTCAGAACAGGTTAGAAAAAAAAGATGACACATTAAAAAACAGAGAGGTCTATTTTTCCCCGGTGCATCCTTGATGAGCATTAGCATCATTGCCTGGTCCCTTCCCCCTTGCAGCTCCCTGCTGTCTCAGAGCTCACCATTTACCATCAGTCCTTAATTTTCTCGTTGTACCAGCAGCACACGGGAACTGCAACATCTTTTTATGCAGCAATCCATGAGGCAGATAAGAAGAAACAAGGAAATGGCGAGCAGGGCACGGCCAAAAGCAATGGCACATCCTGTCATCTAACCGCTGAAACTACAACCCCAAACACTTCTTTTGTCTGGGGCGTGTGAAAAAAAAAACCCACACAACAAAAACATATGGAAAAAATGAAAACGCAATTCAAAAATAGAGAAAAGAATGTAAAACTTACCAGGCTCTAACTTGATTATTTTTACAGCAGCCAGTTCTCCCGTATGAAGATTTCTAGCCTGAAAGAAGAGAGTTAAAGACATGATTAATTATACTGCAAAGGCATCTCACAGAGCCTTCCGAACTGTGAAAAGCCACGAGATGATGTCACGTGTCACAAATACAGCATGGTGCAAAGAGCTGAGAGCGACCTGGGCGAGGATTATCTGGTTTTGGCACTAGCGCAGCACCAACCCAGTCAGAGTTGTGAGGCATCACTGGCAATTCCTCTCGAGACTTTAAAAACCCCAGCTACCTGCCAGCAAGTGAGAGTTCATGGACTCTCCAACACCCTTTTTAAGGGTTGTTGGAACTGAGAAGTTTCTGCCAGCCCATCTGCGCTCGCTGGGCTGGTACGAAAGCACCACGCAGCAACGCGGACTGTGGGAACTCAACCACCCATCTTGTGGTCCTAAACCTCAGCATCCTCCAACAGTGATGAGACACATAGAGGAAGTGAAAACCAACTCCTTCCAGCAGACCCTTACAGAAGCAAGTGGTCACCACCACCCTCGAGAAGACAGGTAAGGAGCTCCAGTTAAGACTTTCCAGAACTGTCCTCTCCAGCTCCACTGTCAAGTTCACACCAAGAATTCAGGACTGGAGGGAAACGTTAGAGGATCCTCAGATATAGAAAGTATTAGGAGGGGGTTTCATTAACTGTTAACTTTAGTAAAATGAGCTCTAAATCGCTCGGGCACCATCACCAGAACTAAGCTGTATTATTTTGACACACAACCTGATCCAATTAGGCACCATGCTGATTATCCAAAAGTTAAAGGACTCTAAACCCAATGGTTTCATTCTTTTCCTAACAAACACACAGAGTCTTCTGAACATATGAATTCTGGATAAGAGGTAGATTATAGAAAATTGAGGGAAAACTGGCTCAGGTGGGCAGATTTGGAGTTACTCAAGATGAGGATGCAAAGCAAATTTGCTCATGTGGAAGGACGGAAGCCATTACAGACCAAAACACTCTTCTCATACATATGGACAAGAAGTTGTCTTAATTAACAACAGGTAAAGCAAGAACTTGGAAGATGACCCCCTCATTTTTGTCCAGCTTCCCAATTGGGAAAGGCTTTCCAGTCAGGGAAACAAAAAACAAAACAAAACAAAAACAACAAAACAACCAACAATAATTAGCCTTTCAAAGTCCTGTAGTGCTCAGCCAATAGACGGGCATTAAAATTCATGCCGAGGACACAAATATGACTCAACTGAAGTCAAAGAGACCTTGAAGAGCTGTACAACAGAACCAAACGCCTGAAGCCAACAGACCAAATCACTGACAGAAACAGATAGTTATCTCCTAACCACAAAGGAAACCTTTACCACTTCTTAAAGTACCTTTCTACCAGGGGTATTTTTAGACCACAGGAAAAGTTGTTGGTATCCTTCAACATCCAGAAAGAGCGTGGATCCAAGCACGGACAAAGAATGAGGACCTGCCCAATACTGTTACACCTAATAATACCATCGTGAAACACAGATGTTCCCGCAGAGACAAAGCACACACTCTATGTTGGTGAGGACAGGGAACCTCCACTGTCCACGCTTCTATGCACAAGTGGAGAAGCTCTTGAGATAAAGGAGACTGCACGGTTTCCAGAAGATCAGCTTCATTTCTGAAGTACAAAAGAGATCATATTCCTTACTGCCACTGCTACTGTTATGCTGAAGCCTGAAGGAATGGCCGTAGTCTGCCAAAGGTCTTGGTACGCAGACTGCTTGGCAGGGACTCGAAGGTTGAGGCCAGAGGAGATCACTGCAATTACTGGCTCGCAGCCGTCACACGCGACAGGCCACAGAGCTTCACCAGACTCTCTCCTGCTGCTATCCAATATTACCATTAAGTTTTTGCACGTAATCTATAGCCCGGACAGGGACTATTTTGGGTTTCAACCATCAAATTTTGTCTGCTGGAATGTGAAGCTCTCCAACGGGTTGGTATTTATAAACTAAACACATCAAGTTATCTCAGCCCTTCACCCCAAGACTGGTTTTCTGGACCTTACAGTTTAATCCTCCAACCAAACACATTCTCTAGTTGACGACACCAGGACCACCCACCAGGACCACCTCTCATCCCAGCACCAAGGGCAAAAATGCTGAGTATTCCCTGATCCTCAGCATCCTGGTTTGGTTGTGCACAGATACAGGAACCATGTTAGATCTTTGGTCTAGACATTTGTACCGCAAACACACAGCAAATTACCCAAACTGCTTCCCAGGAGATGTCACCTGCCTGCAAAAGTGACTTGATGGCTTTTGTTCCTTCATCTTGGGTTGCACCAGCTTTTACACAGGGGGACACGTCTCTCTCTGCTGTCACTCCTGGTCTTTTTATCTTTTCTCTCCCACACCTTTCTGTCAGCTGAGAACTTGATCAATACTGAATTACTGTGATCTTGCACATCATTAAAAATGTAAGAAGGCAAAGGCTAAAAACTGGTTCTCCGTGGTACACGCCTAGCTATGAAAACTGTCAAATCATTTTTAAACATGTTAGTTAAAGAAATTCTCCACTCATTTCCTATGGGTGACTGCAGTTTGTATCGTTCTACCTTTTAAAATAGGATTGTGCAGTATCAAGGAAAACGTAGACAGGAATCCTCCACATCAACACTTCTGGTTTTGTGAATCAAACCTGAAATTTTACTACCAATGATATGTGACAAAAAGTATCAGTTCTCCATAATTTCCCTGATGTGAAAAATTACTTACGATCTATCAATTTGTCTTACTGATATACTTCTTCACTGGAAAGGGGGAATTTGAAGCAAAGCTAAAAAATTATAGTTCTCCTAGTCATTTTAGTGACATTTTAAAAACGTAACAGCAAGATATCTGCCTCCCACCTGTCCCCTGAAATTTCCTCAGTATTTCAAGTCTTAATTCAAAATTAGCTGAAACCAAGCTGAGGTCAGGGAAGCTGTTTTCCCTGCACATCCAGTAATCCAGACCTGCCAATTAACACGTAGAGCTGCTGTTCGGTATCTCGTAAGCTATTATTGACATAGCAAGTTACCATTTCTATGCATTTTACCGCAAAAAGATGACATCAATATCATGAACTTTGCTCATCTCTTCCGAATTCTAATAGTTCTAATATTTCAGTCTAATGGAAGATAAAACCTGTTAGATTTCTTATTGTGTTTAATTCTCCTTTGATGTCTCCTAAGAACTCATCTTGATGCTAAAAGACTAAAGCTCAGCGTCTCCCACATCCCCATCAGCAACATGGTCCGGTTCCCACACCACAGAAACGGGGCCCAACTTCCCCAATACATGTGGGAAATTGCTATAAGATCTTCCCCGAGAGGAAGGCAGAGATTTTCCTATCTGTTAGCACTGACCTTAATTTTATTTAATGAGACTTAGAATGAAAATTATGTTCTACATTACTCAGAATGAAAATTAGAAGGATAGGATTTTGACAGAAGGACTGCGAGGCTCCAACAGAAAACTTGACCTACCCAAGAATGGGACCAGGACAAGGGTATATTTGAATGAAGTGAGCCACACAGGCAAATTTATTTTGTTCAGTGTCATATACAGAGTATATTTACTGAGAAAGAAGAGGTAGGTTGTAGTCCTTTGGTCACCTCTTCTTCAGCCTGCTATAGAATGAGTGACAGCATCCCACCGAGCACAGCTCTTTCCAGAGTATTTTAGTAGCTAAATACCTTTAAAAGACCCTTTCTTCCAACCAAGCGAGAAGCAAGACTCCTCCTTCCAACCCAGCAAGAAGCAACACGAGCCCTTCTTCCAACCCTGAGACACACCACTGGTGGTGTGCCTCAACACCACGCTCAAAAAAGGAGAGGTGTACTCTTTAGTAGGACTGGGCTTTTGGGGGAGTTGGTAGAAATTTGTGATATTACATACAAAAAAACCATCAAATTTTCTGACTGAGAATTAGCATTCTTCTCAGAACTGCATCAAAAAGCTGTTGTGGGATGGCAGAACCCAATGTGACACCCGTGGCAATCCCCGTGTACCATGCTTCCCAACACACACCCAAACAACACACATGAGAAAGCACATTTTTGGGTAGGACACTTTCTGTAGCTAATGACCAGAAATAACACAGAAAACTGGTTTCAGAACGAGTTGCACACTCCGCGGCGTTGTTTCATTTAAGAGTGCAAGCCAAGCCAATTCCACTGCAGGGGGTCTACAGTACTAAGTCCTCCGAGATGGTCAAAAATTGGAGAATCATTTCACTTGGATATCTCTGAATGCGAGTTTATGTGTTGTCTCCTTGTCCATCCATTTTTTCTTTCAATACCAAGGAAGAGAAGGGGAAGATTCAGACAGCAATATCACTCCCACAGCCTCCGAATTAGAATTTTCAGTTTCCATGGAGAAATCCCCTCCTGGCCCCAACGTTGTTGGATCAACAGCCCAATTCACCAGAAGAGCCATTTGTTTGACTGTGTCTTCATTTAATCTAATCATAACTGCAGCCCCTGTGGCAACCCTCCCATGCATCCCCATCCTATTCATCCCCTGCCAAGCTTCACTCATCAGTGACCAAAACGTTTTGCTGTCTCAAATGCTGCCCGCTTCTCCTTAGTTATCTTCCAAAGGTACCCTGACCTCCTGCCCAGCGATTGAAATAGAACTTCTCATCTGCTTTCTAGTTTCTGACCTCTTACACTTTATAACTTTTAGCCTGCTCTATATGGTTTTGAAATTCCCCTTATGCAGCATCATTCTTTCTGTAACTCACAGTATCACCACCCTGACCCCGGAATTCACCTACCTATGTCTCTGAATTCACATCTACTGCTACACAGAGGCGTATCAAATGTTGGAATGGGCTGCCCAGGGCAGTGATGGAGTCTCCATCCCTGGAGGTATTTAAAAGCCGGGCAGACGTGGTGCTGAGGGACATGGGTCAGTGGTGGGTTTTGTCAGTGTTGGGTTGATGGTTGGACTCAATGATCTGAAAGGTTCCTTCTAACCGAGACGATTCTATGATTCTAAAAGTCAATACCCAGAAAGCTTCTCAGAAAACCCAGCTTAAAAGCAACATGAGTTAAACCCCACTGTGTAAGCCTAGAATTGCCTTCACAAGAGAAGGATGCCACAACCTTTTGCAGTCTTTTATGAGAGAATCGCTGCAGAGCTTGATTCTGGAGCTGTGCTGCAGCCAAAAATCCAGTTTTAGAGTGAGGAGAGAGCAGGCTGGTTCCTGCCCCAGCACCAGGCAGCACCCTCAGAAGACTAACAGAAATCATACGAGCCATATATTTTTTCCCCGCATTCCCCTGTATCACAGAATCACAGAATGGTTTGAGTTGGAAGGGACCTTAAAGATCATCTTGTTCCAAACCCCTGCCCTGGGCAGGGACACCTCCCACCAGACCAAGCCCCCTCCAACCTGCCCTTGAACCCCTCCAGGGATGGGGCAGCCACAGCTTCTCTGGGCAACCTGGACCAGACTCTCACCACCCTCACACCAAAGAAGTTCTTTCTGGTATCTAATCTAAATCTCTTCTCTTTCAATTTAAAACCATTACCCCTCGTACTATTGTTACACTTCCTGACAAAGAATCCCTGTATCCCCTAGTTGGGTGGATGTACCAAATCCACACAGGTGCAATTACTGCAGTTCTGTGGGGTTTTTCCCCCCTCTCCTCTTTTCTTTTAAATAAAGCAAAACAAGCAAAACCAACCCAAAATTCCCCACAGCCCCTAAACAGAGAACCGGGCTGAATAACCCCCCCTGCTCAGTGCGGAGAGCATCTCAGTAACAGATGCCAAACACATTTTTTTCCTCCTTCACGCAGGAAGGTTGATGGATGGATTAAAAATGTAGGAGGAGGAACAAAAGAGAAAAGCTTAAAAAAAAAAAAAAAGAGTGGGAAGATTCCGTGAAATATTAATGCAAATCTTACTGAATGGGCTGAGATTTGTGCCAGACAGAAACAACTGTCTCTCCCATCTCGAGTCCTCGCAACGCTCCATTCATCACCCGAGGTGTGCCAGGGCTGCTGCACGTGGGGAGCAGATGTCCAGCGAGTCTCTGCTGCTGGGAAGAGACACCTTGTTTCTGATTTTCAAGGCTCTTGTTCTTTGTAGGAGGCAGAAACACCCAGAGGCAATTTTTCACCCCGCGATCTTCCAGCTGGAGTTCTGAGATGGAGAGCAGGACCAGGCTCCTTCAGAGGGAAAGGCTTTCAGAAACCATAACTCTATGAAGTCTCCGTTAGGGATATTACACTAAAAACGAACAAATTTCATACAGCCATGACCATTACCACTCTTCAGAATAAACCAAAGCTGTATTTCTGAATTTCTTGTGTCCTGCAGCAGTGGTCCCCAGAGAGCAATCGCTCTGGATACCGGAGCTGACTACTGCCCAAGGACAAATATTGATTTTGTGGGTGCTCTCTGGATGGACGCTGCCACTGCTTGTCCTTCCCACGAGGAACACGCATGGGTACAAACTTCACAGCTGTCACTCCCCATCTTCACATTTCCAGTGCTTGCAGTTTCCCTTATTGAAGGGGCAGAGCCCAGAATAAAGTATCAGGGCTTAAATAAATTCCGCATTAAAACCCCAAACCCAGTGCAGTAAGACCCGCGACTGGCACTCCTAAGCACAGCTATAATGCAAATAAGGCTTAAATTTATTTACATTTACTAGCAGTTGGTGAAATTTAGATAGTATATCTCTTGCAGAGAAAATTGGGAGGAGGGGAACCTACCTTTCACTCACAGACTTCAGACACTTTCTTACCCAAGGCCAATTAACTCAAGTAATAAGGGATTAAAAGCTCATTAATGATGTTGGGCTAACTCCTTTTATTCCAGAGCAGAAAACCAGACTGAGGATTTGTAAAAGCAAAGTGGCTTCACAGATCTCAGCAACCACTAAATCTCATTCATAGCAATAACTACTGAAGGACAAAAGACCTACAGCGATAAGGATAACAATAATAACAAAGCAAAGATCAGTGCACATCTTAACAACATTTATTTAAGAAAAAAAATAAATAACAAAAGAAGTCAGCTATATGCTTCCAAGCAGAGGCTGGTTATTCTCCTTTGAAATTTTCTTGGCAGGTCATCGTTTGCAAAATATTTGGCATGAGCCTTCTGAAATTGAAAAGATAAGGCTAGAAACAGCCCCTGACCACAAAAGTACTATTTAGCAACTAATACAGCACAAAAGAGACAAACAAATACCACAAGGAAAAAAAAAAAAAAAAAAAGCCCAATTTTGATTCATTTGGAGCAGACAGCTGGCAAGAATCAAACCAGAAAAGAACCTCTTCAGGTTACAACTATGTGCATTAGATGGTTTTGAAAGACTACTGGAAATAGCTCACTTTCCTGAGGAATAATATACATTTTTTAATGTAAGATCACACAAATCCAAGCATGCCCACGAAGCTGCTAATATACTTAAAACTGAGCAGATGCCTAACAGCTTTACTGGCCAGGCTATAAAATAGGGGCGGGGGGAACCCAAGCCAACAAAAAAACCTCCCAAAACCTTCCAAGATATTATTAAACTACAAAAAGAGAAGGATTTTTTAAAAGGGCTTATTCACTAAAACATAAAAAGAATAAATGAACAATTTTATTTTATTCTGATGCTAAGTAGTATGTATATGTATAGATTAAAACATGGGAAAAAAACCCATGTTATTATGGACTACAAATTCAAGTAACATTAAAAGATTACATATTTTATCAGCTGCGGGGGGGGGGGGGATTCATTCCCTACAGATGAAAAAACTACGAGATGTGTCAACCAAAATATCTGACAAGTATCTACATCTTGACATCTGACAAACACAGTAAATCAGTGAGTTGATCAGATACAGCATTTGAGGTCTCCAAACACTCCCACCAAGTCCAGACACCACTGTTAACCCACGTCATGCAAAAGGAAGACACCAGCCTTTTTGTTATTTCAGGAAAACTCTGATGAACTTATGATCATTTGTAGATAACAAAGTTAGAACCACTAAGCAACACATCACAGTCACGCAGGAAACCCATGGCTGGGGTCCAAAACGCTGGGTTGGGCTTCCCCATCCCCACAAGGAATCTGGCTTTCTAGGCAGGCAGGAAAAAAAGTTTCTAAAGGAAAAGGTAATGTTTCGTTTTGTTGTTTTTTTGTTGTTGTTGTTTTGTTATTTTTGTTTTGTTGTTTTTTTTTAAATTAAGCCACCTGTGTTGCATTAAAGAATTTTAAGACCATCATCTGCATGATGATGGACCACTAGTGCATGCAACTTCCTAAAACTCCAGAAATGCTTTTGGATATACTTTCATATTACTCAGACCAAAATATCCAAGTGTATGCATTTTGCTGGGGGTTTTGTTTGTTTTATTGAGGTTATTTTGCCTAGAATTGCAGCCCTGGAACCAAGCCGTGCGTCCAATCTCATTTTTGGAGTGTTTGGGCAAACCCCTCTTAGCTTTCCACATCACACACAGGCTGTTCCACGGTACCAAGCCCTCCAAAGGTAAGGTAAGGTATCCAGGTAAGATACTGATTCCTTATTTTAATTTATTTGAGAGAATTTAAAGAGGTGCAGGTGAAAAAATGTAGATTTAAGTAGAAAAATCTAACTCCAACAAAGCTGTTTGGCAATTGCCTCCTTAAAATTTCAGTTCCCTGGAGATGAACTCACAGTTACAAAACTGAAAGGAACAAGCCATGACGTTGTCATCATGAAGAAAATAGGTCTGGCTGCTTTGTTCCTTGTTGCTGTTACTGTTAAATAAAACAACAGAATAATAGAATAAAACCAGAATAGAAAGAATGAATAAAAGAGCAGTCACAGAAATCAAAGAAGCTAAAAGAAAATTAGCTAAAAACAGGAGCAGGGAGATTCTTCTGTAAAGTTTGTTTTGCATCTGTAGTATATAAATTCTTACCTTCTTGGGATGGAAAATGGTCAAGCTACAACGATTTTCTCTCAATTTCATTTATATATGTATATATACATAGTACAGAGCGTCTGCTTCTTTCTGACTACTGGGAGAGTACCACTGTTCAGCTGTTTCAACCAGAATAAAACCCAACCTTTATTTACACTCTTAATTTTATAACTTATGATGATGAAATAGCGCTCAGCAATATTTCTAATTCAGTAGGCAATTCAAAACCACAGCCTGGAATTCCTTTGAAATAAACAGAAGTAACATTTTAGTAACTTAAAAAAAAAATTTGAACTTTTAAATGTGCTAGATACATGAGAAAGATTAAATATACAATCTGTTTTGCACTTATGCTGATTAAGAAGAGAGAGGAAACGCGCTGCCGTTTCATTACAGCTGATATCTTTCGCAATCTTACAGCTGTCATCCCCTCACACCTTATTTTTAGCTAGAATGGAGGAGAGAAAAGAAACTTTGATTTTTTTCCCTTTTTTTTGTTTGTTTTTGTTTTCTCAGTGTCGACTGATCCACTCATTTAAGTGATGTAACTTGAAAAAAAGAAACAGATTTTTTTTCCCCCAGCTTCATCTACAGTTGTCAAACACCAGTTTCACTTCAGTTTCAAGCACTTGGCCTGTGACTTCCCCCCTTCACTGCTTCAACTCTCTTTAAAACATGGACTGAAGACACACTTCGAATAATATTTATGCGAGAGGAATTATAGCATTACTGAAAATTAGGCTTGATAATTTAACTGAACTTGTAAAGATTTTTTTTTTTTCAATTTTAATATACTAGAGAACAATTTCTATCTTGCCTTATTCCTCTGTTAGGGATAACATGTACAAGATTTCCTCAACATATACATACCCTTAGCATGAAGTTACAATACCTAAAGGTATGTATGCCCCGTGCATTCAGCCCTCAGCATCCCGGTTGTCCCAAGAACCACCACGCTGGAGGCTTGATGATCCGCACACCCGCTTAGCAGAAAGGAGAAAGCCACGGGATCTTCAAGAAGTAAAACACTGACCTGTGGGTTTTGGGTTATTTTCTTCTCTAAAACACCAGCCAAAATGCAGGAAAGGAATGAAATATCAGTCCCATAAATCAAAATAGATTCTAGCCACATCCTGAAGTAGAAACCCTAAGCTGTCACGTGTAACATTACATGTACTATAAGGTCTCCACAAGTATATTCCACCTGCAGGAAGCTTTAGATGCCATCGTTGCCCTTCTCTGCACACAAAGAGCAGAGACTGAACTCACGTAACCAAAGGGCAACCCCAGGGAGATCACATGCAAATTCCACTTCAAGCTTCGCAAAGCTTCCCGTAGCTAAAGGAAACGACACACAGGGATGAAGTCATGGAAGCAGAAACCATGAGAGAGTAGGAGGGCCTAACGTCACGATGAACTCAACGTCCAGTGAGACCTCAAATAAAGCTGATAAGGGAATATCCTGGCACCACACCTCTCAGGGCAAACCCAGCTGGGCTGGTTGGAAGGCTGAACCTCACACACAATTTCCACGCTGTCTGAACCTCCAAGGCTGCGAGAAATAGAGGTGACAACTGCTTTGCCTCTTCCACAATGTCATCATGTCGTGCTTTCATGGAGAAAAGCCTCAGTCTTCCTCCTCCACCCCTACAGGAGCTCCAGCCAGCACGGTCAGCCCTCACTCAAGACATCCCACTGCAGCATTTACACAAACCTCAACACCCACAAAACGAGGAAAAGGAAAAATTTCCGTTCGTGTGCACTAAACAGGCAGTCAGCTGTGACTGCTGAAGCGATGGCAGATCACACAATGTTCTCAAGACGTCCCTTCCCCGTCCTCACCACTCCCCTTGTTCCCAGTTTGATATTGTGAGCCAAATTTAAAAACAGGCTGTCTGGACAGGAACTGTTTGGGAAAGTTTTAAAGCACCTACTAAAGGTATCTTGACTGTGGAGATACACGGGGTCCAGCCTCAGAAATCCTCACTCAGTTCCCTCCCTCCATGTACCCCATTCCTTACCCTCCCCAGCAGCAGAAATCATCCTCTTTAAGGCAGGGAAGGGGCATTTAAAAGAGCAACTCTCACAAAACCAGATGTAAATGAAGAGAGATCTCAGCTGTTTATGAGAATGTCTCATTATAACTAAATTAACACACACCTCC
>JAOQGH010000040.1:2621176-2646234 GCA_025769975.1 Gallinago jamesoni
AACCCCCCCAACTCTCTCAGCCCCCCCTCCCAGCAGAGGGGCTCCAGCCCTCCCAGCATCTCTGTGGCCTCCTCTGGGCCCATTCCAAGAGGTCCATGTCCTTCCTGTGCTAAGGACTCCAAAGCAGGAGATCCCAGCAAAGATGTGAGCAGGGTGGAGGGAGGGCTGTGTGATCAGCCATGCCCTGGGTGGAGGAGGCACAGGCAGGATGTAGAAGGGGGCGGTGAACGTGTGTGTGGTGTTAAACCCAGCTTGGGGGGCTTCCTGACCTGGTGGCAAGGAACCCTCTGGGAGCACAGCACAGGGAAGACTGCAGAGCAGTGATGGGTGTAAGAGAGGGCTTTACCCAGCCAGGCTTTACTGTCCTACAGCATCCCCTCCGCCCTGGCTCTCCGCTGTATGTGCTTTGCTTCGATGCTTTATTTCTCGTTTGTCCCTTGTTAGCTGGATAAGCCGCAGAGCTCTGTGCAAGCCTGTCTGGGAGAGAAGGAGAGGATGCTCGGTGCATGCTCAAAGCCCTGCTGCCTTTCCCCAGCTCCCTCGGAGCCTCGCCGGTGATGGGTGCCCGGTTGTCGTGTGGCGGAGGTAGTTCAGCGTGAATAGAGCCAGCAGAAGGCCTGTCACAGCAGCACCCCCCTGGATATGATATGCACAAAGGAGACCACGGCTTGGAGAGAGATGTCTTTCTTTGCCAGCGCCGTTTGCGGAGGGCAGATAAGCTTCCTGGAAGCTGAAGCTCTCTGGAGAACGTGCAGAGGGATCATGCCTGACTGTAAGGTCTGTTCGGCGCTTGGCTTAGGGTACCGGCGGCGGCACCGCGATATGTTTGTAATGTAAACAGCTGGGGTGAACGCAGCTTCAGAACACAGCTATCTCTGCTGATCAAATTAATCCCTAGAGGAGTGCTGATAAGCAGCCTAGCCCGGTCGATACAGGGATGCTCTATTCCAGGGAACTTGGAATATGATAGACCTTATGATAAGTTAAAGCTTGCCATCAAACCTCTCTTTTCTCCCTTTGGTGGTTTCTGTTTTTCCGCACAGCAGAGTAACCTGGTTCCAGACCCTCCAGAATAGCAGCACCGCGTGACATCTGTGTTTTTTAGCAGGGGGATTGGGGCCCAGGCTGCAGTTTCTGTTTTTCACAGGCAGCACTTGGGTAGATAAGGCTCCTGGGGTCCAAGAGAGCACAAGAGCAGGGCTGGCACATGGACTATCTCGGGGTCTGGTTAGGCAGCCCATGTTTGCACAGGTGAAGGGTCACAGCTGCCTTTCGTCCTCTGGAATGAAATGTATTTATTGTGCAAACTCATTTAAGGAAAAAAGCTGACTTTATTGGTTGGTCTCTGGAAAGCAGTCAGCATTTCTGTGACCTGTTCTTCCATAGCTAAAGCAAGAACAGGCTTAAGCAAGCACTCACCAAAGGTATGTTGCATAATTAGCTCTAATTTATCTCATTTATTCACCTGTAAGACCTTAAATACATTAGACATCAGCTGTCAGTCCCTACACAGGCGCAGCGTGAAATATGCTGATTTAATTTATTTAATTCTAACAAAAAAATAAGTCCTAGAGCAGTTGAAACATGGCTAATTTTTTCCTTAGACTCTAATATTCATAAAGTGAGCAGAATGACCTGTGTTATGGGGCTCTCTGCGTGAATCGGGCCATTTCTTCACTGATGTCTGACAGCCCGGCACGGATGAATGCAAATTCCGATCTCCTTCACTTTTCCACTTTGAATCACCGTATGGAAAAGAGACGCGGATTCCACCCCGCTTTAGAGTCATGGAAATGAGCTGTTATGAAATGGGGAAAAGGAACTGTATCCTGGCAAGTTCTAAATGAGCAGCTTGAGAATTGACGTAATTGCAAGGCGCCGGGAGAGAGACGAGAGAAAGGAGGAGTTAAGTTAGAAAATGAGTAAAAACAAGAGCGTGTTTAGGAAAGCTGAGGCTGCCTTCCTTTCTTTTTTGGCCGGATGATGTTTTGTCATTGCCAGGTACAACTTCCTCCAAAGCAGATAACTAACTTATGTCGGAAAGGCCAGTTAAAATAATTGATTTCCAGTAATGTGTAACCCTCTTATAAAATAATCTCTGGCTTTCCAATGTGGCAGATAATCTAATAAACAGAACATGGAAATTTCATCACATGGAAATAAATATGAAAGATAGAGTTTTGTCTGCAGATGGCATACATGAAAGAAGCAGAGATAACAGGGCTGAAATTAGTTCAGAGACCTGCTTAATATAATGCCTTTTCTCCTGGTATTTCCGATGAACTGGGTAATCAACATACCCCACTCATAATATGTTGTATTTTGCCCACGTGTTGTGCAAACAGCCTGGTTTTCCTGGTGTTCAGGTGATGGAAGCAAAGATGTCCTCTAGGAGACCATGGTCTTGTTGGACTCTTACCTGTTTCTGGAGACTTTCTCCCAAAATCTGTAAATATCTGCTAAAAATAAATATGCTCCTTACAGATTCTGATGTTTTGAAGGGATGACACAATCGCTTCTCTGCGCTGGTTGTCACTCTTCCAGTCCCTGAAGGGGGCCTACACAAGAGATGGAGAGGGAGTCTTTATCAGGAGGGGAGCCATAGGATGAGGGATAATGGTTTTAAACTGAAAGAGGGGAGATTTAGAGGAGATTTTAGGAAGAAGTTCTTGACCGTGAGGGCAGTGAGAGCCTGGCCCAGGTTTCCCAGAGAAGCTGTGGCTGCCCCATCCCTGGAGGGGTTCAAGGACAGGTTGGAGGGGGCTTGGACCAACCTGGGCTGGTGGGAGGTGTCCTTGGTCATGGCAGGGGGTTGGAACTGGATGATCTTTAAGGTCCCTTCCCACCCAAACCATTCTATGATTCTATGACTGAGTGCTTTCAGAGGCCTTCATTTTTCAAGTCTTTGGGCAATGTGTGCCTGGATCCTGGGTCTGTATTTGAAATAGGAAAGTTTTGGGTTTTTTTTTTACTGGAGGCCCCTGAGCAGTAAAACGGGGCAGGGACTGGTGTTTGATGGGGGTTTGGTGCTGCTGGGCCCTGGTTCCTGCAGTTTGGTGGAGAATTTAGCTTTTCAGTGCGTTTGGGACTTTTGTTTTGCTAAAAAACCTCCAAGCATCGGGAAGAAAAGATCTTTGTTTTTCAACTGCGAGCAAAGAAAGCTTGTAGTATATGTCCTAGAGCCACCAGAAATCCCCTAGCAACCAGGCTTAATGATCCCAATATTTCGTTGCAGGATCATTGGAAATCACAAACTCGTACAAAAGCACAGCTGTTCTTTAAAATATGAAGTTGCTGCCGGAGGCTTCTTTACAAAGAGGCCCAGAATGGGCAAACCCTATTCCTCTCGGTATTTATAGCTTGCCTTTTAGCATGTGCACACATAGCCCTTGTGCTTTGAAACGGCTGGGACTGGCTGAAAAGTGGATTTCCGAGGTCAGGGTCTGAAAGGGAGATCCAAGAGTTTTAACTTGAGGCTACCACGTTTGGAAAGTTGCAGCCTGAGCCAACGAACCGGAAAGTTTTTGTAGAAATACAGGGGGAACTTTCCATCACACGCTCCCTTCCCTGCTGGCGAGGAGATTTCACGTGGCTGTAGGTGAGGTGACCGGCACGATATAATCACCTTCGGCATCTCTTTCCTCTGCTGGGAAGTTTGGAGACAATGGAAGGAAAATTACCGGAGCTGGCCTGCTCATTGCAAACCTCAGGGCTGCAGTCTCTGTGGATGGCAGGTCTTAAAATGCAGCCGTCTCCAGTATTGCAGCAGGGACACAGAGCAGCCCAAATGGGCCACCAGGCCATTAAAAGCTGGAATTATCTCAGCCTGGAGGATCACGCGGGCAATACGTACCTCTCGGCGCCCTGCCATTGCCCAACATGGATGCGGTGACTGAACGCTGGGTCCCCTGCCTGTCCCCTCCAAAGGCTCCTACTGCAGCATCATGCCTGTCACTTCTCCCCTGTCCTGGTGGGGAGGTGACACCTCCTTGTCAGGCCGTATGAATGCTACACAGCCTGGGCAGTGCTCGCCTCTGTGCCGGGAAGCAGCTCCGCAGGGAACAGTACCATTTCGGAACGGGAAAGTGAGCAGTGCCTGTGCTTTGCGTACGCTTTCCTCTGGGGAGTGGAGAAGTGGCTTTTATCAGGATAGGCATGTGTCTTCGTGGCCTGGTTCCTGCTGGGGCTGTCTCCGGGGAGGCCGTTGATGGGGTCGATGGCAGGAGCAGCAGATTACTCTCGGAGCACTAGAGCAGGCTGCAGATGGAGCGGGACTCGGCTGTTGCTACAGAAACGGCAGTCGCAGAGGATGCGTAAAGGCAGCATCCTTTGATAGAGACGTGAGGTACTGAGACACCTCAGCTTGAGTGCAGCTTCCATTTCTGAGACAGCCTTCAGGAAGGACATGGTGGGCAGTGTCCAAAGGAGAGCAGTCAAATGCCCAGAGCAGCTCAGAGAAGCTGTGGCTGCCCCATCCCTGGAGGGGTTCAAGGCCAGGTGGGAGGGGGCTTGGAGCAACCTGGTCTGGTGGGAGATGTCCCTGCCCAGGGCAGGGGGGTTGGAAGGAGATGATCTTTAAGGTCCCTTCCAACCCAAACCATTCCATGATTCTATGCCTAGATGACGTGGTAGCAAGGGATGATCAGGGGGCTTGGATTTCTCTTTTCTGGCAGATAAAAAGCTAAGGGAGGTGTTATGGTGTACGTCAGAAGTCGTTGCAGGCAAGAGGAGAGCAATCTGTTCTCTGTGTCAACTCTTGTAGAACAAAAAGCAATAGGTGTGTTTTGTCAAGGGAAATTCCTTTCCAACCATGATGATTCTGTGATTCCGGCAGGGAGCTCTCTGCCTGCAGAGAGCATGTGGATAGATAACTCCAAAGTGCCCTGGAGTCTCCATTGAGATGTCTGAGGACAGGTTTGACAGACATCTGCTCTGAACAGTGCTGTTTCGGGATGGATATTTGGGCTAACTAGGCCTGTTACCTCCCTGTCCAGCCCTGCTGGATGTGACTGTGGGCTTTGCAGAAGAAGGAAACTAACAGCTCTTGTTTTACTCATTTATGCAGGTAGTTTTGCAGATAAGACTTACGAGTGGAGCTCAGAGGAGGAGGAGTCCGTGAGGAAGGCAGGACCAGTGCAAGTCCTCATCGTCAAAGATGACCATTCCTTCGAACTGGATGAAGCTGCACTGAACCGTATCCTCCTCTCAGAGGCTGTCAGAGATAAAGAGGTGGTGGCCGTGTCCGTTGCTGGAGCTTTTAGAAAAGGAAAATCATTCCTGATGGACTTTATGCTGCGGTACATGTACAATAAGGTACGGCTCCAGCTCTGGTGGCTCTTTCCAGGGGTATGGGAAGGTGGTGGGGGCAGCAGGGATGGGCTGGATGGGACACTGGCTTGATGCCCTAGGAACGCTGAAGCCTCTACTTAGCATGGACTTCACAAAATAAAATAGAGCAGATCCTTCCACACCAGTGGACTCTTGACTTTAGAGCAGAGATGTTCACATTTGCTGCCCTGTAGAAAACCTCTTTTATAGAGGCTGTCCCCCTCCAGCACTGGGGTGGAGGCAGCACAGAGGGAAAGTGTAGAACCAAAGTGAGATGAGAACTCCAGCAACTTCTTCTGTTCCTGCCTGCAGGACACAGTGGACTGGGTTGGAGATTACAACGAGCCTCTGACTGGTTTCTCCTGGAGGGGAGGTTCTGAGCGGGAGACAACTGGCATTCAGATCTGGAGTGAGGTTTTCCTGGTGGACAAGCCAGATGGTAAAAAGGTGTGTGTTTCTCTGTTGCATAGCTGTCGCTTGCTGGGCAGCTCATTTTTCTTTTCCAGATTCTTCTGCCTTGTCTTTAGGTGGCTCAAATGCCTGTGCAAGTTTAGAGAAAGTCTTCAATACCACATGCCTAATCTGGCATGAATGGATTTGATGCAATGAGTTGATAAGATGTCTGGGTGTCCCTGATATGCTCTGTAGGTGTCCCTCTAACTCTGGACATCCTAGAGTTTATTTCTCTCCTGTTCCCAGTGATCTTGAATCTGAGGTCCTTGCAAACTGCTGCCCTTTCCTAGAGCAGTAGCTGTAAAATGGAGCGTTTTCATTCAGGGTGGTCAAATACAATGCCAACTGGATTTTTGGGCATTCTGCAAATTCAGGTTATAGCCAGGAATATTTGTATTCATCTACTCTTTAACAAAGAGCCCAACACCCAAATGACACTGAATTATTCATGGCATGATCTCTAATACTGGCTGAATATATTTTGGGTTAAGGAGGTGTGACACGCTGCCTTGTTTGGCTTCTGTGACGTGAAGCTAATGCAGGCTCAGGAAAAGACCTCTCTGCAGTGACAGCAAGTGTTTGAGGAGCAGAACAGTTCCCTCCTCTGCGTTGCACAGCATTCATTTCCCTGCCTGATGGAGTCATTGTGCTGTCAAGAGTGACTGGGGCTGCTCTTTTCCTTTGTTCTCCACCAGTTACAAGTCTGAGGCAGAAGCAGAGAAATTCCCAACACAATAACGCAGCTGACATTCCCCCGCCCTGCCCCACCATCCCTTTGGTGTTTGAGAGTGATTTTGCTTGGATGCAGATGCTTAATGGGTGCACCCAAGCTGATGTGGAGCTTTCTGCCTCACAGGTTGCAGTGTTGCTGATGGACACCCAGGGGACCTTCGACAGCCAGTCCACCCTGCGGGATTCAGCCACCGTGTTTGCCCTTAGCACAATGATCAGCTCGATACAGGTAAGAAGGGTGATGTCTCCAGGAATCATTTCCTAAACGGAGGTGGCAAAATCCCAGTAACACAGCAGCTAACCCAGGGCCTTTGATGGGAGAGACAAAAGCCATCATGCTGGCTGCACAAAGTGCAGGATTCACACGAGGATTTACAGGAAACAGTCTCATCTCCTCATCTCACCCCAAGAGCAGGGCCAGCAGCAGATGCACCCCTTTGCTTCCAGCTACCAAAGAGGAAAGGACTTCGGTGTGGGGAACTGGGTGTGCTTTTGTCTCAGTGCTGCTGGAGAAACCTCTGGGCTGGAGGTGTTCACACACCAGTAACCACGTCACTTGTTAGGGCTTCCATTTTCTCTTGCCTTTTCTCTTGGAGGACAGTGTGAATGAGCTGGAAGCTGTGTCTTGGTACAGAGCTCAGCACATCATAAAAATGGAGAAGAAAGAACATTGTTTGGACCCCCACAGGCTTCCAGGCCGGGGCAAGACAGGCCCTGGTGCTCCCTACTGGAGTGTTTTGCTGCAGAGGGATCAGCAGTGCTTCTCTGTCTGACAGCATGAGTCTGTCCAGCTGTGCTTGGGGCACCACGGGCCAGCTGGGACTTTGGCTTGGTGTGGAAATGTCTTAAGCTTTAACCATACTGAGCCATGCGTTGGCCCGAAGGACAGGCCACTGTGAGGGTTCTGAAGTTCTTGTTTTTAAATGCAGGTTTATAACTTGTCCCAGAATGTGCAGGAGGATGATCTGCAGCACTTGCAGGTAAGCCACTTGTCCCTGCTGCTCCACTGGGGTGCCTGGATTATGCTCTGCACTTGTTCTGGAAAAGCACTTTCTCATTTGGACTCACAAGAGGGTTTTTCGGTTTCCCAACTCTTATATTGGTTCATGGGCATGGAGGAACAGTCACTTGGGTTGAAACCTGTCTTGTCTACACTCTCATAGTATGTCTTCGTGGGGGCCTGGGTCCTTTGGCAGGGCAGTCAGAGGGACACTCACCAGGAGGGAACCGTTCCTGTCTCCTGAGCAGAGACCCATCAGAGGCCAGGACTGACCCATGGGGCTGGAACCACAAAATGACTCGCACCAAGTGACTAGTAATAGAGTAATTAACCATTTATTGGCTGTACTCCTGCTGCTGCGAGTGTCCATGCACTACTCTGTGAGTAGGGGCAGTAAAAGTGCTTGTTTCACTTTAGTGATGGGGAAGCTAAAGGTAGAAGTTGCACCATTCATGCTGTAGGATGGGATCCTTGGATTGTTAGGAGAAGCCCAAAGAAATTGGGTACCCGTATATAAGCCTGAATATTGACATCTGGTACTGGCTCAGTACAGGTGACCCCTAAGGGTAATTACAACCCTGACTGTTGGAGACAAGCAGCTAATTGGATTTTTGTGGCCCAGGTGTCCTGCCTATTTCCTGGTATTACCTCTAGCTTTGTCTTCTGTTCAGGTGGTTGATTGATTCGTTAGGTAGGTTTTTCCTACCTAAGGAGCATAAGAGAAAGGAAAGAAAAGCAAAAGTCCAGCTGGAAAAATAAGCATTTGAAGAATTTTGCATCTTTTCAGTCAGTAAATATTTATAACGATAATGCCTTTTTAACATTGAACTTACCCAGTCCAACTCTGATCTTTCAGTTTGGATTTTAAGCCGTTATTGTTTAATATGTTGACCCATTTTGGGGCATCTGTGAAATAAGTTATTGTGCCTTCAGTTGGAAATTACAGTCTAGAGAGGCTGGAGAGCCTTCAATTCTTGCTGGTAGGCTGATCTTACAGTCTTTGCACAGCAGGAGTTTGCAGGGAAAGTGCTTATTTCTGAATTCATTTCCGCTTCTTCTTGGAGTGCTTAAAGAGAGCAGGGGTCCAGCGGTCCCCTGCAGCACGTGAAGTTTCTGGTTGGTGTGAAAGCAACAGCCAGCAGCTGATTTGAGCCATTTTCCGCAGATTTGCCAGCCAAAAATTCCAGGCTGAGATCTTTCACGTGAGGGCTCAGCCCAGTGATTGTCTGTAGCTGCTCCACGTGCCTCTTGGATGTGAACTGAAAGCTCACAGACAGCCAGTTTCTGTTCCAGCACTGCAAATGGTGCTGTTAGCCCTGTGGCCACAACTGTCCCTTGCCACTCTGCCTGTGGTCCACGGCCATCTGTGTGTCCCTGCCGACAGACAAACTAACAGTTCTGTTGTTCTTTGCTTCTCCTTCCAGCTTTTCACCGAGTACGGCCGCCTGGCCATGGAGGAGACATTCTTGAAACCTTTCCAGGTGAGTTCTGAGAGTCCTGGCCAACACATGTCCCCTCTGCCCGAGGTGGCTTGGCCTCGAGCTGGTTGGCTTCACCACGAGGTGTCACTGCAGTTTGCAGGACGGGGAGGAGATGGGGATGCCGGGGGACGGGCTCAGCTGTGAGAAGGAAAGGCTTTGTGCTTCCTTGCTCCCAAAGAGGCTTCCAAATCCACCTAACATCCCTCTTTGATTCCTCTCTGAACCCCTGCCATCACGAGAGCTCTGCCTTCTCCTGCCAGATGTCCTGCTGGGCTTGGAAAGCAGTCAGGTTTTGTGGCAAGTTTGTCACACTGTCTATTTGGGGACTCGGCCCAGCCTTCTCTCCGAGAGGTTTGAACCTTCCTGCCCCAGGAAATCCCTGCTCCCAGTAAAATGAAAGGATAAGGATTAGCTTAGAGCTCTCACGAGTGAGAGCAGAGCTGTGGGAAGGCTCAGTTTAAGTGGGGTTTTAACTTCAAATAAGGGACATCTGTTCACCCTCCTGCTTCCCAACCTGTGAAAAGCTGGCGTGCAAAAAAGGGAGAGCATTGGGCAGATGAGAGCTTGCTCTGGACACCAGAGCTGTGAGCAGCTGGGAGAATGGTGGGCTGGGACATCCCCTTCCAGTAGGAAAGTGAATATGAACAAAAAGAGACAATGCGGAAAGTTGTGGGGGCAGAAGGAACCCATGACATGGCCGAGGCATCCACAGTAGGGTAGGTGGTAGCTGGAGGGGGGGTTGGGAGCTTCCCGAAGTGGAGAACAGCAGAGAGAAAAACATGCTGTAAAAATGCAGATAATAATTGGGAATGCGTTACAGTGGTATTACTTTTGCCTTTCAACATAAAAAAGAGCATTGCCATCCTCACCGCCATCCTGGAAGGTCTAAGGGGTATCTGTGCTCAGGAAGTGGAAATAGAATTAAAGGGGACAAATTGAGATTTTGGAGAGCTTTGAGGGTGTATTGGATACTGGCATGGACAGATAACTGATAAATGTTGTGAAAGCTACCAGTAAAAATACATGACTTGTAGTAGCAAGAGCTAGAAGAAAACTGTAACATGGTACAGAAGAAAGCCAGACATTGAATAAATATCCCTGTTCCTTATTTAAGAACTATCAGGGTAATGTAGACAAATATTTCAGTGAAAGCGAAATACTTCCTACTGCATCAGTAAAAAAGGAGGCTGTAAGGGGAAACTTCTAAATATGCTTAAGTCATTAGGAGTGGATAATAGGCTCTGATTTTACCAAAGACCGTAATTGCTGTCAAGTCACACAGTTTTGTGCATAGAGGGTCTTGTCAAACCATCCCATTATCAATTTTTAAAAGACCACGAGTTGGGTTGATAAAGGTAACTATCACCATGATACGTTGCCATCTGTAAGCCTTATCTCCCTCCCATGCTGATTAAAAGCAAGCGAACAACATACCCAGTCAGCATTGTCTGGTTTAATCCATTGTAAATGGATTAAAAACTCATTAACTGATAGACAGAGCACGCTGAGCTAATTTTAATAGGGAATCATCATCCTTCAGAAGTGTTTCCTTTGGGCTCCCCCTGGGGTCTTGCTGATTCACTGTCATCTTTGTTAACGATCTGGGGAAAAATATCAAACGACTGGTGGTAACCCTTGAGGATGTGATAAAATTTCATAGAATCATAGAAAGGACCTTAAAGACCATCCAGTTCCAAATCCCTCCCCTGGGCAGGGACACCTCCCACCAGACCAGGTTGCTCCAAGCCCCCTCCAACCTGGCCTTGAACCAGCTTCTCTGGGCAACCTGGGCCAGGCTCTCACCACCCTCCCAGCAAAGAATTTCTTCCCAGTATTTCATCTCAATCTCCCCTCTTTCATCATTAAACCCTTCCCCCTTGTCCTGTGACTCCCCTCCCTGATCAAGACTCCCTCCCCATCTCTCCAGTCTACAGCTTGAGTTTCTTAGGTGGGATTCCAGGGCCTGTAAGTCAAACACACTGAGCCTCTTTTGTCCTTGAAATATCCAAATCTGCAAAGGAGGCTTTGGAAAACAGCTCCTATAGGAAAGCGCTGCCAAGCAGGGAGTGCAGAGAGAGTGTGGATAACAAGGCAGTTGCATGGATCTTGCTGGGAGGGAAGTAATATTTGGCAGTGGATAATTAACATTTCCCTTCGGCTCCCTCCTCTCCACGGTGTCTTCTCGCACTTGGGCCAAAGCATAACCACCTGCCCGGCCTCGTGTGCCCTCACCAGACACCGATCCTGGTCATGATGCCTTCAAAAAGGCTGGCACTTTGCTGGGCTGGAGGGGCTGAGAGTGGGTGGGAGGCACAGGAAAGACCTCAGGTCTGGAACGATTTTGCTTAAGAAAAATGAAAATCATTCCAGAGTCAAACAGTGCAAGGCATGCATCATGTGTTTGTGGAAAAGTCCTAAACATGGACATGTCTCCTAAGCATCTCCTGGTCTTAGAAAGAACAGCATGTCCCGAAACAGCTAACTGGGTGCAGTTGCTGTGCCTCATCAGGCACTTAGGAATGGCCAACATGCTGTTCTCTCTCTTTTTTTAACCTTTCCTGATGTTTTATGGAAGAGAAATAAGGAGGGGAAATATTTTCCCTCCCTCCACTAAATCTTTGTTCTAAACATAGTTGATTTTTAGGGAAATTCCAGTGAAATGGATTCCACTTGCTGACCTGCTGATTCATGTGCATGAGAGGAGCCCTGGCACCCCTGCCAGACCCTCCTGGGCTTCAGTGTTCAGGGCTTCCCCCTCCAAACCCTGTGTTCATTACACGGCACACGGGTCCCTTACACAGATGAGATGCTGGAGACAGGATTATTTTTTTCTGAAAACATTAATTTTTTTTTTTTTTTAAAAAAGATTAAAAGTTGACTGTGCTGGTATTTATTTATTTATTGCATAGGAACCTTTGACTGCCTCAATAAAGATTACAAAAGCCAGTGATTTCTTATTCACCCTTGTTATCCTGCATCTGCTTCTCATTAAAAGTCTGTCTGGAAGGCTGCCCGGTGAAAAAGGCTGAAAAAATGAGCCTGTAAAATTCCCATAGGATGGAACTAAATGTAGCTGGAATTAAGGAGCTAGTTGCCTTTTGTCCTGATTAGCAAAAATCTCCTTCTTGTTTTGCATTTTAAATGATTGGTACTATTTTTCAAGCTGGGGGAATCAAACTGATGCCCAGCAAATCCACTCCTGGGTTTGCCCCCCAATTTTTTCCCTCGTAGGACACAGCCACACGTGCAACGAGTCTGCATGGTCTCAGTGCTGTGATGAGGTGACCTGCAGAGAGGGGTTTTTCCACCAATAAAGGTGGATGCTGCTGGAACTGGGCAGAGATTGGGGTACCTTGTGAGGGTGGGGACAAGGACACAGTGGTGGTGGCAAGATGGGAGGCCCTGAAATCCCTCGTGAACCCCCATTCATTAACAGACAGCAGAATTAGGCATCTCATGTAGACAGTCCTGGTCCTACAATTAGCAACACCCTTGAAAGATGAGTTTTTCTGAGCTGGCCCTTGAGCAGCCAGTACCTTTGACTCGGGTGCTGTGTGGCACTGACCCTGATGTGTTGCTGTCTCTGTTTTCTAGTCCCTTATATTCCTTGTTCGCGACTGGAGCTTCCCTTATGAATTTTCCTATGGATCTGATGGTGGTGCAAGATTTCTGGAGAAACGACTGAAGGTGTGTTCCTTCTGATCTGGGTTCATTTGACAAGCGGTGCCAGCCCTGGGGTTACACTGGTGGGTGATGAAGAGTGAAAAGGGAGGCAAATCTGGCTGGTGACCCAGAGATGATCCCCTGCCATCCCCTGCCTGGATGGAGAGTGCTCAGGGTGTGAGGGTGGGGGACAGATGATGCTGGTGACCATAATCCTGGGCCTGGAGCAGGGAACAGGGTGCAGAGCACTGATACCAGTGAGGGTTCAACTCGGGGGGGGGGGGGGACAGACACAGCTGGCTGTTGGGTGTGAACTGCAGTGTCCAGAGATGCTGGTGACAGTCACACTCACCCAGTGCCTTAAAATCCCAGAAGAGGCATTTTTAGGAGGCTGAATTTCCTTGCCACGTCTTCTGGCCAAGCCCAGTCTCCCTAGGGCTCACTTGCTGGGAGCAACTGGGACAGGCGTTAGAGATGGGAGTCAGCAGATTCCCCAGAGATGAGGAGCGATGCTTTAGTAACAGGCAGTTGTACAGTAAAACTGGTGGGTGAGGGCTCCGCTGGGATTAATCAGGAAATGCATGGGCGATTTGGTAGTGGAGGGACCTAATTAAAGGGGAGACAAGAAAGGCCCCAGTGGGAAATCCCAAATGTTTTTGTATTCTAGTCATACATGGGCACAGACATTTTCCAAACGATAATAACATGCCCCAGGGTGTGTGGTCACAGATACTCTGGTTCCTTGGTTGCTGGAAGAGCCTTGTCTTTGTCCTCGTGCAGCATCCCCCATGGGATGTCCTTCTGTGTTGCTTTTTCCTCACTGTGAGCAACCACAGCACAGAGTACCCTGTGTTCCTGCCGTCACCACTGCCCCAGCGTTACCAGTGTCCCCATCACAAGGAAAACCTCTGACCCCAAACTGGTATCTTGCAGGTCTCGGGAAATCAGCATGAAGAGCTGCAGAACGTCAGAAAGCACATCCATTCCTGCTTCACCAAAATATCCTGCTTCCTCTTACCTCACCCGGGCCTGAAAGTCGCCACCAACCCGAATTTCGATGGAAAACTGAAAGGTAGGAAGGCAAAGGTCTGTTTTTTAAGCAGCTACCTTGCATGTCCTGGCAGATTGTCTTGCCCGTTCCTCAAACCTCTGTTTTCCACACTTCCATTTTCCATGAAAAAACTTCTGGGAGAGGAGTTGGATCCTCTTCTCAACAACATAAACGCATTTGGCTCATTCTTCTGAGTCCAGCAGCTGCCTGTTCGTTGCCAGATGCTTTTAAACTGACAGAGGTGGAGGCCAGAAAGGTGTGGGAGACTAAGAAGTTGTCAGAGGCCAAAAAGGTATGGGAGACCCTGAGAGAGGGGGAGGCTGAAAAGGTGTGGGAGGCCAAGGCAGATGTGGTGGCCAAAAAATTATGGGAGACTGAAAAGTTGTGGGAGGCCAAGACAGAGGTAGAGGCCAAAAAGGAGTGGGAGGCCCAGAGGTGGAGGCCAAAAAGGGATGGGAGGCCCTGACAGAGAGGGAGGCCCAGACAGTTCAGGCCAAAAAGACATGGGAAGCCAAGAGAGAGGCAGAGGTCAAAAAAAGTGTGGGAGGCCCAAAAGGTGTGGGAAGCCCAGACAGAGGTGGAGGCCAAAAAAAGGTATGGGAGGCCAGTGCAGAAGTGGAGACCAAAAAAAGTTGTGGGAGGCCAATGCAGAAGTGGAGGCCAAAAAGGGGTGGGAGGCCCAGAGGTGGAGGCCAAAAAGGCATGGGAGGCCCTGACAGAAGTTCAGGTTGAAGAGGTACGGGAGACCGAAAAGGTATGGGAAGCCAAAACAGAGGTGGAGGTCAAAAAAAGTGTGGGAGGCTCAGACAGAGGTGGAGGATGAAAATGTGTGTGACACCGAAAAGGTGTGGGAGACCAAGACAGAAGTGGAGGCCAAAAAAGCGTGGGAGGCCCAAACAGAGGTGGAGGCCAAAAAATTGTGGGAGGCCCAGAAGGTCTCAGAGCCGCTGGCAGTGAGCACTGTCAGGACAGATGGCTGGTGGGCAACCAGGGAAGGGCAGGGCCGAGATGGGAGGTTTATGGGCTCGGTGTTAAGGCTCCAGTTAACTCCAGTGCCTCACGTGGAGCTCGGCATGGATGCGGAGTGGAGCAGACTGGTTCCTGCAAGGCAGGCTGTTGCTCGCGGAGGGTGGAAGCCCAGTGACACATGCTCTCAGGAGAACATTATTTCGCTTTGAAAGGCTTTCCAAGGAATATTTAATCGTCCTGACTTATCTGATCAGTGGTTTCCTTACAGGGCAGGGTTAGTTCAACAGGTTAAAAAAAAAAAAAAAAAAAGACAAGAGGAAGGAAAAAAAAGCCGTGATAAGATTTTCCACCCTGAAAGGAGCTGCGTGCTGTGGGTTTTAGTTGTTTGTAGTGAACCGAGTGCTTACCAGCAGCACTGCATGCAGTCTTTGCAATAAAGTGGCCCATTAGTCACTTAAAATAAATCGGCAGACAGAAAGAAGTTACTTTTTCCCTGGTGTGACTGGCGATCAGACTTGTTCTTCTGGCAAACTCCACGCTAACTGGGTGGCAGGGGGGAGGCATGCTGGTGGAAACAGAATCCCAGAATGATATGGGGTTGGAAGGGACCTCTGGAGGTCATCTAGTCCAACCCCCTGCCAGGGTAGATCCACCCAGAGCAGGTTTCACAGGAACGTGTCCAGGTGAGGTTTGAAGACCTCCAGAGAAGGAGACTCCACCACCTCTCTGGGCAGCCTCTGCCAGGGCTCTGCCACCCTTACAGGAAAGAAGTTCCTCCTCATGTTTAGATGCAACTTCTTATGATCAAGTTTGTGCCTGTTTCCTCTTGTCCTGTCCCTGGGTGCCATTGAAAAAAGACTGGCCCCATCCTCCTGACACCCACCCTTTGAGTATTTATAGGTGTTGATCAGATCCCCCCTCAGCCTTCTCTTCTCCAGACTAAAAAGACCCAAGTCCCTCAGCCTCTCCTCATCAGAGAGATGCTCCAGGCCCCTCATCATCTTTGTAGCCCTCTGCTGTCCCCTCTCCAGAAGTTCCCTGTCCTTCTGGAACTGGGAAGCCCAGAAGTGGACCCTGTGCTCCAAATGGGGCCTCCCCAGGGCAGAGCAGAGGGGGAAGATGACCTCCCTCCACCTGCTGGTCACACTCTTCCTGATGCCCCCCAGGATGCATCTGGGGCATCCTTGGCCTTCTTGGCCTGAAGGGCACATTGCTGGCTTGTGTGCATCCTGTTGTCCATCATGAGTGGACAACAGTTTGCAGAAGTAGTTTTGAGACTGTGGAGCTGGTCTGTGGATATATCCACAGCTGTCTGTTCTGCCTGTGGGTTGTCACAACTTAACCGGTTCCACAATCATTTTTGAGTCTCTGGCTTTGATTCCCCTGCTCTTGTTTCTTGAAGCATAAGTCTAAGGGGGGGGGCGCTGGTGCTGATGATGTTGGGTTTTTGTTTCTAGAAATAGACGATGAGTTCATCAAGAACTTGAAGATTTTGATTCCTTGGCTTCTTAGTCCTGAGAGCCTGGACGTTAAGGAGATCAATGGAAACCATATCACCTGTCGAGGCCTTGTGGAATATTTTAAGGTATTTGAGAGAAATTTGGCTTATTAATCCGTGGCACACTTGCTCTTTTGCTATAATTAAAAGGGAAAGCAGCAGCAGGCAAGAGGAGATGGTCTTGGTCTAGCTAGTAGTCCTGGCTCCCACTGCTGCAGAGATAAACACCTCACAGTCACATATTTGGCCATGCAATAAGCCCAAGAATTGGGGAGGGCTGTTGTTTTTTCCCCCTTCCCTGGAGAACTGAGGACCAGGGAGAAGGTGGGCTGAGGGCCATATTCCCATTGCCTTTGGAAAAAAAAAAAAAAAAGCTTATTTTTGTTGTCATGGCTACTGGGACATTTTAATGCAAGGCATCCGTGAGTAAGTCTCACCGCCTACTCTTCAGGGCTACCTGACTCTGGCTCCTTCTTCTTCAGTGAAGGACGGAGGTAGGTGCAAATTTGATGGCAGAGATAATTAGCTCAAGTGGTGGAACGAGAGCCCTGAGTGACTCTCAGGCCACCAAAGGAGTTGACCTTGAGCTGTGCTACATAGCATTTTCTGACGGAGCTGAAGCCGTTGTGTGCCAGGAACGGCCCCCTCCTCCTCTGTGCTTTTAACACCCTGTTAAAGCTGTGTCTGGAACTGGGTGGGGGTGTTTGTGTGTTGCTGGTGCATGCCATATTGGATGTGATTCCATTTTCTGGGCGCTGTTTTGCAGGCGTACATAAAGATCTACCAAGGGGAGGAATTGCCACACCCAAAGTCAATGCTGCAGGTATGTGAGCGTGAGCTGCTGGGCATTCACGTGCTCTAATTACCATTGATTTCCAGTTCATTGTCAGAGGTGGCCCGCTAGCGTGGCACATTGGGTCTTCTGTGAATTTATTTCAAATTTCTTAGTGTAACAACCCAAGCAACAGCCCTTTTTGGGAAGTATTTGGCAGCCGGGAGGCTGATATGGCTTAGGAATTGTGGCAGCACGGCTCGTGGCCTCGGCTGGGCTGTGGTGACTCGCTGTCTGTGCACCCGGTGTCACCCAGCTGAGCTGAAGTTACCCCCCTGCAGGTACAGAGCATCGTTTTTGGCTGTGATGGGGCTGCACGGGGAGGTGACAAGGTCCCCACACATGGGCTGCAGCTCTGCTCCCTGAGCCAGAGGGCTTTGCGGGAGGTTGCAGCTGTAGCTGTTTACATACGACTGAGCCTTTTATCTGTTTCCTTGCTGTTTCCCACAGCCAAAGCCAAAGTTTTCGTTGCTCTGGCTTGGAGGGCACGAGTCCTCTCTTCGTGCAGGCTTTTGCCTGGGGGAACTGAGGAGACTGGACATGGAATTACGGGGTGATCTTATTTGGATTGGTCAGAGGCTGAGAGAGGGAGCTGTTTAATTCTGTATGTGTACGTCCTGGCCACATACACATGGGGACCACGGGTCCCCAGGCATCCAGTGGCTGCTGGTCTCTGCAATTATATTTATTAACCCTGTCTTCTGCAGCTAAACTTTGTACCCTTTTACCTTTCTTGCAGGCCACAGCAGAAGCCAACAATTTAGCAGCAGTTGCCACTGCCAAAGATACCTACAGCAGGAGAATGGAAGAGGTAGGTGGTGCTGAGCATGTCATTTCAGCACACTCATATCTCCTGTCCTTGTGGAGAAGCCTCCCTGCCTGGCTTCTTGGGAGAAAACGTCCTGCCCGGACTTGGTCAGGGTCCCCAAGAGGGTCTGTCTTATATTTCTGGTGGAAAAGGGGCTTTCTCACAGGCTGGAGCAATGCCTGGGCAGGGTATCGTGGCAGGACAGGACAGGGTGATTCACAAACGGTCACTGTTTCATCCCATGGCAGTTTTTTTGCAGACCACGTGGCCTCTGCTGAATTTACATCCTTTTCCCAGCGTTTCCTGGCATGGGTAGATGCCACCCAAAACTGTGATGTGGTGGGGCTGTGTGACCATGCAATCTGTGCTATAGCTGATGCTAATTAGGGGATAAAGTCATTATAACTGGCTTTCTCACCTATGCCCTGCCCTGTCAACCCATCTGGCAGCTCTGCTGAGGGGATGGTTGAGATGTGTTAAGGTGAAGTTCAGATCTCAACCTGTCTCCAGCTGTTTCCAGACCCTAACTCTGCTCACCAGTATGGGCCTACTGGCAGGAAAGGGGTGCAGAGCTACGTGACCACCCCACCCCTGGAGCGCCCTGGGCCTTAAAACTTTAAAAACAGAAGTATGTGTCCATTCTCTGAAGCAGAAGGAAAATGCTGCAGAGTTTCCAGCACTGGAAAATGCTGGGATTCAGGGTCCTGCTGGTCAGTGTAGCTCAGTTTGCTGTGTCTGGCTTAGGCTGTGAGGGAATGGAGTAGGGGAGCTGTGGGATGCAGCTTCCTGGTGCAGGTACCCGTTTCCCCCATTTCACCTGCGCCTCACAGAGCTTTCCCAGGTGGACAGCACAGTCATGGAGATGTTCCTGCTGGATCTAGTGATCTGTAGAGCCCTAATTGCAGTGGTCTGCACGACAGAGCATGGGCGCTGAGGTTTCTGAAGTGACTGGACTGTGTTTTCCACACAGGTCTGTGGTGGGGACAAGCCCTTCCTTGCACCTAGTGACCTCCAGACCAAACACCTGGAGCTGAAGGAGGAGGCTGTGAAGCTGTTCCGCGGGGTGAAGAAGATGGGCGGGGAGGAATTCAGCCGTCGCTACCTCCAGCAGCTGGAGAACGAGATCGATGAGCTCTACATCCAGTACATCAAGCACAACGACAGCAAGAACATCTTCCACGCCGCCCGCACCCCCGCCACCCTCTTCGTGGTCATCTTCATCACTTACGTCATCGCTGGAGTGACCGGTTTCATTGGCTTGGACATCATAGCCAGTCTGTGCAACATGATCATGGGCTTGACACTTATCACACTGTGTACCTGGGCATATATCAGATACTCTGGGGAGTACAGAGAACTGGGCGCAGTAATAGATCAAGTGGCCGCCGCGTTATGGGACCAGGTAGGATAAAAAAAAAAAAAGCTTTTGATTGAAAAAAACAATCCAACGACAAAAAAAAAAGCTAAACCCCGCCAACTTCTTAAGTGTTGAGTTTCCTGGGGCTTTTCCTCCCCTTTGAAATGGTTTTTGTGTTTGTATTTAGGGTTGTTGAGATGCTCCGGCTGGGCCTGCCTGGGCAGGTCCAGCTGCTTGAGCTGGTTGTGGTGTGATCAGGCTTGTCTTCTTCAGACAGTAGGACAACGAGCATTAGGCTGTCCCTTAGACCCTTAGATGGGGAAAGCAGGGACAGGAAACATTTTTAGAACAGTACAAGTTTTCCAGTACCTAAGGGGGTCCCTTCTAGTCCTGAAAAGGGCTCCAGGAGAGATGGGAAGGGACTCTTGATCGGGGAGAGGAGCCATGGGATGAGGGGGAACAGTTTTAAACTAGAAGAGGAGAGATTGAGATGAGATATGAGGACAAAATTCTTTGCTGTGAGGGTAGTGAGACCCTGGTCCAGCCAGGGCCAACAGAGAAGCTGTGGCTGCCCCATCCCTGGAGGGGTTCAAGGGCAGGTTGGAGGGGACTTGGAGCAACCTGGTCTGGTGGGAGGTGTCCCTGCCCAGGGCAGGGGGTTGGAACTGGATGGTCTTTAAGGTCACTTCCAGCCTGAACCATTCTGTGATTCTATAACACTTTGTGGAGTTGATTGTAAGGGGGAGACATTGTAGGGACTGGAGATGGGCCTGGATTGTGGTTGTAGCATGGGTGAGTGGTACGAGATGGGTTGGAGAGCAGGAGTAAAGAGCAAGGCTGGAGCCACACACCGACCCACCCCGTCCCCTGCTCGAGCCTGAGCCTCTAAATCCTGCCCAGTGTGAGAGACCAAGCCATGTAGATCTGGGCTGGGGATGAGAAAACTCACAGCAAGCTATTTCCTTCTGCCTTTTTTCTTCTTCTTCTTGCCTTCCCCATCACCCAGTGGTGGTTTGTGGAGCCTCAGACCTTGCAGGGACAGGACAGCTTTGCCTTGGGGCCCACCGGGGAGGCCTTCTCAGAGGGGTTGCTGCATTTTTAACACTCAGTCCTTTCTGTTTTCTTTTCTGCAGCAGCTCTTTCCTCTCCCCATCCCTGAGCTGCTGGGGAAAGCCCAGGCCCTGCAGGTTCCTGCTGCCCTGGCCAGGGGACCAGCCCACGGGCCCACGTGCCAAAATGACATTTAAAGGGCTGCGATGGTGTCCTGCTCATCCCCTGGCAGAGCTGGCCTGGGCTTATGGTCCTCTTGGCCCTCAGAAGCCACCAGCCACACTCATGGGTTTTATTTCTGTAGTGCCTCCAGGGGGAAAGGGCCGTTCTCGACAGCTTCACCTGCTCCTCCCCTGCTTTTTATCCACCAGTGGGTTTTTTTGGTGGAGTGACCACGTTTGCTGGGTTCGCGTTGCTGCGCAGAGCCAGAACTAAACATGTGGTTTTGGGGGGAAAAAAAAATAATGAAGCATTTATTATTCAGTTCCTTCATCCCAGAGCTGGGTAGTGGTGGGGTTTGGCCAGGCTGCTTCTAAAATGGCCTGAGAGACACAGAGATGCTGGGAGGGCTGGAGCCCCTCTGCTGGGAGGGGGGGGCTAAGAGAGTTGGGGGGGGTTCAGCCTGGAGAAGAGAAGGCTCCAGGGAGACCTTGGAGCCCCTTGAGGGACTGGAAGGGGCTCCAGGAGAAATGGGGAGGGACTCTTGATTGCAGCCAGCTGTAAAGCAGAGAAGTTGGGGAAAATAAAGAGGTTAAAGTGCCCACAGCTGCTCCCTGTCCCCACAGGCTTTCTAACTCCAGGGAGAGTTCTCCTTGCCACAACACACAGGGGCTGGTGGATTCCAGGTGGGCTCCAGGCCCTCATGGCTCTGTCCTGTGCGAGCTCTTAGTGTCCCGTGGTGGTGGCACTGACTGCAGGAGGGGTGGACGGAGCTGTGAGGGGTCCTGCAAGAGGGACAGCCTGTGCTGGGTGAGGATACTGCCACGCTGGCCCCAGCAAGTGGTGTGACATTGTGCGCTCCCATGGACGTGCGTGATACACAGAGATGCTTTTTTTTTTTTTTCTTTCTCTCCCCCTTTCCTTCCCAATGCCTCTCCCCAGGGAAGCACAAATGAGGTAAGTGGCTCTCATTCCCCCCATCTCCCCAGCATGCGAGTCGTCTTGGCTTCCGTGGAGTCCTCACGGGCAACCATGGGCTCCTGGGGAAAAGCATCTCAGCCCCAGCCACAGGTTTTGGCTGCATTGGTGCCTTTGGGCTTGTGGGGTCCGGAGGGGGAGCTATGAGGGCTCTGGGTGGGGGCTGCACCCTGGCCCTGTTCCCGGTGATCCAGATGCCCAGGAAAAGGGGTTAAATGTGGGCGCTGAGCTCCAGGCGGAGCTGGAAGCCAAGTTGGGGGGAGGAAGGGAGATTTTGGGGGTGTATGTGTTCATGTGTTTGTTACGATGGGGATTTTCGTCTGTCTGGGTTCTGTTTGGGGATTTTCCCGTTGTGCTGAGAGCTCAAACCGAAACACCGGTTTGTTTTGCAGCCCCAGCCCCTGTGTGGGGAGGGCTACTGTCCCAGCAAGGCGAGGAGCCCCTGTGCTTGGCCAGGCCTCTCTGCGCTGCTGGCAGAGTTGTCTTTTGGGCAAAAACACCCCGTATTGGGTTGAGTAAGCTGAAAGCACAGCCCAGGAGGCATATTTGGTGTCCCCAGCCTCTCGCTGGGGCAGCGTGCCCAGTACAGCTCTGGGACACCGGGTGGCCCCATGTGCCCAGGGGCAACCAAAACCTCGTTTAGGTAAAGCCTCATCAGCATCTAATTAAAGCAATAAGAGCATCCCTCCCAGTCTGTGTTTAAATATGTTGATCCCACCTTGTAGCCAGGTGCCACCCCCAAGCCTGGCCAAGGTTCTCTTGTCACCAAAGCCTGGCAGCTCCATCAGCCACCGAGTTCTGGGGGGGGGGTCCCCTCTGAAAGGAAAGGTCCTTTGGTCCTGCAGGTCCAAAAGGCCATTTTAAAAAGAAAAAGAGTTAAAAAGCAACCCGTTCCTTCCCTCATTGGGGACATTGGTACCTCCAAACCCCCGCCCTGAAAAAAAGAAAAAAAACCTTTGTAGTCAAAAATAATGTGGCCAAACCAGGAACCCAGCACAGGGCAAAGTGGGTGATCCAGGGGTGTCTGCCTGCTGGTGTCAAGCAAAACGCTGAGCTTGCAGAAATTTAAATGCAGTGTGTGGTGACACCCCCACTCCCCCCCAAAAAACCCCAACCTATAAGTCCCTGCCCCGTCCTCCAGGTGATCCTTGAGTTAGTGTGACTGGAGGGGGCTCCTCCCAGAGCTGAGAAATGAGTCCATCTTTATTTATTTCCCCGTTGGACACTCGGTGCACAAACTGATCCCGGGTGTCACAGCCCCTGGGTGTCACCGCAGTGGGGCCGGGGACGTCACCACCTTCTCTCTGTCTCTGTTTTTCCCCAGGCTTTGTACAAGCTGTACAGCGCGGCGGCCACCCACAGACACCTGTACCATCACGCCTTCCCCGCCCAGAGCCCGGAGCCCCCCCAGGGCGCCGAGAGGAAGAAGGTGTAAGGTGGGTGTCCCCCCGCCCCCGGCCACGCAGGAGCCCTCCTTCCTCCCACCCCCTGGGTTCCACACTCCTCCTCACACCCATCCCCAGCTCCTGCCGCCGCACGGGGACAGCGGGTCCCACCGGGGAGAGGCGGGCACGGTTTTTCCTTCTGTTCATATGTACATACTGGTTCTGCCGCGACCACCAAGTGCTTTTAATTTGTTTTAGCCGGCACTTTCCCAGCTCGTTTATGAAGCCTTATGTTTCTCTTCTTAATTAGTTTCGAATTCGCTCGAGAAATCCTAATTTACGTATGATACCGCAACTAAAAATCTTCCAGCCCTTAGCGCTACTCAAATCCCAACTTCTTTTCAGATAAAATTCCAAGTTGTAACCGAGTTGGCTTTTTTTTTTTCTTCGATTATCTATTTAATTCCATAGCTATCACTTAGAAATGTATTAACTTGCTTCACGGGCAAGGGCGGAGGGCGCTGCTGCCGCGGGGCTGTGGGGAAAGTGTCCTTGTGTGTTGGTGGCGGAGGCAGCGGGTGTCCCTTGTCTGTGTGTGTCGGAGAGCGCGTCGCCGTGTTTCTGTACAGACACTCGTTCTGTTCTTTTATCCTCACAACTATTAAAGTTCGCTGTGGGTTGATACAGGAATCCATTATTAACCGTTCGCCGCTTGGGGTTTGGGTTTTGTTTTCCATCCGCGGTATCCTTGCAGGTTTTCTTACTGATTTTCACCACCCCCCCGACCTTTTTAATGATTATAAGAACGTTTTATTTAACATTCTAAAAAGAAAAAGCACTCAGACAAGGCTTCATTCATTAAACAAAAGGATTTTTATTGAATTAATCGGATTTACAAGAAATGTTTTGGTTTTTTTTGTCTGCAACAATGTTTATTGCACTGAAAAGAATCCATAAATAACATTTCAGGACAATCAATGAACCCAAATGAAAAATATCAGAGAGGAGAACTGTACAATTAAAAATTCTCTCCAAGTGAGGAAGCTTTAATAGAAGCCAAAAGCTTGTTTAAAAAAACAAAACAAAACCCAAAGTAGTTGTTGCGAGATCCCTGAAGGTCCTGCAGGGCCAGTTGGGGACGACGTTGTCACCTTCCCCGCCCAACCGGGGGGCACTGCTTATGAACCTGGGAACAGTTTGTTAGAGATCTTGGGTCTTGAAAAAGGTAGAAATGTTTCCCCTCGGAGTGATTTCTGTGAAAATGAGCAGTAAAACTAAAGCAGTAACGCGTCAGAGTAAGAAATAAGGCAACTTGGGCTTCGCTTTCACAAAGGACTGGGTTTAAACTGGTGAAATCCACTTCGGTCCGGTCACAGCACTGGGAATGACGGAAAGGGACCGTTATCTGTACATTAAAGCTGTAAACAAAGAGCAGACGGCTCCCGAGGGAGGGGGAGGGCAGGGAGTATCCAGGACATTTCATACAGTTGCATCTATTGCCCTTTTAAAAAAAAAATATATATATATTGTCGGCTTCTTACTAATGCAGCTGACGGCTAGAAAAAGAAACCAGAATCAAGGCTCTGATTAAACTCCGTGCTGGTTCTCAGAATAATAAACTAGAAAAAAGATTAACAAACATTTTTTTCATTTTTTTTTTTATAAACAATACATAATACATGTAGAAAAATACTCAAGAGGATAATAACAAAGGTGCAACGTCAACAAAAATAAGCTGCCTTTTCAACAAAAAGCACTTTTTCAGAGTTGGTTTTTTTTTTAAAGTGTGGAAAAAAAAAACCAAAACCCAAAAACCTTTTTAAAGCTCTTTAGTGTCCTCGTAAAAAGTCCGTTGAAGAGTTGGGAGCTCAGAAGTTCTTGCCGTGCTGCTGGGCGTACCACTGCTGCCGCTGCTTGCGGTGCTCCAGCTCGGTGAGCAGGGCCTGCCTGTAGGCCTCGTACAGCTTCACGATCCGTTCCAGTTCCTTCATGAAGAGCAGCTTCAGCATCCCCTGGTAGGTGTCCAGGTCCGCCAGCTGGAAGAGCTCCCACTTCAGGATGTGGTCGTATCTGGTTTGGGAGAGAAAAAGATGATTCTCTGCAAATCCATACACCTTTTTTTAGGTGTTTGCTTAAAACCCGGCCTCGCAGGCGTGTGGTCGTCGACCAGATTTCTAACAATCATCATAGAGTGATGGAATAGTCTGGGTTGGAAGGGACCTTAAAGATCATCTCACCATGGGCAGGGACACCACCCACCAGACCAGGTTGCTCCAAGCCCCCTCCAACCTGGCCTTGAACCCCTCCAGGGATG
>JAOQGH010000040.1:2646334-2692335 GCA_025769975.1 Gallinago jamesoni
CCTGTGGCTCCCCTCCCTGATCCAGAGTCCCTCCCCATCTCTCCTGGAGCCCCTTGAGGGACTGGAAGGGGCTCCAAAGTCTCCCTGGAGCCTTCTCTTCTCCCGGCTGAACCCCCCCACAACTCTCTCAGCCCTCCCCTCCCAGCAGAGGGGCTCCAGCCCTCCCAGCACCTTTGGGGCCCTAATCTACTTTAGAAGGTTTTATGTGAAGAAATAAGGTAATTAACACCAAAACCAAGCCATGTCTCAGTGAGCTGGAGAAACATCACTCACAGCTCAACTGCAGAATCACTCACCATACACTGAGATAAACTCTACAAGTACCAAAGGTCCTATTAACTAATTACAATAAACCAATGGAGAACATGCCTTTTGGAAGCATTAAAACAGCAATTCCATTCCCAAGCCTTGAATATTTAGCAGCAAAACATCTTTTAAAATCCGAGTAACAGATAAAAAAAACCCAAATTATTGCAACAGTTCACCCCCAACCCTCCCCAGCAGGTACCTCCCAGAGGCAGAATCCTGCGTGGCTTCCTTCTCAACAGCCTCCTGCTTCCAAAGTGTTCTCCTTCCAGCCCTGGGAAGCACTCGGACACTGTCCCCCTCATGGTTAATTAGTAGCAATAATCTAAGTCAGGGCATCTCAACTGGTGGGTCATAGAATCACAAAATGGTTTGGGTTGGAAGGGACCTTAAAGATCACCTCGTTCCAACCCCACAGGACCACAAAGGTGGGTGTTGGAGCCCCAGTGAGGACTGAGGGAGGGGGGAAATCCAATTAGTCTGTAATTAATGACCGTGAGCACTCACACCCACCAGGACCATTGGAGCCGCCCACAGCTCTGGGTAGTGACCTACCTGCCATGGGAGGAGCAGGGTGGCCATCAGGGTGGTGATCCAAGCACCAACAGCTACAAATCCTACACACTCCCTCTCTCCACATCCGAAGAAACGAGCTGCTGTGGGCCTGGGAGATCCCCTGGGGACAGGTGCCAAGGGCCTCAAACTGGTGACACCCCAAACTCCTCCTCTAGGAACATCTGACCCAGCTCCCTGTGAGCTGGAAACAAGCTCAGCTGTGGAGTCCACCTCCCTGGGCAGCCTCTTCCAGGGCTCCGTCACCCTCACAGGAAAGAAGTTCCTTCTCATGTTGAGATGGAATTTCCTGTGTTCCAGTTTGTGCCCGTTGTCCTGTCACTGGGCACCACTGGGAAGACAGCCCCTGGGCCAGAGAGGGTATAAACACACCCCACCACATTCTGCCTTTTGGGGTATCGATGCTGCTGACACTGGGTGGTCAGATGAGCTTCTTGAAGCCTCTCCTGTCTCACCAGCAGAGCTGAAGAAGGTTCCTGAAGGCTGTTTTATGCTGTAACTGCCAAACCCCTCTTGTGACTAATCACAGTTGTGCCATTTCTCCGGCAAGGAATTTTCCAGCCGGAACTGGTGCTCCAAGGGCTGGGAGGGAGCTTGGTAACTGGTCAGATCAAATCCAGTTTCATATGGGAGGTCTCCTCAATCCTGCGTTACTCAGCGACTCGCTTTCATGCCACAAATTCTTCAAAACAAGTGCTGAAACCGTTTAGACCAAATACAAGGTTCAACATTGCCCAAATTGAATAATGTCTATAATATTTACCTTTATATCTAAGCTACACAAACTACTCCCAGAAACCAAGCACTTTTCTTCATTACTTTTTTTTTTTAGTAGACCTCCTCCTTTTGCCAATAAGTAGGGGAAGGTTTCCAAGACCCTGGTTGAAAGAACAGCATTTCTAACAGAAGTTTTTCACCAAAGTCATGGTAATTCTACAGAGATAGGATTAAAGGTGCCTGGCCCACAAGTCCAGCTCTACCACCACACCCCATGGGGGAATGGCTGCAGGATGTTCCTCAAGCAGGAGACACTGCCATCAGGGTCCTCCAGGAGCCCACGGCGCAGACCTTACCCCCATGGGCTAAAATGAAATGGGGCAATGACTTCGGAGAGTCAGAGATACCAACTCTTAAAATAAACAGGCCGTTCTCTTTGATGGTCTCTTTCCACCTCGGTGTGATGACAGGAGACCTCTGGCACGGTGCAAGGAGCTACAAAGAGACCGGCCGGGTTCAGAAGAGACACACTTCCTAAGGCTGAGAGGGGATAAGGGACACAGAAAGAAGGTGTGACCCACAGTTGTCATTAGCGAGGACAGCTTGGCTAACCTGAGCCTACCTAAATTTGGAGAGGCTCGTGTGACAGAACTTCAGGAATATCCCCCCAAAAGGAGCAGGGGGCAAATGCTGTCCCTGGATCGGGGACCTGACTGTCACAGAGTGTCCTGGCCAGCTCCGGAATTTCCAGAGCAAGGTGAGGAAGCAGCAATCCCCCAGCCCAGCCTTAAGCTTGATTTTGTCTCATCCGAGTCTCGCTCTGCAATAAGTGTTTTAATGCTAATTGATTTTGATCAAAGAAAGCCGGGATGTACTTACATCATCGCGGCAATATCCCTGGTTTCCCGCTTTTTCCCACTGCTCTAAACACACACAATTCATTTGCAACCTCATTTTCTTAACTTGGAAATAGCCAGGTGACCACTACAGTTATTAAGAGAATAGAAGAAACTCATGGAATAAACAGAGTTATTTGATCCAAATGAATTACATGAGAAAATGTAGTCACTTGGATAGGGGCCGAAGCCCAAATATCAGTGGATTTATGGAAAGAAACTAAATTACATATTGAAAAGATATATTCAGAAGGCTGTATGCATCAGAGAAGCACCTAGACAGGTGGATGACAACCAAAGATGCTTTTGAGGAATTTTAAGAACCGAAACAACCACCGCTTCTATAAATTCCCTCAATAACAGCTTCTATATTAAAGTTAACCTGCGTCTTGCTGGGGCTGCGCTGCTAAAATCCCTTTTTCCCTAAAGCAAGAAAAGCCAGGTTGCAGCTGTTTGTCAATCCAGAGATCAAACTCCGAGGAGAGGCAGAGGACAAGGTGCTGCTCTGGAAGGTTTGCCAAGAACAACGATCTTTGTAAGCGCTCAATTAGTGAGTTTAAATGAACAACTCCTTTCCATCTCTGCTCCTTTCCCACCCAGATCAGTTGCTGCAGGATTTCCCCTCCACTGATACATCCAACTGGGTGTCAGGAGGATGGGACCAGGCTTTTGTCAGTGGTGCCCAGGGACAGGACAAGAGGAAATGGGCACCAACTTGACCATAAGAAGTTCCATCTCAACATGAGGAGGAACTTCTTCACTTTGAGGGTGGCAGAGCCCTGGAGACATTCAAACCCACCTGGACACGTTCCTGTGCAACCTGCTCTGGGTAGACCTGCCCTGGCAGGGGGTTGGATTAGATGATCTCCAGAGGTTCCTTCCAACCCCATATCATCCTGTGATTGCTCTGCAGCGTGAGGGTTTCATTTCACTGGCCAAGAGGAGTGTTAAATGAGGGAAGAAGTCTAATTAAAGATAGAGCCACCAGCAGTGCTTCAATAGCAAAGGGACCAGTCGAATCCAAAGATGGTAGGTCAAGGAATGCTCACCGCATGGACGCTGAGCAGAACAGGGTACAGAGAACCTGATCTAAACTCCCCAGGTGTTTTTTTGGAAAGACAACTAGTCCCAGAGCCAGAAATTGAGGGAAGAAAGCCTCAAAAGTACAAAATTCCCACAGAGCACAAAGCCTTCCCTCCCAGGTGAGAAAGCGAGAGCTTTCCTGACAGGACACACAGCCAGAATACCCCGTCTCCAGCACTTTTCCCAGAGATAACAAGTATTTAATATACAAAATAGGACACCTCCAACACAAGAGGCCCTGAATATTTACAGCCTATTGGTTAGGGCTGGAGGAAAGAAAGTCCTGGGTTCAAATCCTTGCTCCAAAAGAGGTGGAGGAAGAATCCAAACCATGACCTCTCATATAAGGGAGGGGTTTTCGGTCTGCTCACCCCCCAAGTCCCACACACACAGACTGGTGTGGTGTGGGAACCCTGACCAGATTGGGCTACGGAACATGGGAGGTGGAA
Organism: Gallinago jamesoni; assembly: GCA_025769975.1. Classification (NCBI taxonomy): domain Eukaryota; kingdom Metazoa; phylum Chordata; class Aves; order Charadriiformes; family Scolopacidae; genus Gallinago; species Gallinago jamesoni. Next base: position 2,650,359 of record JAOQGH010000040.1, read on the forward strand.
AAACATCCCAGTTTTGAAGGAACGATCCATTTGAGAGTCTAGCAAAGGGTTAAACACAACCCAGGAGTCTCGGTTCCAGTGCTAAGATTCCAATAACTGCACTTACGCTCTCAAAACAGACCTCAAGAGATGGCAGGAGAGGGGGAAAGGATACTTCAAGGTATCAAAACCACCTTGATTCTGAAAATCGTTGCCTCAAAGTTACAGCTGGACACCGAAGCCTCTTCGCTGTCCAGTGAGCCAAGTATCTTCTTTTTTTATCTTAATGGTTTGGCCATTTTTCACTAAAACAGGGAAACATTACGGCTAACACCTACCGAACTCTCCATTGGACTTTTCCAGTGGCCAGAATTCTTATCCTTTAAAGAAACTTGTTGAAACAAATGCTACCATTATCTATTTTTGCTCTTATTACCTACTTTTCTCAACAAAAATGACCAGTCTTTCATCAGCTAAATCAAACTTACAGGTATAAGTAACAAACCGTAACAAAATATACCACAATGATTTCAGTGCAAAACTAATCATTAACAGATTTTTACTATATATTTAAAATACCTGATTGCAAAAGGTATTCCTTTACTATTACTATGGAAGTGTTTTGCCCTCTTATATTCATTTTTGCCCCAGAACACAGTGTGTATATATATAATGTACACACACACACAGAGAATTCTCATACTCAGCTTTTGGACACTACTAATGAAGTATTCACAAGTATTACTGGATGTAAACAAGAATTTACTTCTTCACAGAAGTGTTTGAGTATTAGAGGGCTAAAAGGATATTGGAATATACATGATTTTTGATTCCCCTGACCAATGTAAATTCTATTAAAACAGCTTGAATGAATTGAATGTTGGGGGTTTTCTGCTGTATTTTTTTTTTTAATTTGTCTCAGCCTCCCAGATCTAAAATAATTCCTAGTAATCTTAAATTTTTTAAGTCTTGTATTTATTTCTTAAGTTTCAAGAGAAATACCAACAGGAGTCCATGCAACACAGGCTGAAATGTGCCAAAGACCTAAAGAAAATGCAGCTGCAGCCAAAACCTAGAAGTATTTCTAGGAAAGAAACCCTCCCATAGGTTACAGGAACTTGGTGTGTCCCTGGTGCATAAAAGTACTGGTGGATTTTGGGCCAATTTACATCTTTATGGGCTGCTGGGAAGCCCAGTAGCCACAAGAAGTAAGAAAATCCATTCAAATCATACTTACTAGAAGCAGCTAAAAAAAAAAGGGGGGGGGGGGATTTTTTTAGCTGGAAGTCACCAGACATCATACACAGCCTGAATGTGCAACTACTGACTGACCTGCTCGTTGCTGTAAAACTGAGTTTCTCCATATTCTCCTTATGAAATTATGAAAAAGTACCTGATTTCATAATTATTAAGACATATCTGTGGTTTTTTTTTATTGCTTTTCTATTTAGTGGTACTCTTCCACAGAGCTGTACCCATTAGAACATGTAATTTGTTTCATTACACTGACTCAAATCTTTTCTTGGAGGAGACTGCCTGTTCCTAGAGCATTGTTTTCTTTGAAAAAAATGACTTTTCACTACCACTTAGGGGTGTTTTTTTTAAAAAAAAGTTCTTGAACATAGTTTTCATTCTGTACTCAAAATACTTAATTAGTGAAGGAGAATTCGTATGTCTTTTTTAAAAAGGAGTAAGATTAAGAAGTTACCACCCTAAAAATATTTCACATATTTTATAAGCCACGCGGTACCATTCTCACAAACACACTGGAAGTAAATCACATCCTCAACTCTCTTAATATTCTGCCAGTCGTGTGAACTGCCAGAAGTATTGTGATGATTTTAAGTAATGCCTAATAGAAAGCACCTTAATTTTGTTTCCTTATAAGCCAGGCATGCAGAGTGTGAAACGCAGAAGGAAAAGAAAAACCAAATCTCACTTTACAGGAGCCCTGGCATAGACCTGCAGCCAGTCGGGGATCTCTGCCGTGTGGTAGGGGTTTGCAGGGACGAGGAGGGGCTGGCTCCGCTCAGCTGCTTGCGGCTGGTAAGTCACTGGGGGAGGCTGGTCGTAACGGAGAACGCTGGACAAAGGAAAACAGAGTCTGTAACCTCCAAGCAAGGCCTTAGACATACTGATACCATTCCATTGTTAACATTAATAAACGCAAAGGCTGATGATGCAACCACACGCGGAGCGTTGCCTCAGCAGGTCTACACTGAAAACAACTTTCTGCTGCTATTTTTGTGCTTCCCCTCCAATCACAACCCAAAGCCTTGCTGCTGTTACCACACTGTAAAAGCCAGCTTAGACCTATTCACCAAGTGCCTGCTACCTGCAGAACAAAAAAGGATACCTGCTTTTAAAAAATTAAAAAGGCAAGTATTCATTCAGGCAAATAATGCACCATTTGATATGTTAGAACAAATATATTCAGGCAGCAGCTCATAAGTTATTCCATTTATAGCCAAGGACATGCCCCCTATGTTCATCTTTTGTGCCACGTGTTAAAATATTTCTCTTCCTGGGTAACAGCAAAATAGAGTATCAGAAATTAACTAGTAGATTTGCTGTAGACTAACTTTATTTTACCTTTAAATTACAAGGAGCTAAAATACTGATTTTCATCCTAGACAAGGTTTAATTCATGTTTCAGATGAAATGTGCTATTTGTTCAGACAGTCTCCTGGAACATCCATCAGATTGAGTTTCCTTTCGGTCTACTTTTTTTTACCACCAGTTGAAGAGAATAGCTGCTTTGTTTTAGTGAGTTAGGAACAATATCCTGTTTCTAAACTTAAGATAGTAACAGAGGAGACAAAAAAAGTCAAAAACCTAACAATTACAACTTTTTCTAAAAATCTTAGTCAAGAACCAGCAAAGCTTACTTCTAAAAATAAAAAGGGTTTTGCCTGTTATGAGACAAAACCAGTTCCACTTTCTTAACTGGACTAAGGAAAAAAGCACAATTAGAGAAGAGAAGGCGGATGTCTTACCTGGGAGCGCAAGGATGTTTATATTGAGCTCTTTTATTGATGTGATCTACGTAATACACTCCAAATTCTGCTGACTCCACTCTCTCCCATCCCGGAGGCAGCCCCTCGCGCTCCAGTGGATGGCTCCAGTGAGTTGTATTGGTGTTGTGATCTATATAGTACTTCCTCCCTCTAATAGTCCAGTCCACCGACCAGCCCGGAGGAAGAGGTAAATCTTCAGAACTATGATTTGTTAAGTTTCCTAGAGACGTAGCAGCAACTCTACCGATGCCTAAAAAAAACCAACAACAAAACAAAAAACACCAAAGGGAAAGGAATGTTTAGCTAAACTAGTAATACCCAAACCCAACAGTATGTACAAAGTCAGCTCCCCTCCACCCAGGCACTCTATGAACTCTGAGCAATAAAAAAGCATGATCATGTCAAAATAGCTATTGCCTTGCAAATCTCGCTTGTTTCACTCTCCTCCAACTCCACATTCACTAGACATCTTCATTCAGAGCCAGTTAAAGCATCCTTGCTTTTTCAATTAGAGACATATATTAGCATACAAACAGGGATGAAGCTGTCATTGTCTCAACTTGCTGAGCAGAGAGACTAAGTATGATTACAAATGTTAAAGCTTTACGTAAATGACAGTTTCTGTTAATATGCTATTAAAGCTGCATCAAAACTATCTATCTACCAAAAAAACACAGCTATTTCTTTTCCTAGTTACAGTCAGAAATTACATCTAGAAAAATTACTGAATACCAACAAAGTTTTTCAGATGAACCAGTCAAGAACAGTAACAGGATCAGGTAAACCAATAGAGTTTTTACATTTTAAAAATGAGCGTGTTGGATGCTGAGTGATGTACTGAAGAAACACAATTTCCATTCCATCTTTTCCTTCCCTTGATATAGTATGGATAATTAGGAAGTTAAATAAAAGCCATAATAATAACAACAACAGAAAACTAAAAAAAAAAAAACCACCCACAAACCACATCGCAACCCAAAAAAAGCCCAACCAGAAACTCCAAGTGACATAATCAAGACTTCTGCAGGTCTTATTCCATTCCTTGGAAGCCTACGACCCACTGGGCATACTGGCCCAAATTAAATTCTCTTTTTAAAATCCTTTTAAGCAGCTCCCTTCAGTTACCCAACACTCTAGAGCTGAACAGTCCCTGGCTTTAAAGAAACTCCCGTTATCTTTTAATCCTCATCTATTCAAGCGGTGTATTCATTAAGAGTTTGTATGTGACTGTTTCCCAAAGCCAGAAGAAAGGGTTGGGGGGTCACTTCTTCCACCTTCTTAAGTCAGAAAGTGACTCCATCACACACACCACATTAACCGATTGAGGAATACACCCCTTTCCTTATACTTTTCAGAAATAACATTTTTGTGTGATTATTTTTTGAGAGAATGGAAGGAAAAGGCAGAGTCTATCTCATGTAAAGCATACTATTAAAAAGAGGTTTCAGGTGTGGTCCTTAACTCAAAAAGACAACAGGAATACTGAAGTAGCAGCAAAACTGTTGTATTTCTCAGCCAATTTCATACTCTGCTGACAAAGACAAAAGTCCTTTTCAATAGCAGTTACACGCTAGCCATGGGGTGTCATCTATTTTAAACACATTTACATACAAAATGACATAGACTGAGAACTGGAAGGGCTCTCGTTCTAACACAAGGTAGCACTCATCAACACTAAAGTAATGGGAAGGCTCCAAAGCAACAGAAAAAATACAAAATAAATAATCTCACTAACTTCCTCCTGAGTACTGTTCTTTAAAACACTTCTGCTCCTCTACAAATCTCTTTCTGGCCTTGTCATGTTCTGAACTATTTGGCTTTAAAGTATTTCCTCTCGTTATGATACTTACCTTTTTTTTCATCTTTATAAAAGAAAGCTGATGGCTGTGTTCACGTGAGATCTCCCATCTCTCCTTACAATGAAGCAACTTAGACCTTTATTTCCAGTGAGAAGAAACATCCTGGAGGCTTCCTGACCTTTAGCAGTACTGGGGCAGGGAAACTATTTCAGACCCTGGCTACAGTTATGTCACTGGTTTTGTTTTCATTCCAGTGACAAAATACAAACATTTCAGCTTCTTGAAAATACTGTGCTTCGGATAAACAAATTCAGTATTTTCTCCAATAAATGGGGCCACTGTGTTGTAATTTCATGTATGTATAAACACTGACCATTAAATCACCACTACCAGAAGATCTCAACACACAAACTTGACTAGGGGAAACAATTTTCACAAAGGCATAAACATATTTTTCTGTTTACTGTTAAAACCAGCACAGTCTGTATTTTTGTTACAGTTCCTCCTACTTAAATTCCAGCAGGAAAGACATATATATTCATTCTCTGGGGCAAAGGCTAATTATTTCTAACATTTGGAAGTTGGTATTAAAGTTGCACAAGCCATCCTTGGCACCAGAGGTTCTCTTGACACAACTTCCCTTCATACAAAAGCCTGAGAAATCTGGGAGATGGCCTCAGGTAACGAGGAAAATCAAAATCTGATTACATTGAGAGATCACCGAGAAAGCAGAATAAAAACCAACGCTGCACCCAATGGAAAGGCAACACCAGCAGTTCTGTGTTCATACAGGCATTAAATTCTAGCTACATGGTTTCTCCCAATTCCAGCTTTTTTTAATTTTTAGGATGCAAAGAACAAAAATAATTAGACCACAAATACATTATACGTTCCTTGTGCCATTTTGACTTCATACATGAAGAAGCAGAGCCATACTGTTTAGATAAAGTTCCATAGCTGTACGGAAGTTTTGAACAATGTTCCAAGCACCTACAATTAACAAGCTCTAATTATGAAATCAAAGGCCAGATTTATAAAGAGATGGTTATAGGCCATCATGTATAGTCTCAATGTGCATTTTTCCCCTTAAAATCAGAGCCCACACTGAAATATTCCGTGTGCTGGAAGTTTTAAGACGTTAGGTAATATCCATAGTGTCTTACAACCATCAGCTCACTACAACATTCAAATCAACAATTAGCACAATTTAGACATTTCTTTATATCACTGGAGTTACTAGCAATGAAAAGAAATTATATATTGGTTTTCCTTACAAAACTCAGCAGACACTTCCTTCAAGAGAGAGCGGACACACATGTAAGAGAAATAGCTCCTGCTATGATTTTGAACAGTAAGAGAAGGTGAAAATTGACTTTCTGTCAATTTACATCTGTAATTACCAATAATAAAACTGAACATCACTCGGAAGAGTAAATTTGTATGGGATCTTTTCCAAAGTATAAACCAAAGAAGAATGCTACAGGACAGCCTAAAGCCAGCTACTGTGAGCACTATCCTTTTCTGGGTCATGTTGCCAAAGCACAACACTCTTCTGTGTTTAAATTTCAGGTAAAAAGGGCATTTTCATGGCTTCCCACAGGATTTTACTAGAGATTGTGCTGCACACCCCAAGGATACTCCCTGAATCACGGACTGGTGCCACATTTAAATACCACAGAGCAAAATGGCTACAGCAAAAAAGCTCAACTTACAACTTAAACCATTTTTATCAAAACACCTAGGGTAAAACCTGTGATTTTCCTCTTGATGGTGGATATAATCCCTACCACAGGACAAGCAAAATCAGACTAGTTGAAACGACTCAACCAAACTTCTCCACCAGCTTCAACCAAATTTCTAAGTGTTGAAGAACAAATCTAGGCAAACAGAAGCCCTTCATATTTGTCCTTAATTAGGTGGATTGTCTTAAGAGCCTTTTCCCCGTTACCTCAGGATGCCAAAATCCTCTCCCTTCTCTTCTCCTCAAACCAGGATGGAGAACAGGAAGAGAAGATGAATTGTTTAGTTTTAAGGGAGTAAGTAAGGATAAAGTAGCAAAAAAGAAGATCCAGTAACTGTCCTGTTTGAATTGGTCTGCAGGTTCTAGGCCTCCCTAAACCATTCCAAAGCATCCAAAGGTACTTCCTGAGCACAAGTTGTCAGAGGGAACGGGGCGTTCCAAGTAAGCATAAATTCACAAATAGGAAATGACAGGAAGTACTTTGACAGCTTCGAAAAAATACGCTACGAAGAAATTACTGCAAAATCAGCACAAAAGAAGAAAAGGGCAGGAATTGCCATTTGTTTAAAAGACACACCTAGAAAGAAATGCCCTGCTATTTTAGCTCTAAGTAGATTTCATTTAATAATTTGTGTTTCTTTACTTTGCTCTTATATTAGACGTGAATACCAACGTGCAATTTTTAAGCAGTCCAATTTAGACCCAAGATGAACCTGCTTTCACTAAAGTGCACTGGATTGTCTGTTCACAAGATTAATCCTTTTTCTGCTCTGACATCATGGTCAACCGCTTACAATCCACCAGCAGAAAGTCCCCTTACACTGCGATTTTAATCTCAGCAATTTTGATATACACATAAGAATTTTTTAGCTTACCGCTCAAATGGGTACAAATAACTCTGAGGTCTTGGTTACAAGTTAGTTCCAATCTATACTTGTAGATATAACTTCAACCACAGACCTCCCCAAACCTTTAACCTAGAAGAGAGGAAAGAGATGGCAAGGAAAGACAGGTAAAGTCTCTTAGAATTAAGTTTGAAATGGACACAAAGGAAAAAACAAACTTTGAAGAAATGCCAGAGAGGCAGCTAAATAGACAAAACTAGGAAATATCTCTACTGAAGACATTTTTCAGGAAAACCAGCAGCACTAGATTGCTAATTAAAAGCAAATATAATGAAAATTAAAAAAGCAAGGACATGGGAGAACTGAATCATACCAAGAAAGGAAACATGACTTCAAGGAGAAATGCCTATGGAAGAACATATCAATGCTGTCAACATCTGCTGTCGAAAAATCATGGGATTTTTTTTAATATTTGGAGTATGAAGATCTCAGTAAGAACATGTGTTTTCAACTTATCTCCAAATTATAAAAAGGAGAATGTCTATTTTGAATGAAAGCTGAAATTCCCATGCAGCACCTCTGCACTTCCAGACTGCTGCTTCTCAAAAGTAACCAACACTAAATGAAATACCACTCAGCAATAGCAAGCACAACTTGTGTTCCTCAGGCAACATTTCTGTAGCCATCAACCCAAACCAGAACCGAACCCACTGAAGGGACCTTCACTGAAGGGAGGGTGGGAGAGGAGGAAAAGGGTTGAAAGCAGCATTTACAGATTCTAGCTAATAAACAGACTGATACATCAAAACTCTAGGCACTGGGCAATTTTGTCATCAGTTATCTTGCTGGAGAATTTTGATTAGGGGAAACATTGTGAAACAACAATGGAGATGTGTAAGAAGAAAATAATTTAGACAAAGAAAGTAAAAGGCTCACCCCAGTATTCCAAAAACACAAGGAAAAAAAGGAACCAGAAATTACAGAAATATTAGCGTAGCTCAAGGAAAAAACTGGAGGTTTGAAGACAACGGATGGTTCAAATAAAAAGAAGATTAATGGTGAGATGAAAGAAGTAAAAAAAAAACTAATCTAAAGTTTTCTCATTTTTGACCACATAACAGCAATTCTTGAAACTATGTACAAAAGTTAAGGACATAGGTCAATATTCTTACTGCAATGAAACTGAAAAAGGAATTTAACAGTTCATATTCCATGCTAAGATGAAAGAAAAAAATAGAGGAAAAGAGAAACATTTTTGCAGGCAAAAGGCTCATCTTTTCTTGTCTCTCCTGACAAACACGTGAGATTAAATACTCACCTGTTACAAGATATGTGTAGAATTTGATTAAATTGTTACATGTAAAAATATGAGAGGGAATGACAAAGACCAAACAAACATCAGCAGCTCCGTCATGATTTCCAGTGGTTAAGGGGGCACATAGACAACTGAGAAATAAAAGTCTTTTTAGGAAGAAATCCATGTTGCTACAACTGAGAAAAATATGGCTGTAAAGCCCTACTTTTAGCTTGTTTTAAAAATGTCCTAAATTAAATTCCACTCTCAAACTAGTAGCTAGAGCTCCATTTCCACTTCACATTGTGTCAACTCTACACAGCAGCAGTACCGTTTTTTGAAGTATTCCTCAATGCACACAGTTACTGTAGTAATTTTGAATGTTAAATTGATGGATTAATTTATGAAAACCTCCCCTCCTGCCTTTCTTCCCTACAATATCCCAGCACACACTAAGAGGTGCTCATTATTGGGACCAGGTAAATGTTTAAACACTGCTGACTGAACACCAACTGACAGAGTTGGAGGGATTTCATGTAAAATCTAGGTAGGTCAGACCATAGAAACATATAAGGGTTTGGGTTGGAAGGGACCTTAAAGATCATCCAGTTCCAACCCCCTGCCCTGGGCAGGGACACCTCCCACCAGAGCAGGTTGCTCCAAGCCCCCTCCAGCCTGGCCTTGAACCCCTCCAGGGATGGGGCAGCCACAGCTTCTCTGGGCAACGTATTAGCATTTAGCAAAATAAATGAGGATTAAAGGAGCAAGTCTTAAACATTAGCATTTCAGAATTTACTGACTGAGAGCAGTAACTCTGGCATTACTCCTTTGTCACTACTAACTGAAATGTTTCTGTAGTAAAAAACCCCACAGAGCATCATCAGGTTATAATTCCATATGCAAAGTCAGCAGCCCTAAATGTTGACAGTCCTCCTGGCAGATTATTTTTCTAGACAGAACATTTATTTTACTACAGTCTATTTACTACTTTGTTTACAGCTTACATGTAATGATGAACTAACAACATCTTTCACATTGAAGATACACTATTTACAGGTTTGAACATTTCTATTAAATGCTTGTTTCAAACTCCTCCTTGAACATATTTTCCATAGTATATGCAGTGCTCGAAGACAGCCAAATTTCATACTTTTAGGGTCACCTTTCTACAGGCAATATTGTAACCCCAGACTTTTTATTCCACCAGCAGATTCCCAGCAGCACACTGCACCAAAGAATTACTCTTCGGTGTCATGATGAATATTTTAAAAGGTAATATTTAATGAATTATTCTTTCTTATGCTGTTCTTCCGTTAGAAAACAAAGACAAGTTCCAGTGAATGTGAAGGGGAAACAGGCATATTTACAAACAACACTACAAGCTAAAAGAAAAATAAATAAATATCAAGAACTAGGAAGTCAATTTCAGCACTAACTATATGTCAATTTGCTAATTACACAAAGCAGTCATTCCTCCCTTTGACTATTTATAATAAATGATTTTAATGACTGAGGTCAAATTAACACAATAAAATAAAATAACATGAGGATAGTTAAAATATAATAAAAGGGCAATGCTCTAATTTAGAGCTCTTGGTTATTCTCTACATCATTTAAATAGCAGATGTTCCCTACTGAATATCCTTGCCAGTTAGCAACCGAATCAACTTTCTCACGAGGAGTTGCATTTATGCATTTAAATATCAATGTTTGGCATTAAAAAAAAAAACCACTAACTTGCTCAACCTTATCTCATTATTTAATAAATAAATCATGGATTAAGTATATTTTTTTTATTTTCTGGATATATGTAATCAAATTTTTAACTCTAGGAAACTTGAGCATGTAGTGAACTCAGATTGTCATTAAAAAGAAGCGCTGTCCTACACAGTGTAACTCCTAACAACATGACCCTGGTGGTCCAGATATACCTCTGCACCAAAAGTCTCATCAAAAACATATTAAAAAAACCCCCAGCAATTAATCAATACTTACCTGAAGTGTGCCTCCCGTGATTCTGTGACATCCTCTGGAAAAGATCGCTGTTGTGTTCATAATACCTGTAGTCCTCATGTACACGATCATTTAAGGGACGTCTCCTCTGGGCATCATAAAAATGATCGTAATAATAACAACGGGCACCAGCGTCTCCGTTTTCCAAAACGGAATTGGCTTCTGTTAAAAAGGACTGGGAGGAAGAGCCATATTCTCTGGGGACGTCAGCTAAACTTCTCGCAAGATAGGAAGGCGCGGACAGTCTGTTGCTCTCACGTCTCATTATTTCATGAGGTGGTCTCTGCACTGGCGTTCGAAGGAAACTCTGGTTTCTCGAAACAATTCCATCTCCACCAGAAGCATACGCAGAAGAAGTTGAGTCAGGAGGACAAATATCAGTTCGTCTTGGAATGGTTGGACCGTGGCGGATAAATGAAGGCATCAGATCTGATACACAGCATGAAAGAGAAATAAGAACCTTGGCTGTACTTACACATAAAGGATCTGGCTAGCCACAGCGCTGATTTACCATGGAATTGAGGAAATTCAAATGGTAGAACCCCTTTAAAGCACCTCTAATGCATATGCAAGTACAATGGTAATGATGCACTTTGTATTGGTGCAAAAGAAATCATCACACCCTCCAACAGCAACAACCTATTGCCAAAAGATTGCGGTTTTGCCAGTATAATTGAATTCAGAATAAACAAAAAAAAAAAAACCCAGACCCAAACCCCATCAAAAATACACCACCACCCCCTACACACACACTGTGCTGTGGCTACATCAGCCAGGCCTCATGCCTCTCTACCAGAAGGGTCAAGACAATCCAAGTGTCCTGGCTACCACGCTACCACTTCATCGGGATCACTCTCCTTATGAACTCAGAATAACTGAGGATGTTAACACCTACAGGCGTTAATGCTCCCAGGAATCCAACAGAGAATCAGCAACAGAACTCATACTTTCTCCACTAATCACAGTGTTTAGCCAGCAAAACACTGTCATTCTGCACACGTTAAGTTCTCAATTAAGATATTTCCCTTCCTCCTTTACCTCAGAAGTTTTCTTCATCAACAGTGACACCTATAAATACAATTTCACTACCTCCCTCCAGCAAGAGATACGTTACTCCTTTCCCAGCTATTATGTTCAACCTGATAAGTAGTAAGTACTTAGTAAATAAGTAAGTTTCCCTCCAAGTGAGCTAATACAAATTATGACTTCAATTTAAAAGGAAGTTATGCATATTATTATTAAGTTGTTACTAATAAACTCTTATAACTTAGGGTAAAAATTCACTGCATCCCAGAAGCTGTCATCAGTAAATTTATAATTATTACAAAGCAGCCATGTAATAGCAAGTCATTGCATCAAGGCATGTGCAAAAGGTGCTGACAGCTTCGAATTGCCTACAGCTTAATGTGAAAAAAACCTGTGGATTTGGGGCTTTTTTAAAGACTAAATTAATGTAATCAGACTACTCAATGACTTTGCCTGTTGACTGGGGAACCAGCTGTTCATGTAGCAAAAACTTCCAGAAAAGCTGAGTGCCCGCTCCTGACAGCAAATCAGTTGTTGCTAGTTGGGATCTCCAAGCTACTCCTGCAATTATAGCATAACACATTTCACTCTCGGGTTGTTTCCAAAGCTTAACAAGAAGAAACCTAGGTGCACTTTCAATGTGTGTTTGCTAGTGTTTCCTATAGTCCCAGCAAAACCAGGACTTAGCGCCAGGTTAACCACAGGAAGATCGGTGCATCCAAGGTACATAACGGTGACCTCATCAAGTTGATTCATGGCTTAGAAGTGGAGCGCTTGCTTCCGCAGGGATTTTATGCAACTGTCTTGTACAGTTATCTCATTTTCAAAGCACACACCTTTTGGCAGTGCACGCTGCCTAGATCGGGAAAACAACCACTGATGAGATGATCTGTTCCGTTCATCTGAAAGATGTCTGTCTGGAGATTGTCTTAACCCCTACCTGTTGAAAACTGAGCAACCACGGCTGAGAAAATCACAGAATGGTTTGGGTTGGAAAGGACCTTAAAGATCATCCAGTTCCAACCCCCTGCCCTGGGCAGGGACACCTCCCACCACACCAGGTTGCTCCAAGCCCCCTCCAGCCTGCCCTTGAACCCCTCCAGGGATGGGGCAGCCACAGCTTCTCTGGGCAACTTTGACCCTCACAGTTAAGAATTTCACTTGACGTTTTATAAAATTAAAAAAAAAAAAAGCGCCAAAACAACGGAATTTGTTTATTGTGAGCAGCTGGTGCCATAGGATGTGCAGGGCTCCCTTTTACAGTGACCCTCCCTTTCAGGTTTAACGTCCCTCCCTCGGCCAGCCCCCAGGCCTCCCAACAGGAATCCCCCCCCCCCCCCTTCAGTCAGGAGGGGACACACACCCCCTACACACCCCCTTTTCCCTCAGGAGGGAGCACCCCCCTCCCTTTTCCTTCAGGAGGGGACATACCCCCCCCTCTTTTCCTTCAAGAGGGGACACCCCCCCACACGCTTTTTCCCTCAGGAGGGGACACCCCCCCTCCACAGCCCCTCAGGGCCTCCGGGGCCCACCGCACCGCCCCCCAGCCCCACACAAAGAACTCCAGGCCTCGGAACTCGTCCTCCCGGCCCGTCCCCGACACTCACTGCGCAGCAGAGGGCTGGTCTCCTTCTTCACGTACTTGCCCTGCACCTCGCCCGGCTTGGAGAGCTCCGTCCGCGTCTTCTTCCGCGACAGCATCCCACCTCCCGCCCCGCTACCACCCCCCGCATGCCCGGCGCCTCTCCCCGCTCCTCTGGGGCACTGTCCGGCCGCCCCGGCCCCCTTCAGACACAACGGCAGCGCCTGCTCCCAACCCTCATGGCCGCTCACCGGGCCGGGGCGGGGGGTGTTGGGGGGGGGGTGTGTGTGTCTCGGCGCTGAGGGGAGGCGGCGGGGCCGCGCGCGGGGGGTTGTGGGTAAAGCGGCCTCCGCCCTCCGGGGGAAGGCCGCGGGGCAGGGGAGGGCGCGCGCCGCCACAGCGCCCTCGCGCGGCGGGGAGGGCGCAGGCGTCAGGCGGGAAGAGACATCCCCCCCCAACCTTCCATCCTCTTCATGGCCGGCCCCATGGGACAGAGGGGGGCTCCCCACACACCCAGACGTGGCCCCGTGGGCACCCCACGGCCTGCCCACACCGCTTCTCCTCCCTGCTGGCCCCGGGGACCCCCCCTCAGCCGGCGGGGGAGGGCTGAGGGGGCAGCGCGGCCTCCCTGACAGGGATAGCACAGGCCCCACGGTTGGGCTCAGTGACCCCTTTCACATCGGTGACAAAAAGAGTAAGTTTTAGGTTAAACAGAAAAGGCACGCAATAAAGAGCACTCGGCATCTTCCATATAAAGGTGGGGAATACGTATGCAACTTGAGGGCAGGCTGTGCCTGAAAACAGGCTGAGGTTCCTTCACCACCCATCACTTTTTCACACTTTACTCAATTTTACACTTTCATAATGGAATAAACGGCTTTTATCCGCTGCCAAACCACCCTTTTTATTATTACAACTTAGTGTGTGCATTCAACAAATCCAACTACATGAAATACCTACAGCTTCCATGGGAAGATAATGATATATTTTCGTCTTGGATGAAAAAAAAAAAAGAAAAAGCCACAAGTCTGGATCATACAGCAATTTATATTTATTTTATTTTTACATTCATTATAAATAATGTGTAAATTGGTTCATCTTGCAGTTTTACATGATGTTGTAAAGGACAATATATTACAGCAGAACAAAACAAACTCAGTAGAAAAAAAAATACACAATTGTTTTTAATTTATACAGAAATAGTTTGTCACGAAGTGACAGCATCTGACCCCAAACAGGAGACTGAACAGGTAAATGATGGAAAACCTGAGAGACGGTGATGCCATTCGCTGAAAGTAAACAAAAGGAATTTTACTCTCGATAGATCCAGTCTGGCCCCTGCTCTGCCTTGCGTATAATCTGGCTAAAATCAAATATGTTACCATACTTTTTTTTTTTTTTCCCCTTCAATCAGAATGCAATGAATTCAATTTTCCTTATGTTTGAAGTGATAATTGGAGAATGTGCGACAATCTATACTTTTAAATAATTTTCAGTTGACAAGTAGCACTTCAGCTGTGTGAATTCAGTGCACTTCAATCGAACTTCGGCTCTCTCCTCTTCTAAAAACTCCCAACCCGAGATATCCATGTGCCTTTATTTTCACAGTGATTCATAAAACAAGAGCTGAAAACATGTAAAACACCTTTTGGTAATAAAGTAGTCGATATCTTAATTGGCAAGACTTGTGTAAATGAGGCCTAGAAATTCAGTGACTTCAGACAGGTACAATACCATTAAACACTTTGGTATCTTTAAGATGCTTATACTGCATAGGAGACACGTTCATGCACAAAAGACAGCTAATGGCTAATAACTGACATGTTTAATATGCTTCTTTTCAGTAGCCTGGACTCTGTAAAACCAGCTGCTTTATCTTCTGAGCTGATATAATGAACCAGTAAGTAATGGACGCTAGTCTGTAAGCAACGCTACCTGAATTGTCCTGTAGCGACAAAACCAGTACAGTACAGAAAGGCTCAAGAACGTGGAATTACTAAAGGCACTTCTGAGAATTAATTCACACAAGACATCCAGCAAAATTGGAGTTTGGTCTAAAGAATATTGCCCTCCTCCTCCTCCTCTCTCCTGTGGCTGGGTTAGTTTTTTGTAGCGACGTGAAAGAAAAGAAGAGCAAGGGAGGACTGGGTGAGAAAGGGAGAAATCAAAGTCCCTTTTCTCTGTTTCTCCCTTCCATTCCAACCTTTGTTATTGTGCTCTAGAAACATCTGTGTGTTTGGTTTACAAAAACCTGGTAACCACCAGGAGATGAAAATAATTACTTAAGTAGTCTAGCCTTTAAAACTGAGTAATGTGAAATTAATTCCATAATAGTTTAAGTGAAGCACTCAGTGTTCAGACTTTGGTCACAGACCGAGCGTTAGAAGTAAACCTAGGCCAAGATATGAAGTAGCATAAAGTGTGGTACCTAATGACATTTTTCCAAATACACTTCTAATCATCTGAACCTCATTTACATTATTTCTAGGAAGTACTTTGAAACTTTGCTAATTCCTGTAGTATGGGCATGGTTTAAGGATGTGCTCAATCCCCGTATTGCTAACCCGCAGCCCTGCTACCCCCACAGAGAGATTTATTATAATTGATACTACTTCTTGATTGATATTAAAAGGAACAAGATATTATCACTTCAAATTTTTAAATGCTCTGATTTATAGCAGTGCAATTTGTCAATCTGACATGTTTCAAATTTTTAAAAAAAACTTTCGTAGCCTCTGAAAAAATGGCATATGTAATTCAAGATTACTTAAGAGAAACACCCAGTGCAGGCATAGAGAATAGCATAGCAGCGAAATAGTTTATAAGGAAATCTGTGATACACTAACATGTTCTTCCTACATGATTGTATTTCCATTTCCACTATATTGCCCGCAAAAAGCAACGGAGGAGGAGGAGGAGGAGGTCATACCCTGTGTGTCTAATTCAGTCCCTCAACCCTCCAAAACTGGTAAGTAACCACATGCACATAGTTTATCACTCCCTACAGACACAGGCTAAGCAGTACCGAGTCAAAGTCACTTTCCGTAGGTTACTCCAGTTATTAGCCCAGTTTCTTGGGGGACTTTTGGCTCATTACAAGTGCTGTCAGCATTGTCACCTGGCTAGCGGTCTCAGAGACAAAACATCTCACCCTCTTCCTCTGCATTCTCAGCTCCTGCATGTTTAAAGAGGTCCGGTTTCAAGTATTGCCAGTATGGCCCCTTTCACCAGTTTGATTTACATCGTGTAAGCGTTTCCTACTGGTCTGAGGGAGGCAAGGCATTTAGACTATTGGCAGCAAGAGGTTATATACAAGCATTTGAGCATGCGAGCTCTTACTCAGCTGCTTCTCTGCCAGACCCGTCTCAGTCTTGAAGGTGTTCCCAGAAAATTTGCATTTCCTCATTAGCCTCATCAACTGATGAGATAGGAGGCACTACCTATCATTACAAACCCTGGTGCTCTTTTACCCTCAGGACTGCAGCACTGCTGCGTGTTGGTCTAGGAGTACTAAGGTAATAATCATCCAAATTTGGTTTATCCTGCTTTTCCTAATGCATATTTATCTTCATCTATTGACATTAATATCCATACTTACAGTATTGAAGGAAGCTAATTTAGGCTGTTATTCCCTGAGTTCTCCATATTCACATCAAATGTGGTTCTTCACAACTAATTACAAACTTAGATTCTCTACTAGGACCTACTACAAAGGACAGGCCTTTCCAAATTATCACTCAGGTTGAGTGATAATTTCATTTTGAAATTTGAAATTTTTGAAATGGACACTTAATAATATTTGTTTTGAACACTGTTAATGGCAAAAGTCCATGTGTGGGAGACTTAGCAACAGGATTTCACTGAGAAATGATTCGAGTCCCCCCTCTTCATTCTTCTGCCAGTTGTTAAATAAACATACCCTCACTGCTTTACTGAATTTACAAATTATACAAACAAACTTCACATCTTCGCTTCTGTTTAGTGACTCTTCCTTTGTTTAGCATAACTTATTTCCACATACAAAAAACCAAATTAAGGCTTCTAAAATTTTTAGGTTTTCTGGCAGCACAGCTTAAAGTGAAAATAATAGTAGTCAATAGAAAATAGTTTGCCAGCTGGATAATCTCCTCAGATGAAATATCACTACACTCAGTTGGAAGCAGTAGTCAATTTACGTTTTTTGAAGAAAACTTTTTTCTGAACTCTGCAGAGAAACAGCCACCAAGAATAACCCAGAAGCACATTGCTTTAGAGAAACCAGAATCAGTTTGCAGGAATCAGACCATATCGGGAAAGCCTTGCTTTCCACAGCAGTTACAATGACAGTGTTGAAGACTCACCTATCGCTATTACTAGGTTTGGACCATGAAATATCCTAGAAAGCCAAAAATAGCTTAAAGTTTTGAATTCAGTAACCTAATAGACCTTGGCTTCATTCTAGAGAGGAATAATTGATTCAGTACAGTAAATTCAGGATTTATAATTTAAATTAAAACCAAAGTATCAAAATAAGTTACCTTAGAAAAACGTGACTTTTTTTTTTTTTTTACATAGTGAACATTACTTTTAGGCAAAACTTAGCAAAAAACCAGTGTGGGAATAAACAAAAGTTCTCTTTTGGCAGTGTCTGGTTTGGGATTTAGCTCTATCCTCTTCCCTGGAGGAATCTGTTAACTAAAATACATCGATACAAAAAGACAACACAGTGAAAAGCTGAAATATTAACATTTCAGTAAAGTGCATGGGACTGTGGCAGCCTTAACAGCTTTGCTATGACCTTATCTCGGATGCTGAATTAAACGATGGGGACGCCAGGTTCTTGACTATTCTATTGAGGTTGGCGATTTTTTCTTCTAGTAAATAGTTTTTCCTTTCGGCAGTTTTCTGCCGCTGTTCTGTCATCTCCAAAGCCTTCAGCAGTTGCGCGTTCTCCACGTAGAGATCCTTAACCATTGCGTCTGCTTTAGTGTTCTTGGAAAGCTGAGTTGTGAATAGAACATAATCACTCAGCAAATTAAAAGCAAGATAGAAACTAATTAAAAGCAATAACAGCACTGGGAAATCAGATGAATGTGCTTATTGTAATTTAAATATCAAAGGAGGACAACCCACCCATGTATCTTATTTTCCTTTGTTAAAAACCTTTATGTTTGTGGAGTTTATAGATATTATGAATGTTTTGAAACTGGGGAGAGATGATAGAGGGCTTCAGATGAACCTTGCCTGATAACTACTGCTTTACAGCATTTGTCCTCTGAGGATAAGTCTAGTTCACAAGAGGATCCACCAGCCCAGTGATTCCTCCAAGGTTTGGACCATCAGCTCCTCCTGTAAAAAACTGGGGAGAGCAGCCCAGTGCTTGTCTACATGGTTTTGTGAACAGCCCTTTGGCTGGAGACTTCTTTTCTGTGAGAAAGGAAACCGTATCTCAGTAGAAAACAGATGTTGTTACCACGTCACAACCATCTAAGCATTCAAAAGCCACCATTTCCTACACTATTAGGACTTTTGAAGAAGGCAGACCAGGGCAAAAACAAAAACCCCAAAACCATGTCAAGCAAAGGGTGTGTTGGGGCAGGAGATGTTGAGAAATCAGTAATTGTACAGAAATCCTAACCGTACTCCTCAGGAAATTCTTCTTCCTCCTTTTCTAAGGAGCTTTTCCAGTTAGGATACTTGACCAGAATACAATGTTTGTTTCTGGACTTTTAAGTGCATCAGCATACCAAAGTAGCATAGCTTTTAGGAAATTAATGAGTGGTGGATACAGTCCCCAATTTGGAATTTTAGGAAATTTTGGGGCAAATATGCTGCGCTTTAGCTCAGGAGCATTGAAAAAAAAAAAAAAGGAAAACACCTTTAACTTTATTCTAAGCAAGAGTGGCTTGGCAGCTTTTCTTATTTAGATGTTTACAGAAATAATGGGGAGGATTTGAGAAAAAATAGGAAGAACACTTACTTGTTCTTTCAGCTGATTTACTTTATCTTGGAGAAGCCTCTTCACAAGTCGAAGTTTCTGTTCAACGTCCATCATACGTTCTTCCATCATTTTTAGAAGCTGCTCATGACCCCCCTGGAAAGCAACATTTATGTGAAAATTGGTTAACAAAAAAGGAGTTCACATTCACCAGTCCCCCCCCTTTTTTTTTTCAGTCTACACATAAGAAAATAGCTGGCACTCCACATTTGAGACTACTTTAAAGAGTTGACTAAATTAAAAACCATTCACAGAAGCAAAATGTTACAGCAACACTTAATGGACACTCAGCATTGAACTAGTTTTCCAAATCAAAGTTACACTTGAGAGTACCAGATCTAAGAAAAATTGCTATAAAATTCTAAGCTCTCTCTTGACTGTGATAATCAGATCTGGATAGTTTCCTTTTCTGGTTCCTAGGCACTGCCATATTTCTGTTGAATATCAGAAACAAAATACCAATCAAAATCTTAATGATTTTAGAAGAAAATTAAGGTGAAGTCATAAGGGCATGTGACAGTATGACTGTCACGTGCCAAAGCCCCCTATCCTAAAAAAAGTAGAATGCTATTATACCAAACTTGATTTTTTACATTTTTTTTTAGATAAGTTGTTGATAGCTAATGTTTCCAAATAGTGACTCTTTAATGCTTTTGCTCTTTTTCTTCAGTAAGGCCAAACTAAGAGCACAGTAACTCAGTGTCGTGAGAGCGCCTGTTACACCAGAAGTTGAATGAAATTTTCCCAAATAAATTAGAAACACCAAGAACTATAAGAAAGCTTGTTTGTATTTGTGAGCTTTAAGACACTGAGTGCAGGAAAAGGGATTTTTTATTTTAATTCCAGCTTGTTATTCTAATTCTAGGAAGTCATCTGAGAAGATGAGAAAGCACTAACCTTCTCCCCACAACAAAATACCTTCAAAACCAAAGTACCTTCACACATGTGGGGGAAGATAAATGCAAAAGTGAGGGAGGAGTTTCAGGCAGGTAGTTGCTCATCTAAACCACTGGATAAAGATTCCCTTAGGGAATCAACATTTTATTTGTTCTAACACCAGAAATTCCTTAATCCTATGTATGGGGTTATCAGATCACTTTGCTGGTGAAAAATATTGAAAAAATTACATTAGAGTCATATAGAAAGCAGTTTTACAGTGTTGCTGGACTGGATGTTTATCCAGAATAAAGAGCACTTCTAAACAGAACTTGCAGGGGAGTTTCTAGCCAAATTATTGTAACCTTTTGTAATTTGATTGGAATTCAAGACCATCTCTGACTATTCCACTTCATACTCGTTGCAGGAGCCTTGTGTGAGTAGCTAAGTGAAAATTAAGTATTACAGTGGCCTCAGTACCTGTGATCCTGGTTTTTGGTTTAAAGTTCATTTGAGGATGTTTTAACTTCAAATAATTTCATGTTTAATGGGAGAAGCCAGCTCAACCATTAAGGTCACTAGAAAAATAGGAACAAAAAGGTCTTTGAAAGCAAACAGGTGAAAAATCATAGGCCTTAGAGAGCTGTTTAGTTTAATCAAGTAATTTCAGACAATTTTTTTTCTATTAAAAAAACCAAACCCTCCTAAGAAAAGTTATCCAAGAAACAAGTGTGTGAATCATTTTCCCTTCAGTAGAATATGCCGATGTACTATGCAAATTCTTTTCTTAAATGTGCAGGTACATCTAGTAAAGAAAAGCTGAGGATCTGTACTTAAGTACATCCTCTAAGGCAAATTTTCCCAGAAGTCCTGGTATGACAATTCTCAGTATCAAAGACATGTATTTTGTTTAAAATTTGTTATTTTTTGTTCATAAAGCTGAAACTACAAACTATTGATACTATTAAGACAAGAGACGTTATGGTTAAAAAAAATGTTTATTTTTCATTTACATCAAAAATGTCATCTTTCCCTGTTAAAAAGTTTATACATCTTATACAAAAACGCAGTATAAATACCCCAGATTTTCATCAAATCTCATATAAAATTAGTACCATTTGAGAAAAATAGGCTCTTTGACATTGAACAACTCCATGTTTTAAATAACATAAATAAAAAGTATTTGTAACAAATTAAAAAAAGACAGCTTCTGAACTTTCACAAAATAACTTCTAGACAAATAAATAAGAAATAACACTGTGGAGATTTTTTTTTTTTAGAAAAAAAGCACAATAATAATAATAATAATAATTTGGATCCTCAAGTTTCTCAGCTTATGCCAGTTCGTGTGTTTGTGTGTGTTTATCATGGTAAGGAATGAGATCGTAAGCAGCCAAGCTGTCAGAGGTGCCCGATCCTCCGGTAGGAATCTGCATGCACTGCTCGCTGCTCCGGTAGCAAGGCCTAGAGAAAGAAGGCAAGTGGGATACTTCACCCTGATATCCAGAGATTTTCCTTTAAATACGTACGTATACTTCAAGTAAAGCAACAACACAAGCGAAGCAAGCAACACGAGACAAAAAAAAAAAAAATCACATACACACACATAAAAGAAAACATGCAGAGTATCTCCTCTTGTATTTCTCTAAATACTAAGATTAGCACCACACGTCTGCAAGGAGGAGATGTTCAGGATGTATTTTCTAGATGCAAGGACTCTTCAGATGGCTCACCCACGTTTTTTGGGGGGGATTTAAAAAGATCAGTGGCTGTGATTAACTGTAATTAGCAAAGCAGTTAAGTTTCTTAGAGGAAATTATCTGCCACTAGACATATATAATCTTACAGATTGCCAAATAGCATTTGTGAAAAATACAGTCAGGTATGAGTTGAACAAGGTGTTGAGGTGAACAAGCTGTTGGTCAGAGGTGATTTGAATTTTCAAATCAAGAGCTGAAGAAAGGGGAAGTTGGGGAAGTTGGGCAACTGGAAGTATTCTGGACAAAAATACTCATTAGCAGAAGTTCTAAGTGAACTTAGTTAAAAATTGGGTCATTAATAGGCTCCCAAATCTAGTCACTGAGCAAGGAATATGAGAACAAGCTGTGCAATAGGTAAGAATCACAGCACTAAACACAGCAGAAACAGTCATTTGGAACTGAGAAGAGTCCAGGCAGGTTAACACAGTTAAAAAACCAAAAAACCAAAAGCTCAGGAATTTTAATTTAGTGAAATTTGAATGTCTGACAACAGCCTTTGGAGGGCAAATCGCTCAAGACTGACTGTAAACTGAGTGAGAACACAGACCACCATAGCAACGATCAAAAAGCAATGAAAATTGCAAAGCATCATGAGCACTAAAAAAAAAAAAAAATTCCAAAAAAGGAGGGGGATGACTTTGGATACCTTATTACACAGAAGGACTCGGGATCTAAGGAAGCTGCAAAGTGCAAAGCAGCAGCAAAACTCGGTGATTAAATTTACACAGAAAGCATGGAGATAACCTGCCGTTGTACTCACTGGTGAAAAGATGATGAAGAGGGACTAGGATGCAATTTTTCAAGATGCTAAAGGGGACATTAAAATGGACATAAGCCCAACTAAGTGTTAAGTCTACAAGTCACGATGAGGAAGAAAAAGCAACAGGGAGAATTAAAGCAAGATGTGCTTACAGAAATGTCAGAGTTGAGACAAACTAGAACGAATCTGGCCTCATTTATAGTTGTAGAATGCATGTGTTTAATAATGATTTTAGTAAGTTATGTAGTAATGCCCATGAAAAAAGCTGTTGGAGATGTTATAAACTGGAATATCCATTCACTTTAACTGAAAAAAAAAACACCCAACAAACCAACAATGGAAAAAAATTAAAAGGTTTAAGTGCATTAGTGCATTGACTGAAAATATTTGCAAAGCCTCTCTGAAAGTACTTTTAAATTCATGAACCCTTCCAGAATAAAAGCTTTTACAGGAAATCAAGAAGTGATTTATCTGTAGAACTATGAGTTCCAGGATGTGGCTAGTTTGCAAATTGTTTCTCAGGCTTTCAAAAGGCAAAAATTCCAAAGTCATCACTCCTAATGCAATACAGAGCACATTCATTTGCAGGTGCTGCTGCAGTAATAAGGCTTTTATTGATTTCAAAATTAAACTGCACGCTCTGCTTTCCATTGCATGTGCCTAAGTCCATTAGCCTGCGGTAATGCACTTCTATCTGGCCTCAGCCGAAAGGGAAAGCACCTTAAAATTGATTTAGTTTTACTTATCCTCTATTATTTGCTGTCAAATTCATTTTTGGGGAGAAACTTCTAAATTTTATGCCTTTCTTAAAAAAAAGAGATCTCATTCCAAGTTATGGAAAGAGTATATGCAGTGATTTTCTAAATTTTCCAAAATACCTTTTTTCCAAGAATATCTTATTAACACACTCAAACATTTTTGAGCTTCTAAGTTTTGGTCTTACTGTGGTTTTTTGTTTGTTTGCTTTTTTTTTTTTTAAGTGGAACTTCAATCTGAGTTTAAAATGTAAAGTTGGGGTTTTTTTTATTAATCTGTTAGCAGAAAAAAAAAAGTGTTAGAATTTTATCCAAGTTATTTAGAGCTTTATCTTTTTTTTTTCATCAGATAAAGACCTATGGCCCGAGCCAAAGCTTTATAGATTGTTATTTTTGAAGAAAAGAGTCATTTGGCAAACTTAGTCCCCAAGCTTCGTTATATATGGGAAATGTCAACTCTTCTACCTATTGCCTATAATTCAGTTTTATATGTTCAAAAAAACCAAAACACTAAGCACATATCTGCTCACTATGTGCAGTGGATATAATCTTCCTTGGAATTAGATTGTTTTTCCTTAGGAATGCCAGCGTTGAAGTTTCTGTATAATGGTAACAGTGTTCTCCAAACAATTTCTTGTGTTATGGCCAAAAAATGAAGATAGGCTGACCTTATAAAAAGGATTAATTTGTTTGTATTCTGCTCTACTACAGCCGACAGAACTCTGTGTGACAGCTAAAGTCCAAACTAGTATTTTATGTTTAATGGGTGTGTGCTTGTGCAATACGCGGTGTATCTTTTAAAAAACAGTGGTTCCAGACATGGATATTAGGTAAAGAAAACAACACAAAACCTAAAAACACTTATTGCACATTGACCAGAAGGAGAAAAGCCAGTTGAATGTAGATAGGAGTGTTTTTTTAATTCCAAAAAAGATTAGGAGGGCTTCAGAATTAAGCTATGGCTCAAGCTAAATATACTAAACAGCCAAAGGTTTGTTTTGTACAAATCTGTGATAGATTGAGTTTAATTTTAATTTTTGAACTGGCATAAACAGAGAACGGATCTCAGAATTGGACAGAAAAAAAACAAAACCAAAACCAAGAGAACTAACCAGATAGGCTTTTAAAGTTGTAACCTGTGGAGTAAGGAGAGCTTTACCTGTTGCATGTTTGTTTCAGAGGGTCTGCTTTCAAGCTCTTCCTGAAGACGTTGACTCCTCCTCTCCGCCTGTAGTAGCTGGTGTTGGAGCTGCAGGAACTGTTCCTTGGGCACCATGGCACAGCCTTGCTGCTGGAGCTCCCGGGAGTGCGGGGACTGGCTAAGCATCACGCTGCCGCTCGAGTGGAGCATCTAAAGAGCAAAGTAAGATCAGGCATCGAGAGGAAGCAGCTCTACCCTTCACACAACTCATCTTCCGGCGATGCACTAGTCATCGGGTTTGTCGAACAACAAGAGAAACAAGTCTGAACTTGGTAACAGAAGCTAAACCTTTCTCTTCCCAATCAAAAAAAAAAATGCATCTTGATGTGCAGATCTGAAGACTAAAGCGAACTGAGCTTTGATTTAAAAGCTTATAACCTGAATTATAAGTTCACTGAATTTCTGATGACATCCCATCAAAGTTAAATGGGCTGGTGGTGAGCTTTAATTTAGTCCTTTTTAATTTTAACCTTGATCTCAGCAGCTCTTCTAAAAATAATACATGCTTACAAACAAAAGTGCCTGCATGAGACAGGTTGAAGTTGTCCACCAGTGATGATTTCTAGCCTTTAATCTAGGATGGAGAGATAGCATCCTCAAAAGCAAAAGAAACGTTCAATGTAATGTAGGATGACATAAGTAATTGGATGCCAGCTGCTATATTACATTCAGAATTCAGTATTTAGAATCCCATATATCTTTCCTTACATCCACTACTAACTGTACAAGTTTTAACACATTTTATAATTTTCCATTTTGAGACAGGCCACAGGCAGAGTTTGATGGCAAGTCTGGAGACCTCCTGAGTGACTGTGCTGCTGTATCTGCAGAGGGGCCCTTGAAATACAGATGTGTAGTAATCTGAAGTAGTTTAATTCCAAATTTAAGTCTTGCTTTCACTACAAAAAGGTTACCAAATGCATCAGTCTGTGTAATGTAAAAGTTATATCTATATATATATCAACAAAGAGTTCATGCATACTAGTCCTTTGTGAAGTTACCCTACTAGAGAAGTCTTTTAATTGGTAAAACTAAGGGTCTCACGTGGGACAAAAGGATTGCATTCCTAGTAGTCCTCACTACAGCAAAAAGAGCAGCTCAGAACAGACTTGTTCCAAATAGTTTAGCTTCCCCATATCATTTAATTAAGTGCTGCTCCCAAGCAATACAGTGGGAGTTACTGGATGAAAGTGGCAAGAAAAGAGGCATTTCTGGCACTATCTTTCTAGAGCAGCATTGCAGCCATGAGAGCCCAAGTTAGATAAACCAACCCAGCACTAGATGAACTTTTGTATAATATCAAAAACTAAAATTAAAAATTATTTAAGCATTTTTCTAGACTAAAGTAAGATCTAGCTAAGACTATCTCCATTGAAATGGTTTATACTACTAAAATATACCAGAACTCTACAGTAAAACCCTCTGATGTTTCAGACAAGCAGATTTGCAGCTTGAATTTACCTAAGATTAATACTTTCTTCCCATAAAATTCAGTTGACTATATCATAGAATTCTCACCTGTTATCTCCAAACCATTACTCTGTTTCTTTTGGAAAAGGTTTATCAGATTATGTTAGTGGTTTTAATTTTCCTTTCACAAGTGTCAGAATTAAAGCCTCAGTTCCTAATCATATTTCAGTTATTGGGTTCACCTAGAATGTAAACAACTGTAAGAATTTTTCATAATGCTGCAGCTCTTCTGGGCGTGTTAGAATCTGTATGTTTCTGCTGTCCTAGGTGAACAGAAAATAGGTTTTTAAGTGTTTTGAAATAAAACTATTTGTATTTTTTTAAGCTATCTGGAGGCTCTCTTGAATCAACTTGTCTGTATAGAAGTTATTCTTTTACTGGCAATAGAAACAGTGAAAATAATGAGCTTTTGATGGAATTTATTTAGGGTTTTCCTGTAATGTTGTGAAGCACATGAGTATTTAATGAAAGAGCTGAAGAAATAGTCAATTAACAGTAACAGCATCCTAAAAATCAATACCAATTGCGTGGGTAATGAAAACAACATAGTCTTACTGTAATAATCTCACAATAATGAATTTGGCTAAACTATTAGGGATGACACTGAATGTGATCACGGATCGGTTAATATCAAAACAACTTTTATGGAAAAGCATGCAGATATCAGAGGTAAATATGAAAACAAGCCTCACAGTCAATGGTTAAAAGGAAGGGGTTGAGCCACTTTTCATTTTCTTATGATTGATTTAAATTGTTTTGAATGCAATTGGTTAGTTCTCTCCATTTTCAAGGCAATGCCTTAGAAGTATAAAGCTTCTTGTCCTATCAAATCAAATTGCACGATACAGTTAGTGCAGTTAAAGTAAAAATTTTAGATGAAAATGAATAGTGGCTTCTTTACTTAAAAGATGCATGGAATAAAATAAATTAAAATCGTTAAAAGAAAGAAACGTTTTCTTCATGCTGTGGTAGTACATTGAAAACGATTGCTCTACCTTCGCACACTATTTCAGAAAGAGAACTGCACCCTTCTCTGCTAGTTCCAACCACTGAGCTCTAGCCAGGTTAGCCACGGGCAAAAAGGAGAACAGGCACAAAAGAGAAAGTTAGAAGTCACAAAGCGCTAAGGGAATGCTGTACACACCTGCTGGGAAAATGGTATCAGGAGTAACAAAAGTCCTGCACGTTTGAATTACAAATTTTAGGACAAAAGGCAATTCCATGCTTGGTGTTTATCCTTAAGAGCTTAAGAGCGCCTGGAATTTTTCCAAACCTTAACTAAGACTATATCATTAAAAGCACAGGGCATATAAACAGTCTTTTCAGTGACTTGTCAAAATCTCATCGTTTGTAATCAAGTTATTACAATTTCACAGCTAGTTATGTAGTCTATTCAGCATAACATGTTTCCCACTTGCTTACTTGACGAAAAACATTAAGTCTTTCAATAAAGAGTGTTGGAAAAGCCTCATCTAGAGATACTTTGATTTATAGAACAAGTCAAAATTGTGGTGGTTGTATTTTATTTTTTTTTATATAGTATGTTTTAAACTCAAATTCAGGACATCAGGTTTAGGCAAGACTCTTGAGAGACAACTCTGAGGTCTGGCCTGACCTTAAGGGATACACTAACTTAATTAACCCTGTTAGCAAGTACCCATAAGAATTATACTGTTTTCATAACATCCAGCATGATTTATCTCCAGCAAACAAACACCCACATTTCCAGCAGGCATTGGAAGAATCTCAAGTGAAGTTTTCACTCCGTTAACAGCAAGTTGAGTAAATTGTTAATCTATCAAGATAGTAAGGCTTCAATTCAGCAAATTATTCCCATAATAAATAAGAACAGGTTTTTACATTAAGAACAGCGTTACACAAACATTAGTTAAAAGACTTGAGGCTACATGTTTTAGGAAGGAAGAGGAAAGTGTTAGCCTTGCCTTGAGGACAGAAACAAATTTCTTCACTATTTATTTGATTTTATATCTGAAGCCTTATGATAAACCACAACATGCTTCAGAGAAACATATTTATCACACAAACATCTTGAGCATGAAAGATGAGATTAGGCATTAGGGGAGATTAATTCTACTTTCAATTAGTTTCCTCTGTTCCTACACATGTTCCAGAATTTGTTTTTAAACAAATTCATAGATTCAGGGAGACAGTGATAAAGCCCCACATAATTCAGTACAGCCAACACTTATTGAGAAGTACCTCCATTAACTGATCATCCAGTTTGACTTGCTTTTTTCTTAGCCCTTCATTTTCTGAGCTGGTTTCCAGTTCACGTTCGAGAGAATTCATCTGACTGATCTATTAAAGACAAGAAATTTCCTTAGAAAGGTAGCAGTTCCTTATTTTATCTCTTGTTTTCCCAATGTGCAAGTCATGAATCATTGCACATCAAGGCAATTCATGATTAAAAGACGTATTTGAACAAGCATAATGCGCCCACAAAAGTGATGTCTAACACAGTGCTACACAGCATCTCTGACAAATTTCAAAGAATATGCAGAATATTTTTAAATTAAAAGTGGTAACACTGGCATTTGAGTGCTGTATGTTGCAGAGCATGGTTCCCTGTGTTCTACTCCTGAACTATCGGTACCGAAGAGAAGCCCCACAGTGCATCAGGCACAGAAATCAATCAGCTCTGTGGAACAGGGATCCGTAAGAGACAAAAAGAGCAAAGCTCAGAGTAAAAGAAGAAAATGACAGCTCTCCATCGCTGATGTGGTAAGTACTGCATCGAGTCAGGTATTTAACCACTAACCTTCCTGTTTGCAGATGACAGCTCCTTCTGAAGCTGTTCACACTCTCTCTTCAGGCTTAATTTCTCTTGCTCTATGGCTTTGACGATACCCGACTGGCTTTGATGCTTTTGGTGCTTTAGGGAAAGGATAGTAGATTCCAGCTGTCTGATCTACAGAGATCAGAGATGAACAAATGTGGAAAGACATTCCAGGCCATTCAAAAAATAATAATCAAATTGCACCTACTTAATCTAAAATACCCAGTGCCAATCCATTTTGGACTTACAGCAGATTCTGGTGTATTTTTCACATTTTAGCTTTGTCTTTCCCTTCTTCTTCCCCATAATCCACCTCATATTGTTAGCCAAGAAATTGGACATGAGGAATGCTCATGTATGAAATTTTTATGAAGGAAAAAAAATTCCTTAACCGAAAGTCACACCAGAATCTTATACAAGAGTTATCAGGAATTTTTTTTTATAAAAAATGTTGTTTGGAAAGTGGCTGCTTAGTGCAGATATAGAGGAAAACTATTCCATTATCCATTCTTTATGCAAATGTCGCTACTCAAAACTAACAAGCAACGTCCCTCTCCTGTATCAACTGCTGGAAAACACAAATCCTTGAGGGATGCATAGCCTCGGATGGGGCAAGGTTACCTTCTCCCTGGAGTGTGTCAGGTCTGTTTTACTGCTCTGGACCTCTCTCTGCAGCCTCTCGTTCTCCTGCCTGAGGAGCTGCTGCTCCTGTTTCATCAGCTGCTCCAGTTTGTCCCAGTGGCGTTGCCTCTGTTGGTCCTGCAGCCCTGAGGAAGGCACAGCCAGTTCTAGAACCCGATTCTTAAGACAGACAGAAGCGCAGGGTTAGGCCTTAAACGAAGAAGCAGACAATTTTCTCTATTCAGGTGGGGTTTTTTTTGGTAACTGCAGACTCTCTAAAGCCGCAGGATTCCCATCTTCCTCCCAGCCTACACCCTGCTTCCCACTAAGAATCCCAAACGTGCTAATCACGGGGCAAACCCGAAGTGCTCCCCTTTGCTGAAATCACAGATAATAGCTGTGCGCCAGAACGGCTGATAGATGGGCACAGAGTTCAACAACACACACACACAAAAAAAAAGCAATTTGTGCTCCATTTCACAGCCTCATCAAGCAAATAGAGCTCAGTATTATGTATTATTCAGTAATAGCTGTAATTTAGTTCCTGTTGTACAATTCTGAAACAGCCCCTTTTCCATGTGGACATTAAATATTCCTTAATTACATGGCAAACAAGCCAAATTAGTGACTGAATTCATAATACTAATCCCAAGACTGATGTCTACAACCTCCTTCAGTTACAGTTCCTCATCAGTTGAGAGCCTGATATAATACCATGCTTTCAAACCCAAGTCTGACTGGAAATTAGATCCCCCTGTCAATTACCAGTTTGACTGTTAATGCGTTTCTAGGTTTGATACATACATACATTGTCCACAGATTTTTTTTTTTTTGTGATTTCTTTCAGGAAAGAATAGAGAAAAGGAGCTGGACTGATAGTTCTGAACATGAGGACAGGCAACAGATTTTTAAAAAATTATTCTAAGTTTAAAAAATCACATTATATACAATGCAAGACTAATTAGATTTAACTATTTTAAAATGGAAAATTACTAAATACAGAAAGCAGTATTAAAATAAGGAATTTATGGACCTTGTTTCACCATTTTGTTTAATTATTAGCTTTACATCACTTGTTTAAAAAAAAAAGCCAATAGTTGCATAAATCAAAGTCTACTTGCTCCAGTCCACAGCACTATTTGTGTCCTTCTAATGGACAAACCAACATAAAGAAATCATTTGACTACAGTGGGAGGCTACAGAAGAGCAGAGCTGTGTCCCTAAACCCCAGGGAGCAAAAGTTGCCTGGTTTTGAGGCACCTGAAGGCCGTTACCTTTTCATTGGCATTCTGCAGCTGCTTGTGTAAGGACAACACTTCTTGTTTCAGAGTTTCCTTCTCCTGCTGGGTCACCTGTAAATCCGACTTGAGTTGGGACATCTGCAGGTAGGTGTTCTGCAGCGTTTCCTCCAGACCCTGCACCTGTAATGAGCAGGAGCACGGTTTGGCACCTAAGATCTCCTGCAACCTTGGTCCCCTGGGATGTATCACACGTGTTTAGGATCTCTGATGCATGGAGTGAAGAAGTTCTAATGCTGACAGCCACCTTTAAAAACGCTACATGGTTTTTCTGACTTTCTCTTCCACAATAGTGCATTCATAGAGTTGGCTAGGTTGGGAGGGACCTTCAAGATCATCTAGTCCAAGACATTCAAAGACACATCTTCCACCCCTCAATATTTATTGTGCTGTGCTGGGAAGAGAAGATTTCTCTTGAATTATTTATTCTTCCTGGCAGCCCACAGCCAATAATAACCCCCAAGCGTAATTAGCCAAGCTGATAACCATTCGTTGCCCTCCCCTGCCTGGTGAGAGATGGGCCACTGCCAGAAGAGCAGGGAGAAACAGCAGACCCTCTGCAGTATCTCAGGAATAACTGGCCAGAACGAGTTGGCAAAAGGATGTTGGCTGTGGACGCAAAACAAAATAGCTTATTCTCGGGGGAAAAAAAATAGTCTCTCATAGTGTTTAACAAGTTTCCTCTTGTCCTTTATGAACATCACTTTGAAAGCCCATCAAAGCAGCCATTCTTAGCTGCATGACATCTTTGTGCACATTAGAAGAGGACTGGTTTTTAGGGGGGGGGGGGAAGCCCTATAAGATATTTAAAATGGTTTTGATGCAGGGCTGTAACAAACCCCGCTATTATACCTTCTCTTGTGAAACGCTGAGCTGGGTTTTCAGCGCCTGACTCTGCTGTTCCCAGGACTTCTGCTCCTGCTTCAAGCTGCCAAGCGCCTTCTCTAAGCAGCTGACTTGAGCTACCTGCAAGAAGATTACATGGGTAAGCCCTAATCAGTCAGGATTTTCCTTAACTCAATTTGACTTCGGGAGCTAAGTTAGAGGGAGTTTACAGTGAGGCAAAAAAAAAAAAAAATGCAGGAGAGTGAAAAAAACCCCCAACTCTCAGCTCCCAGCCCAAATCTCCCCACAACGGCATCATTATTTATGGTGTGCATATTAGCTACACTGCTCGAGTTTGGAGTTACAATGTGCTAGAGTTGGAATAAAAGTGCAAGAACACTGTCTTCCTTGTCCTGCTGCAGTATTTATATCCAGGCCCATTCTTTGCAATGTTTGGAATTTTCTACGTAATCAAATTACAGTCAAGCTGTGCTCCAGAATTTAAGCTTACTCTTTAAAACCAGCTAGGGGAAAAAAAAAAAAAAAAAGCAGTGGCAATTAAGCCTTTATTTGGCTTGAAGGTAAGAAAAAAAAAACCAAAGCAATTTTACAGTTTAAGGTGATGCAGATAATGACACAAGAAATTTCACAGCCTCTATGTTAGAGCAGGGAGGTGGCAATGTGGATTTGCAGTTCTTTCTTACCTTATCGATACATCTGTTTAATTCCTCACTGAGGGCTTCTTTTTCTTTCTGCAGCTTTTCATTTTTAGCACTTAAGCTCGAAACTTCATTTTGGAGGTTGGTGAGATCAGGGCATCTGGGCAGCTGTGGAAAACAAACCCCTCAGAGTTGCATTTCTGGCTTTTCAGACTTTTGCGTGCATGTGTTACACAAAGCCTTCCCTCCTCCTCCGGAGCCAGCATCCCTCTCCAGACAGAGCACACTCAAATTTGGTACAAATGTCCATATAAAGGATTATTTATATGACCCTGAGCATCCATCCTTCCTGCACCACTGGGTGGTAATAAGGTAATGGTAATAAGGATTCCTAATTACCCTGTGATCCCTGGGATTTGCTTTAGGGCTGGTCCTTTCTCTTCTGTGAAAGGGAAAAAAAAACCAAAACACCCTACTGCTGACTTCTGATCTGACACAGTGCTTTAGCTTAATGCTCTGTGCTCTTCTCTCTTTGCTCAATCTTCTGTCTTTAATTACACTCAAGCCACAATCTACTCTTCACTGAATAGGCCTCATCTGCTTTTGCTTTTTAAGACCATTATCTGTCCTAAGCATTGGGTGCATCAAATGATTGTTTTACACTGTGAAGAAAATTACTTTGTGAAGCCCTAATCAGGGGAGCTAACTCATTTGTAGCCTTCATTATCTATGTTTATTAGCATATATTTACAGCCAATTGAACCATGCTCATACAGGGGATAACCAAGCCCTCCAGGAAATTATCCTCAGAAGTTGTGAGACACAGAAGTCTCCAGATGGGCTCAGCAATAGGAATTCTCTCCTAGAGGATCTGCTGGAAGAGACCAGTCCATAAATGGAGCTCTACGGGTATCAACCAGTTGCAAGGGGAAATGTTCCCCTGCCTAGCCCATCTGCACAAATTAGAAAAGCCCTGTTTGTTCCTTGATTAGAGGAATTTAATTCTGACTTCCTTGTCAAAGCCCATCTTTGTAGATCCACTACTCTGGAAGACCTTTTGGTAAAGGCTAAGTGAAACCAACCTTATTTGAACAACTGCACATTGTACCCAGAAACTGTTCCCAGAGAACTTATATTCCTCTACTCTTATGACCTTTCTTTAAATAAAGTAACTATTTCTGACTCGGGCAAGAGAGCAGGGCTCATTAAAAGACAGCCAGCATTATCTGATGGCACTCAAATAGGATGCCATACCTGTTTTGTCTTCTCCAGTTCCTGCTTGAGGATGTGGTTCTCCTGCTCCAATATATGAGCTTGAACCTTCATTTTTGAGAGCTCCATCTCCAAGGAAGACACCATATTTGATGACTGCAAAAAGTAAAAGGCTCAGATTTCATGAAGGGCAACAGAGGTTAACGAGAGGCTGCTGCAGCCAGTGCCACCCCAGCTCTAACCCGTGTCACTGGACTGAGCGGAACAGACACGCTGGAAAACGCAGGTAGATATTTAGCACCAATCTGCTCTGTTTTCAAGACAAATCTGCACGCTTCTCCCTCCCTGCTTCGGGCTGCTGCCATGCTTTCCCTCCATCCCCACCGCTGCATGCACATATGTTTGTGGCTAGTACTTAGGAAAATTCAGCTTTGAAAGACCATGCACAGCTCAAGAAAGAGATGATGCTAATTCCATAGCATTCCTGAAAGGTCAGTTGTTCCATACCGTTAGAGACAATGTCATCCCCTACCTTTACTTTGGAGTTTTCCAGTTCCTCTTTCAGGACCAATCTCTCCTTTTCCCATTCTTCCAGGGTACCCTTTCCCCCTTCCATCTCCTTTTGCTTGAGCACCCTTGACAGCTGTTGATTCAGATCCTGCACATCTGCTTGACTTTTGGAGTTCCTCTGGCTGAGTTCTGTGTTTTCAGAGTCCAGCTGCTGGTTGCGGGTCTTCAGATCTGCTACCTGAATCGGGACAGCAATGTCAATTATGACTGCTTTTATACTGGAAATTTATTTCCTTTCTATTAAGATGGTCAAAAAAAGCCAACAAGCATCACTCCAGTGGTGAGACTGAATGATGGGGCACAGCTGTTAATTGTACTTTTCAGAACAGTCTTGACCCCAGTAGCACAGCTTGCTTTATTTCCCTACACCTATTTAACTTGCTCCACACCCTGATTTTAGGCCAAATCAAGTAGAACCATATTTCAGAATCCTCCTGGTGGTGTGCTGCATGCCTGCTCAGCCTCCCAAACTGGTAATTTCTCATAATTGGCCTCAATTATATCAGTTATGATATTAGCCACCTGGCACACCACTGTTCCTCCTTCCCTTTGCCATGCTGATGAATATTTTGAGGGTTTTGCTGGTGAGCTACTAGATTATTCCGAGCAGGTAGGAGGATTTCACTAAGCAATACCCAGAGGGATATGAATGCAAGAGCTCCTCAAACCTTCTACTTTTCCTAGCATAACAAACCACCCTTAAAATAAAAGTAGCAGTCTCATGGATACGAGCAAAGGGTCATGGCTGGCAGCATTCCTAGACCCAGCAAGCTGGGAAATAAGTGGAGGCTGAGTCACATAACCTCCGTTTCCCATGGGCTACTGCAGAGCATTACCCACAAAGATTACAAAAGAAAGATTTCTATTTTTTTTTTTTTAAACTTTGTTTCTATTAAATCAACTTTCTGAGATGACTGTGGCAAGTGCTCTCAAGTCTGTAAGCCAGATATTCCAGTAGTGTTGCAGTTGTCTTCTGTTCAGGTCAAACAAGCTCCATATCAATCCCAAAGAGTTAATGAGAACAATTATCAGCATGTTTACATGTATATAATGGTCGTTTCCCCACTGCCTTTGTGGCCACCTAATGAACAGCTTTTATACAGTGATGATTTTCAGAGAGAAGGTTATGGGCTCAGTGCGTACCTGCTTCTTCAGGTTGTCAACCATCTTCTGCACAGCCACCTTCTCCTTTTTCACAGCCTCTATCTTTTGCCTAAGGGAAAAAAAAATGAAAGCTTATTAATATGAGGGCCACTCATTAACATACACGCCTACAAGAATGGGCTGGTTTTTACCATTTTGAAATGGTAATTCTAGGTATTTATGGCTTAGCATCACTGCTTTGTGTGTTTTGTGAGTGCTCAGTTCCTTGAGGTTCCACGTGGTTCTTCTCTAGAATACTCCTGGGATCGGATGATTATCTACTTGCAAATGACCAAGTCACTGAAATACTGTCACACTGTCCCTCCTCCTGCCTTCTTTTAAGGCTACACCAGCCCAACAAGCTCTGCCTGGGATGAAACAACAATAATGTCACCAGGTCAGCTCCTAAGTACATGTTACTGGGTCACCTGAACACCTACAGTCATGCCCCTGCTTTGGCTTTAGGACAAGCTGGGGCAGGTAAAAAAAGGATGAGGAATAGACTGTCAACCAG
Source organism: Gallinago jamesoni (assembly GCA_025769975.1). Taxonomy (NCBI): domain Eukaryota; kingdom Metazoa; phylum Chordata; class Aves; order Charadriiformes; family Scolopacidae; genus Gallinago; species Gallinago jamesoni. The sequence goes on from JAOQGH010000040.1 coordinate 2,686,093, forward strand.
CTAGATTTCCAATGGCACCATGAAACGAGCCCATTTTGAGTTCTGGGGAATACCTAACGCATGGAGGAGCCTTGAGAGAAGGGATGTAACCACCGTGTCCTCACCGCGGCGAGAGCCTGGCGTGGTACGTGCCCCCACCGAATTCTTACCGCATTTCTTCTCGGGATCCATTTAGCTCCCTCAGTTTCAGGCTGGAAGCGCTGCCTTCCTCATTTAATAAAGTCACTTCGTTTTTCAGAATGGCATTTTCTTCTCTGAGCTTCTCGGCTTCGCATCTGCAGCAGAGACACAAGAGGAGTGAAAACTGTTTCTGGGGATCATCTAGGCCCACATCTAGGGGAGAAAAATTACCAAAAGCCTAAACTACTTGTAGCATTTCAAAACAAAGCTACAATTGATTTATTTCATGTCTGAACTGCGTATGGATTTTACATTTCGTTTAGTGCTTCCCAGATGACTGAAAAAGGGGCTTTTTGTGCGTGTTTTTGTAAACTTAAAAATCGAAGATAACTAGTAAAAGCCTCACACTGCTGTTCTACTATACCTTTCAGTCCTTATAGTTAAAAATAACATAACTTTAAACAGCTTAACACCACAATATGCAGATTTCTAGGAGGACAAGCTGTTTCCCCAGCACGCTGGGAACAGCAGCCTTTTCTGTCCCAAGGTGACTGTAGAGAAATAACTTCACCGTGGTGTAGTACCTGAAAAAAACCAAATTTCCTGCAGGAAGCTGGTGCTCAGCAATGATTAAGCCACTTGTAGCTGATTTTATGACCTCAAAAAAAAAAAAATCCTTGCTGAAATGCAGCAGTTAAAAACAAGTAGGTAACCTATTATGTTCTCTGGGTTATAATGGTATTCACCACGTCGACACACCTGAGGGATTCGTAGTGCTAAGTGCTCCCGCTGGGAAAAAAAATTACTGTAGTTCTCTAGGATTAATTTAAATATTGAGAAAATAAGAAGCACTTTTAGCATTCCAAGTAACATTCAGTACTAGATACGAGCAAACTGAGTGAAGAGATGAGATTAGTAAAAGTTAAAAGCATTCCGGAAGTGTTACCGTAGTATTTCGGACATAAAAATACAGGTTTTGGGGTTTTTTTGATGTACCACAGACTACACACTGGGAGGGTGACAACATCCACAGACAGAACAGCCGGCTGGTTGCTCCTGTTTCACCATTCACGTCAGGCCACGCTCAGAGAGGAGTTAAGTCACACACATATTTTTATTTTATTTTTTATTTTATTTTTTATTTCAGCCGTCGTTATCCACGATTAATCAGCCCGCTTGCTAGTCGTTAGAGTCCAAGGCACAGTGTTTTCTACCCAAAGTTAAGCTACAGCGGTTAACGGCAGGCAGGTGCAGCTAGGAAGCCGGGAGCAGGGCACTAGGTTAGTTTTGATTACCATGGGGTCAGCACGTTTTTGGGGTTGTTTTTTTTCCCCCCCACAAAAGCGTACGTTACCTCAAAAGATCAACTTTTTGCTGCAGCTCGGTGCAGGTGCTCTGCAAGCCGTGCGTCGACGCGTTCCTCTCTTCCTGGAAAGCCCTCCTGTCACTCAGGTCAACCAGAGCAGCGACTTTCCACCTTCTGTTGGGCTCTTGGAGCTCCCTCTTCACCAACGACCCCCTGCCGTTGCTTTGGGAAGGCTCTTCTTGCTGACCCGTAAAGGTGGCAGCATCCTCTCCCGGCTTCCCAAGCTCCTCACCGTGCGCCGGTACGTTTCCTTGAGCATCGTGTCCTGGGGCGTCTTCCAACTCTTTCACTTTCTGGAGGAGCCGCACGTTTTCCTCTCTAAGCTTGACAACTCCATCTAGTCTGCAGGGAAGGCTTCTCAGCTCACGCAGGTTGTCTTCTAGCGCTCTGTTTTTCTCAACTAACATCAAGAGTTCAGATTTCAGTTCCTCATTTTCTACCTGAATTTCCTCTTGCAGTGACAGGAGCTCAGCCTGCACTGTCAATCTGTCTTCTAACTCTCCGACCTTTTCCCAAAGCTGAGCTATTACGCTTTTCAGGTCACCGCTTGCTGACCCAGTGCCGGGATCAAGCTGGAGAGAGGCTTCACTCAGTTCTTCAGCCTCCTCCGGCTCAACCTGCAGCTTCAAAGCATCAGAAACCAACCCTTTACTTTGGGGAGTGATTCTGTGATTTAGCAGGTGAACCTTCTGCTGTTTAACATCATTGCATGGCATTTTTGGCCCGGGCACTACTCTCCCCAGAGTTTTCTCGAGATCTCTCTTTTTTTGCAGCAGAGACACCCGAGAATCCAGCTCTTGGTGGTTGTCACAATCCTGATGGCCACCAGCTTCCAGCCCTGCTTGACTTCCATGAGTCCGACACGCCTGCCCGTCCGCGTTCTCCCAGTCCGAGTCCATCTCAGTCATTTCTTCCAGGTCTGTAGCATCAGCCTCCGAAAACGGGAGGCCATTCGAATCCTGTCCCTTGTCTGCATCCTTATGATGGATGGACAACCCTTTGAGAAGGGGCTCCGTTTCACCTGGCAGCTGAGATCCTTCCAAGCTGGACCGGGAGCAGCCAGGACTGGGAGGTGGCAGGGGCTCCCGCTCCGTGGCTTCCAGCCTGTGCTGCAGCCGGACGATCTCCGCAGCCATTCTGACGTTCTCCTTCACAGCTTGCTCGTGCACCTTCTGCAGACCTAAGAGGACATCCGCGTCATCTCCCAGAGGAGCCACGCTGCAGAAAGAAGCAATTTTGCTCTTTGCTTTCACGTACTCGCTCTCCAGGACCCTATAGTGATTTTGCAGCGCAGAAAAACTGTGGCTCTCCCACTGCAATTTCTGTATTTTCTCTTGAAGGTTTGAGATTTCCAAGCTCATCTCGGCCTTTTCCGATTCTGCTCTTACAGAAATGTCTTTGTTTAAACTCTCCAAAGCAAGAAGTTTGGAATTGAGGTCTTCTTTCTCTTGCTTATATTCCTTGTCAAGCCTCTCCAGCTTTTGCCTCACCAGCTTCCCGTTCTCCTCCACCATGGATATACGCTCTTCCTTGTTCTTTAGCTCTTGCTGGTGGTCATTTTGGAGCTGGATTATCTTCTCGTTCAAGTTTTTCTCTTGCTTCTCAGCAGCGTTCCTCAGGTCTCGCAGCTCCTTCTGAAGCTGCTCCCTCTCGCACACGAGCTTGTTCACCTCCTCCTTGAAGTTCTTCTCCAGGAGATCTTTCTCCAGGGTGAGGGCAGAAGAAAGGGCCTTTTCGTTTGCCAGACTTGCCTTCAGCTGCTCCCGAGCTTCAGCAACCTCCTGAGCAATTTCATCCTTCTCGAACTCCCACTGGGATTTCTCCTCTCTCCGCTGTTCAGCAAGTTCATGCAACTCTCGCCGGTAACGTCCTTCCAGGTTTTGGATTGTTTCTTCGTATTTATTCACAAGGGTTTGGGTGTCGGCAGAAAACCGCATTTCTGCATGAGATGCTCTTCTGTTATAGTCACTTTCCATTTTTCTCCTAAACATGGTTAACATAATACATTACTAAACTCTGGGCTAACTCGGAAGGAGATTCAAATGGCTTTTTAGGTTGTGTAAAACAAGCTGAAAAATTAATTATTTTTTTCTCCACTGAGTTTTAGATGAAGTACTATTTGTTGGGTGGTTTTGAGAGCCCAAGTTAAAATTTGAGACAATTCTTTGAAGCTTCAAAAATAAAAATCTAATTGCCCTGGAAAAGTATAACTCATGGAATGTCCTCGAGAAAAGGTTTAATGTACAATATATGCCCTTCTATTCTTGTGATCAGGTTTGTGGGGGCAGATGCTCTTACCCCCATCTCTCCCTGTCACCCCAGGACAATTTCAAGTTTCTTTTGACACTTGATCCTGGCTAAAAAAAAAAAACAAACAACCATTTACCAGCCATCCCTTTACTTCAGAAAAGAACTTTGAAAACCCAAATGCCTTAAAAAAGTACGAAGTGGGGATTTGTAACACAGGGGGATCCTGAACAGAGCTCCAGTTAATCACGTCTGGTTATGCTTTAACACTATTGCTGCCTCTGGGTGAGCTAAAAAAAAAATAATAAAAAAAAATCAATGGAAATATCTGCTTGAGAAAGGTCAGAAGAAAAAGCCCCTGGAAAGAAGCCAGGTGTTCTGGAATAGAACGGGTAACAGCGCTGTACAATTAGCACGCTCCAATTAAGCACAGGGAGTCCTTTCTGCACCGGGTTCACCTTGGTCACCAGGCCAAGCCATTGAGGTCAGTGCACTCCATCACTGTGTGTCCCCAACCCTGCCAGCAGTGACACTCACCTCTCCTCCTCCAGGTCCCGCTTGTGCTTCCTCAGCAGCTCTTGCTGGAGCTCTTCCTTCTCCAGGGCGTGCGCCTCGGCCATCCTTTTGAGCTGCTCGTGAAAGCCACGTTCCAGCTCCCCCTTCTCTTCCTGCAGTGTCTGCACTAAAACTCTCATCTTTTCTTCCACCCAGATACCATTTTGAATCAGTTCTTCCCGTTCTTGGCTGAACTTCTCCTTCACCTGGTCCAGTCTGGCTCTAACGTCTTCTTCGTGCTCTTGCCTCAGCAGTTCTTGGAGATTGGCTTTTTCCTCATCGAAATTCATCTTTAATTTGTTTTTCTCATCGTTATATTTACAGTCTAGCTTTTCCTGCTGTTCTCTGAGCACTGCTGCCTCTCCTTGCAGTTCCGCAATTTGATTTTTAAGGCCAGATATTTGTTTTTCCATGACGTGCATCTCCTCGGTGTACTTCTTCCTCATGTCCTCTTGCTCCTTTTCACAGTGGACTTTTGTCTCATCCAGCTGCTTTTCGTAATGGCTCACCTGCAAAAAGGCAAACAGATCAGATGGGTTCGTTTCCTACACAGATGTTTTCTCAACATTGCTGTGTTATATATTTCCACATATTCTACAAGATATTTCAATTTACACATCAGCATCTCATATTGACTTCCCTGCTAAAGAATACTGAAGAGCTCAGCTTAACTTCTTACTGGGATGAAGATGATTATTATGGAGAAGCCAGGGAAATCCATGTTTTTCCATTAAGTGAATTTGTGAAGAGGGAAGCCACTAACACCTTTTAAGTCTCAAGTTGGTTTTGCAAATTTCAAGTGGATTTTTTTTATTTCATTCATTACTTTTTCAAAATGAGGAGGCAGATGAGGCCTTTCCTTTTAAAAGGGCTAAGATGGTGGTTTTGGGTTGGGTTTTTTTGGTTGGTTGTTTTTTTGGGTGGTAGAGCCCCCCTAAAGGGGGGTTGATCAGGGAGGGGAACTATAAGATGAGGGGGAATAGTTTTAAACTGAAAGAGGGGAGATTGAGATGACATCTGGGGAAGAAGTTCTTTCCTGTGAGGGTGGTGAGAGCCTGGCCCAGAGTATGAAGAGGCTGGAAGAGTTGTGAAAGTTTTGGTTTTTATTAAGTTTAAAGAGCTTACTGTGTCTTCAAGCTCCTGTTTGAGGTGATGCAGATCCCTGTGGTGTTGCTCCTTCATTTGTTCTATCGCCATTTCTGCCTCTATGCTCATATTTAATGGGTTGCAGTCTTCTGAACCGAGTCCTTTAAAAATAGTAATTAGACAGTCTTGAAGTTCAGGGAGACACATTCTCAACAGAATTATTTCATCAATTTAAATTTGTTCAGGCAGCTCTCAGATTCCCATCACACAGAGACAAGAAACTGCAAACATCAAATCTCAGCTTTGAATACAGTCCAGCAGCCGAATCCCACGTAACGCTAAATAGCAAAACGGCGGTGGGGTTTGAGCCTCCCTGTGAAGGTTTGGGAAAGCTTTTACGTTAAATGGCCTCCAAGAGGTTATCATCAATACCTAGAGCACAGAAGCTGGTGAGCCAGGGCATGGGCTTTACCTTGGTCGGGCTCGATACAGATATTGCCATGACTTTTCATATCGATGTCAAACTCCTCCGACAGCGAGTTTTTCAGCGAAGGCCTGAGCACTTTGCCCTGGGCACGGTACTCCTCCAGCTCCGAGTGCAGCTCGTCTATCTGGTCCTGCAGCTCCTGAGAGGGAGGAGGAAACAAAAGCCCGAGAGAAAGCAACCGAGGCCAGCTGAGCATCTCTACATCAACACAGACCCACAACGAGACATTTAGGAGGGAATTCAGGTTGGGAGAGTTGGGGGGTTCGGCCTGGAGAAGGCTCCAGGGAGACCTTAGAGATCCTTCTAGTCCCTCAAGGGGCTCCAGGAGAGATGGGGAGGGACTCTGGATCAGGGAGGGGAGCCCTAGGAGGAGGGGGAAGGG
>JAOQGH010000040.1:2730593-2741478 GCA_025769975.1 Gallinago jamesoni
TCCTCTCCAGCACCCCCTCCCTCCAATATCACCACCCCCTTCCCTCTCCAGTATCCCCCCCCCTCCCCGACCCTTTCCTCCGCGCACCCACCTCGCCGGCTGCGCCCCTTCCCCGCCGCCCCGCACACGCGGCCGCCCGCACCGGGAAGGGGCGGGCTGCTCCCGGGCACCTCCCGCGGAGGAGGGACCGGCAGCGGCCGCAGCCTCTCCCCCCACCCCCGCAATCCTCCCTGCCCCCCCCAAACAACTCGTCGTGCTCCCCCCGTTCCCCAGCGGGGCTCACCCGGCGCGGCTGCCGGTGACCTGCGGGCCCGGCGGAGCGATGCGGAGCGATGCGGAGCGTTGCGGGACCGGGGGAGGCGCCGCGTTCAAATGCGGCGGCGTTTATTGGGCCGCGGCTCTGGGGGACGGCCCCCGGGGGGGGGGGGTGTGCGGGGGCGGCTCCGGGGGCGGGGGCGACCGGCGGCCTTTGGGCGGGGGCGCCCCGTTGGCACCGTCCGGGCCCCCCCCCCCCCCCCCCCTATTCTCCCCCCCGCAACTCGACCGGCGGCGGCAGCGGCCCGCACCGCGGGGGGACAGCTGCGTGGGGTCCGCCACGCTGTCCCGCACCCCCGGTGGCACCACAGTGGTCCCCGCGGTCCTGGCCCCCCCGCTCTCCTGGCCCCCGGGTTGCAACACCTCGGTCCCCACCATCCCGCACCCCAGGGTGGCATCACCCTGGCTCCCCACTGTCCTGTCCCCCAGGTGGCATCACCTTGGGTCTCATCATCCCGCACCTCGGGGTGGCATCACCCCATCTCCCCACTGTCCTGTCCCCCAGGTGGCATCACCTTGGGTCTCATCATCCTGCACCCCATGGTGGCATCACCCTATCTCCCCACTGTCCTGTTCCCCAGGTGGCATCACCTGGGTTCCCACCATCCCGCACCCCAGGGTGGTGTCACCATGTTTCCCCACTGTTGTGTCCCTGAGGTGTCATCCCAGGTGGCATCACCCCAGCTCCCTGCTTTCCTGTCCCCTGGGTGGCATCGCCTCTGGCTCCCACTGTCCTGTCCCCTTGGTGGCATCACTTTGGTTCTCATCATCCCGCACCTCAGGGTGACATCACCCCTGCTACCCTCTCTCCTGTCCATCCCACCATCCTGCACCCCAAGGTGGCATCACCCTGACTCCCCACTCTCCTATACCCCAGGGTGGCATCACCTTGGGTCTCATCATCCTGCACCCCAGGGTGACATCACACCAGCTCCCTGCTGTCCTGGCCCCCTGGGTGGCATCACCTTGGTTCCTACTGTCCTGCATCCTAGGGTGGCATCACCCTGTCTCCCTGCCATCCCATCCCCTGGGTGGCATCACCTTAGTTGTCATCGTCCCACATGCCAAGGTGGCATCACCCCGGCTCCCCACTGCCCTGTCCCCCAGGTGGCATCACCTTGGTTCTCACCATTCTGCACCCCAGGGTGGCATCACCCTGGCTCCCCACTGTCCTGCATCCCTGGGGACATGGCCCTGCAGCGCCTCATCGCCCCAAAAAACCAATGGCTTGTCACCTGGGCTGCCCCATGCCTGCAGGTGACAGCACCATGTCACCATGTCACCCCACTGTCCCCCTGCCCTTGGGACAGGGCACCTCCTCTCCCTGCCATGCCAGGCCCTGTGGGGTGGGCATCTCCCTGGGTCTCCTGGTGGCACCCAGCCCCTCCACCCACCCCAGCACCCATGGTGGCCTAGCACGACCCCCCCCGTGTCCCCCACTTGCTTTGGAGGGGACACAAGCAGGGACAACCCTCTGCCCCATCAGCCATCCTGCGGGGGGGGGGACTCCGGGGTGCTGATGCGGCAACCACGGGCACCAGAACTCCAACCCTCACTTAAACCTTGTCAGCCCTCATTAGAGGCCGGAGCTCAGCTCTTGGGAGCCGGCTATCCCCCAAGGGCTGCGGCTTGTGGATTCTCTAGTGGCTAATAAAGGGTTCAGCTCACGCTGCAATCTGCTCTCCCTCAATTACATGGGCTTATTTGGCTTCTTTTTTTTTTGTGAAAACACTAGGGATGTCGTTTGAGCCTTCTTTTTCTCTTAAGGTAACTGTGACACTGGTCTGCAGGTTCCAAATATTTAGGGAGGAGGAGTGAGGGGGACACAAAAGCCTCGCAGCAGGGACAGGCAGAGGGTTGTGTAAACCTCAAGAGAAAACTGGGATTAAAACCAACCCCGCGCCAGCTCCTGCACTGGGGACATGGGTCGGTTGCCACATGGTGTCCCCCCGGCTGTGACAGGGACACCACACGTGAGCTAAAAAGCCCAATAAAATATTTATCCCTGGGCCCCGCGCTCGGCGTGTCCCTGCCAGCGTGCCAGCGTTGGGGACATGGGACCTGGCAGAGCCAAGCGGGTCCCTCAGCACGGAGCAAAGCCTTGGCCCAGGGACAGGGCCACAGAAAGCGGTGGAAAAGTGACTTTAAAGGGAAAAAAGCCTCAGCAAGTGGCTTTGCCGGACAGATGTTGCAGCCGCGGCTCTGTGCCGGGGTGGGCTTTTTGTTTTGGGTTTTTTAACGTTTGCCATTTTTCTCCGCCGCTTTCTTCTGCTCTGACACTCGCTGTGGGTGTTTTGGGTTTTTTGTTTTTTTTTTTCTTTTTCTTTCTTTTCTTTCTTTCTCTCTCTCTTTCCGCGTTTGCTTTTCCAGCCCCGGTTCAACCACTTCTTTCACCGCGCATTATGCCGAAGTGGAAACCATCTGGTGCTTTGTTTTGTTGCCAGCCCGGCGAGTGCCAGGACCTTTATCCCCCCCCCCTCACCCTCCTCCTCCTCCTCCTCCTCACCGCCACACCGCCGGGGCCTCGCTAATCCCAGCCACAGCTCCCCCCCCCAAAAAAAAACCCACCAAAATCCCCCCCCCTGCCCAAAAATCCCCCAACAAAGCCACCCGGCGCGTATTTGCAGCTGGGGCAGGCGGCGGGGACAGGCTGGGTGTCCCTGTGTCCCCAGCCGTGGGGGCACACAGACACTCCCCCCCCCCCCCTCCCTGGGCAGTGCCAGGCTGTGTCAACACCCTGCAAATTCCTGGCTCATTTTTAGGACCGGCTGTTAGCAAAAGCATCCTGATTTTAAGTTTTTTCCACCCCACCCCACCCCTTTTTTTTTTTCCCCCCACCAGGAGGAAAAGGTGTTTCTAGGAGCCATGGAGCCCACCAGCTTATTTTGGGACACCAACCCCCCCTCTGGCCCTCCCACCACCACCACTTCCACAAACCAATGCATTTTAAGGCTGGCCTCGCGAGGGAGCTGGGAGGAAGGAAACCTTTGCTGGCCCACGCCGTCACGTGTGACACACGCCACGAGAAGGGGAAAAAAATAAAAACAAAACCAACCAACCAACCAAAAACAAAAAAAAAAAAAGGAGGGGGGGCAATGTGGGAAAATGCACCGCTTCTGGACCTGAGCTGCTTCCCATGGCTGGGATGGAGCTGGCCCCATAGCGGGGTGGGAGGGGGTGGTGGTGGTGGTGATGGTGGTGGCATGGAGCCACCCAAAAAGGGGGTCAGGGGCGGTGGGCGTCTGCGCAGGAGCGGGGTGACCCCTCTGCCAGGTCGTGGGCACCCTGTCCTTGCAAAAATCACCCTCTGGCCGTCCCCGTCACGCTTTCCTTCCCATGTCCCCTGCACAATGGGGGGCTTTGTTCTGCTGGGGCAAGGAAGGGTCCAGTCGTGGGAGCTGGGATGGGGATGGTGGGGAGAAGGTCCTCTCCTGCCTCCTGGGGGTCCCTTCCCGCTGCTGGGTGAGGCACTCCCGCCGGGCGAGGGGAAAGCAGGGCCATAAACCAGCAAAATAATTAGGAAAAAAAAAAACAAACCAAAAGCCACGAAACCATCAGGAAAAAACAAACAAAGGACGAAAAAAAAAGCGGCTGGAAAACTCCCCGCCTCCCAGCCGGTGCGGGGAGAAGTTAGGAAGGAAATAAGCCCAAAGTTTGATTTTTTTAAAAAAATTTTTAATTTTAAATTTTTTTTTTTGCATAAAACAATGGCGAGCCGTGCTGAGCTGGGGGGGGGGGACAGGGGGGGTGTCGTGCCTCCTCGGTGGCGGCTCGTTGCTGCCATCCCCCGTCCAGCCCCTGCTGTACAAGTCCCATTTCTGCCACCCCTGCCTGGGCCCGATCCTGCGTGTCCCTCCGGCCGTGTCCATCCCCCATCCCCTTTGGGACCTTCCCCCCCGCCCCTACAGCTCAGGAGAACCTCAGCTTTGCTGGGCCAGCTCCTTACCGCAAGAAGCACCGACACGGTTCCTCCAGCAGCTTTGGTCTCCTCATTGCCAAAATGTCGGCCGTGACTCCGTGACCATCCCCTCTCGCTCTCGCTGCCGAATAAAGTCCCCGCGGGCAGCGCTGGCCTCATCCTGCCCATCCCTCCTGCTGGAACAGGTTGCCCAGGGAAGCTGCTCCATCCCTGGAAGTGTCCTAGAGCTTCCTCCTAGAGGGCTTTGGGGACACAACCCCAGGAGAACGTCTGCACGTAACTCCCCTAGGACATTTTCAAGGACTTTCTCCAAAATGTCCCAAATTCCTGACCCAGCTGATCCCACCCAGAGAAGCTGTGGCTGCCCCATCCCTGGAGGGGTTCAAGGCCAGGTTGGAGGGGGCTTGGAGCAACCTGGGCTGGTGGGAGGTGGCCCTGCCCAGGTGTCCTTGGATGATCTTTAAGGTCCCTTCCCACCCAACCCATTCTATGATTCTATGCCACCCTGGAGGTGATCTCTCCCACCATCTTCACGGCAAGGGCCCCAGCACCCACACTGGGAACGGGGGAACGGGGAGAGGAGGGGGTGGAAGGAAAAAAGCTCTTGTGTGCAAAACCAGCAGGACCTGCTTCCACTGCCCTCCTGCCCTGGTGGCATGGGAAAAGCAGCTTGGGGGTGGCTTGTGCCACCTCATTGCATCATCTGCTGACAAGGAAGGCGTAGCCTCCTGCCCACCACCCCCGGTGGCCCCGGTTTGACCAGACCTGTTTATTTTTGGATTTGCATCCGGGGCTGGGAGCAGGGTGAGGCCGGCAACCAGTCCACGTGGCCACCTGTGAGCACCTGGCCCAGCCCCAAGGTTTTGTGGCCATGTGCCCACCCATGGGTGCTGGAGGGCCACAGGGCCATGTGCCCAGCTCCTGGCCCGTCTCAGCAGCTTGTCCCACCATCACGTCCCACCTCGAAGCGGGGAGGTGACAAGGGAGCAGCTTGGTGACCCTCTGCAGAAAGGGTTCCATCCCACCTCCATAGTTGGGTATCGGATGAAACCATCCGGGATGCAGGTCCCCCGTGGGCAGTGACGGTGACAGAGGCGATGGCCCAGCCGCCTGTGCCGGTGTCCGGGCAGCGCGTCCTCCCAGATCCCTGGGGAATGTCCCCAAAACTCGGATATTCCTTCCCTGCTGGGAAGTTTCAGCCTCTCAGGTTCCGGCTGACTCAGCCTGGCAGAGCCAGGGGTGGGAGTTGGAGCTGAGAAGGGCACTCAGCAGGTCTCCACCCTTCCAGGGTGCCAGATAGGTGCCAGATTTGATGTTTTAAAACTGATTTGTTTTTTTTTAAATTAATTTGTTTTTTTTTTAATTGATTTGGGGTTGTTTTTTTTAACCCGGAAGCTCTCCCTGTGCCTTCCTGGCTGATTTTCCCACCGTATCACCCTGCTGTGGGGCCTCACGGTCGCCCTGGCCCAGCCCTGGGGGCACAGGAGCCCGCAGACCTGGGGGGTGCCCCCGAGAATCCGGGGGGGGGGTCCCTGAAACCCCGGGGAAGGCGCGCCGGCCCCGCCCCCGAGGCTCAAAGAGGCGGCGAGGGGGGCGTGGCTTAGCGTGAGGGGGCGTGGCCTTCCGGCAGGCGGGCGATGGCGAGCGGCGGGCGGTGCTATGGAGTGGGCGTGGCCTGGAGGGGCTGTGGGCGTGGTCTGGCAGGGAGAGGGCGTGGCTTGGCTGGCGGGGGCTGGCGCGGCGGCTGCGCGGCCGGTCGGCGGGAGCGATGCGGCGTCGCGGCGAGCGGAGCGGTGGCCACGGCGGCGGCGACGGCGACAGCGGCCCGGGGGAGGGCAAGGCCGGCGGGGCCCGGCGGGAGAGGTGAGTAGCCGCCGCTGGGCGGGGGGAGGAGGGCAGGCCGGGCTGCCGGGCCGGCCCTGGGGGCGCTGCAGGGCGCCCCGGCTGTCACTCCGGCTGGGTAGCGCTCCCCGGGACGGTGTCCTCGTCCCCCTGCGGTGTTTCTCCGTCCGATCCTTCCCCCGGCCACGCTCTTGCCCCTCGGCTGTGTCCCCTGCCGCCTCTCCTGTGACCAAGTGTGTTCCCTGTGCTGTAGGTTTGTCCCCGTGCCGTGGCCATGCTGCTCTGCCGAGGCTGTCGTCATGTCATCCTGTGCTCCTGTGTCCCCACGCCGTGGCCTTGTCACCTTGCTGGGGACATGACCCCATGGGTGTCTCCCCGGCCATGGCTGTGCCACCTTTCTGCAGCCGTGACCCTGTACCATGGCCATGAGCCTGTACCATGGTCATGTCCCCAAGTCACCCTGTGGTGACCATCATCCTATACCGTGGCTGTGTCCCCATGTCACCCTGCCATGGCCATCACCCTGTACCGTGGCTGTTTCCCCATGTCACTCTGCCACAGCCGTGATCCCAAACGATGGCCATCCCTCTCCCCACCCCGCCTCCCATCAGGATTCCATGCCATGGCTGTGTCCCCATGTCACCTCGGTGCCACTGGCCTGTTGCCGTGCCAGCTGTCAGAGGTGCCCCTTGGTGGGCACGTGTCCCCCGCCCCGGTCCGGGCCCGTCAGGTCTCACCTGCAGCAGGAATTGTGCAAGAGTGGGTGTGAACGCTCGCCCCTGCACTTGAATATTAGGTGTAGACCAAGAGTGGCACCCACTAATTAACCCCCAGCGCCTGCGAGGGCATTGCTGGCCCCTTGCTGCCACGTACAGCGGGACTGCCCACCCCAAAATCTTCGGGTGGAGGAGCTCCCTGTGGCTCCAGTATGGCTCATACCTCCTGGGAGAGGTGCCTGTCCCCTGGAGGAGGACCGTGCCACCCTCTTTCCAACCCCATTCTCAGTGCCTTGCAGCGCTCCCCGGGCCAGGCAAGGGACTTAATCCGCTTCTGCATTAGTGACGGTGGCCCCGGGCACGGGCTGGCGGGGAGCGAGCCCTGCTTGGACGCCCGTCAGGAGCCTCTGCCCTCAATCCCTCCTCGCCAGGACTAGTTTCCCCATCGCCCGCCCCCCCCAGCCCGCAGGAGAGGTCAATGGTGGGCAGCCTGCAGCTCTTGGCATCCCCTTTCCCCCTCGGAGGCTGGGGCTCGCTGCAGAGGGTATGGATTGGGGTGGCCTGAGGTGTCCCCTCAACCCTTTGGGGCAGGACGCTGTCAGAGGTGGGTCACGCTCTGTGACCCTGCTGCTGGTGGCACTGGGACACATCGCCCTGGGGACTGGATATTTTTTTTTTTTTTTTTTTCCTGCGGCGCTGCGGTCTCCCCGAGCTCCTTTCCCAGCTTTCTTCCTTGTCCCTGGGGAATTGCAAGGGGTCTCAGTTGGGGGGCTTGGGGACACCGCTGTGACCGTGTCACACCAGCCACCGCTGGGGGTGTTGCTGCAGAGCATCGGTTGCTCCTCGTTGCCCATTTGGCTTGCAGCTCCGGGCTCTGGCACGTGCCCTGCCCTTCCTGCCTACCTGTGGCCCATGGGAGGCTGCAGGGGACCGGATTGTGGCCTCTTATGACACTTGTGTCATGCTGGGGGCTGCTCCGACATCTCGGCTCCATCTCCCAAAACCAAACACGGCACGGGGAACCAGTTCCTGGGTCCCAGGGACACACACACACACGTCAGCCCCAGGCCCTTGCTGGGGAAAAGCTGCCGTATCCAACCATCGTGGCTGGGGTTGGGAACAGGGACCCCTCTCCGCTGTGCCCCAAAACCCTTAGGGTGCTAAGGAAGGTGTGTGTGGGGGGTGTCTGTCTTGCAGGGGCCGGCTGGCCTGGTGCCCCCGCCTGCGCACCCTCCTCCTGGACCTGCTCCTCATCTACATCTCCGTGCCCTTCCTCATCCGCCTCTTCCCCGTCGTCCTCACCAAATTCGTCTTCCTCAACTTCTGTGAGTGCTTTGGGGTTGTCAGAGACCACCCCGTCCCCTGCCTAGGGATTCAGCAGGCAGAGGGATGGGTGGGGATGTGTGTGTGTGTGTCCCCAAAATGTGTCCTCAGCACAGCACCCATCCCACCTCCCCCTTGGCCGTGGGCTTGCAGAGGAGGCTCGCAGGGACCTTTCCCGGTGGCGCCTGGTGTTTTGCAAGCTGTAATAACGCGGTGCCGCCGACCCTGTTTACTGCTTCGCTGAGATTGCAACACCTCTGGGCACCCACAGCCTCGACGGAGCTAGAAATGGGGGTGGGAGGACATGGCAGAGGGCTGTGCTCACCTACCCGCTCCCCGGGCTGGCTGGAGAACAGCCCATGGCTTCCAGACAAATTATTTCCAAAAAAAAAAAAAAAAGTTATAAAACTAAAACCCCCGAGCGACAGCTGCTGTTTCTCCATCAGTGTCTTTCCCCTTCTTCGTGGACCTTCGGCGGCCGGAGCTGCTGCTGAACAACACCATCAGCCTGTACCTCCCCACCGAGCCGGGCGTCACGGTGGGCATCTGGTGAGCGGGGACATCCCGGGTGGGCACAGCCTGGCTAAAGAGGGTGAAGTCCCCCTTGGTAACCCAAATCTGTCCCGTCCCCTGTCCCCCCCCATAGGCACACGGTGCCAGGCAGCAGAGGGGCCGAAGCGCAGGGGAAGGACCAGCGCTGGTACGAGGAGGCACTTGGTGATGCTCATCCCATCATCATCTACCTGCACGGCAATGGGGGGACCAGGTGAGTACCCCTGAGAACATGTGTGCCCCCTCCCTGGGCAGAATGGCTGTGGGGGCACAGCATCTCCCTGTGGGCTGAGAACTTGCAAACTCAGCGCAGCAGCCGGTGATGCTGGTGGATCCGGGGCTGCTGTGGTGGTTTCTGACCCCGTGGATGGAAGAAAAATCTTTTTAAGTTAAAGGAAAACATCAAAACCCACCCCAGAGCATCCAGCTCTCCCTCCCCTCCTGGGAAAAGGTCACCCTGTCCCTCACCTGGAGGGGAGGGTTCCTTGAGGGTTCATCCCCAAGCTCTAACCTCCTTTTCCCCATCAGGGCTGCGAGCCACCGCGTCCAGTTCTTGAAGGTAAGTGACCCTCTGTGGTGACCTGCCAGGGGTAAGGCTCTGGGGACCCACGGGGGACCCTGGGAAGAGTAAACCCAGTTATTGTGGGGGGTCCTGGGGGTGCTCACCCCCCCACCCCAGGACATAACACAACGATGCTCCTCCGACAGACGATGGGGGCTGCTGACTTCCACATCCTGGCTCTCGACTACAGAGGTAAAGTCACCTCCTGCCTCTGGCTGAGCAACCCCCCTGGGGCCACCCCCCCCGGTTCTTCTGGCTTGTGACACCGCCCCGTGTCCCCCGCAGGCTACGGGGACTCCAGCGGGCACCCCACGGAGAGCGGCTTCACCACGGATGTCCTGGCACTCTACGACTGGGCCAAAGCACGGAGCGGGAACAGCAGCATCCTCTTCTGGGGACACTCCTTGGGGACAGGGTAGGCGCAGGACAGGGTGACAGGGGTGGGTGACGCTGACGCTGCAGCCCCCAGCCAGTCCGTGGGCTGTGACACCACTGCCAGACCAGTGCCACCAAGGGTGGGAGTAGCTCCTTGGTGGAGGCACCTGCAAAGCAAAATCCATCAGAGGATGGGGGTGGGTGGAGGTGGGGCTGAGGGCGCTGTGCACCCCACGGGGGCATCACGGCTGCTCTCCTCCACTGTCACCTCTCTTGTCACAGGATTGCCACAAACACGGCAAGGAAGCTGCAGGAGGAACGAGGTGAGGGCCAGCGTGGCTGGGTTGGTCCCACGTGGTGTTCCCCCCCTGTACACCTTGGGAACAGAATTTGGGGAGGAACTGGGGAGCCCTGTGACTCTTTGCTTGAACATCAACTTTAGCTCCTACAACAGGGACAAGTGGCCGTCCCCATCCTCCTTAGTGGGACAGGGATGGCCTCATGGCTGCTGCCTGGGACGGGAGGGTGGCAGCAGCTGGGGGTGTGTGTGTGACAGTCCCCCCCATAGCCTACTCTTATCCCGAGCTGCCCCCTCAGGGGTCCAGGTCGATGCTGTGGTCCTGGAGTCACCCTACACCAACATCCGCGAGGCGGCCGCCCACATCCCCATCACCACGGTGAGCCTCTGCCTATGGGGTCTGTCCCCCCCCAGGGCTCCCGCCAGCAGGGAAGGGGTACATCAATCAAAGCCCCAGCTTAGCACCGCCCCCCCCCCCCCCCCCAAAACTCTCTCCCTGCCAGATCTACCGCCAGTTCCCAGGTTTTGGGTACTTCATCCTGGACTCGCTGGCCCTGGGGGACATGTTCTTCCCCAGCGACGAGAAGTGAGTGGCCGGAGGGAAGGGACACAGCCGGCCCCGGGGAGGCTATGGGGACAATGCTGGGACCACAGGGGGTGTGTGTGGGGGTTGGACACCTCCCACCACACAATCCCTGCACTCCTTCTGGAGTGGCATAGACATGCTGGGGTGGCCAGGTCCTTCCTCCTCCACGGCTGTGGGTGCTTTTGCTAAAAGCCACCAAGTTCACGGGTCCTTTTGAAGCCTAAGCACCTTTTCTGTTGGTGAAGAGGGGGGTGTTGAGTTTTTGAGGGTGCTTGGTACTGCTGTGCTGGGTGGGCATCACCCCAGGACAGTTCAGCTGCCCTTAGGTGGGATGACTCTGAAAAGCATCATCTTAGGAGTGGTTGGGGTTTCCTGGGGGGGGGGGGGGGGGGGGGTT
>JAOQGH010000040.1:2853774-2871309 GCA_025769975.1 Gallinago jamesoni
GCTGTCCCTGCGGGGAGAGCACGGCTCCCTGGGGTGGGGTGGGATGGGGATAGTCCTGGGGTACTTTATATTGGTATCAGGATCAATAGTGGCTCTTTAGTGTTATTAATGTTAATTATCTAGTCTTATCCTATTAAATCTATTTATATTTCAACCCTCGGGTTTCCTTCTTGTTTCACAGTTCCCCTTTATACTCTTGTGGACCTGATTCAGAGCCCACCAGTATCAATGAGAAGCCACTTGGATGAGAAGGATGGCTGCTTCTGGAAGAACAGGTTTGGTTTTGTTGCCATACTACAAACATGCTTCTCCCTTTGCTGGAAAATAGAAAAGTCGTATGGAAAAATGTTCCTTGTCTGCTCAAAGAAGACGACTTTGGAAGTGCTGTCTCCCTTGTTTGCCTCACCCGGGTCAGAAGTCATCTCCTCTGCCTCGGTAGATGCTCTTGCTGCTATTTCTGTGCCACTCTGCTTGGTTCTTTGATGCTAAAAGCACTCTATTTGAGATGCCTTGCTTAAAGAAAAAATACCAACTTGATTTAAAACTCTTTTTCCAACAGCCAGCCAACCCGTCTCCTTCTGAACGCAGAAAATGCCTCCAGCTTTCAAGGTGCTGCACCGCTATTTGTGGCACTGCCTGGGAGAGAGCGCGGCTTGATCTCAGCAGCAAGGATATGGCTAGAAAAAGATTGGCATCAGTACCCTCGCAGGGCAGGCTGAAGTAAATGAAAAAGGGATGCAAAGAAAATGAGGAGTGGTGTGATCCCCCCCAAAGAATACTTGGATGCCTGGGGATATGCAGAAAATCTCCCCCTCTCCCCACGGCCCTTCTGACCTCAATGTCCAGGCAGATAATCTAACCTAATCTGATCTAATAATCCAACGTAATCTTCTGGCGTGTCATGAACTGCATCTCACCAGCATTGTCTGATAGCAGTGAAGTGCTGGGCCTTGTAACAGATTATGTTGTCTATCTGAAAGAATTATTTTTGGCTTCAAAAGCAACATTACTTCCTCACCGGCTATGCAGGAAAACTCTCCCAGCCTCAGAGACTGCAGTGAAAATGCAGGTTGGATTCATTTCCCATGGTGACCAGGAGAATGACTGACATCTTCCCTGCCTCACAAATTTTTTACAGACAGAAACTGGACCTGGCCTGGAATGTTTTCACTGACTGAGGGCAGTGAGTTAACTAGAGACTGTTTTCTGTCTTGCCTGAACCAGCTCTGAACACGTAGCATCTGCTGGAGCTCCTCAGTCAGTACAAAAATACCTGCACAGATCTCTTGGAAAAGTGACATTTTACAAGAAAATAGTTTTAATATCATTTTCTCCTGTATGTCTTCGGACACCCTTAGGCCAACTGCTGTGCTGGCCTCAGGGCAACAGGTTCTTGTCACTAAAATAAAGGAAATGGGTTTCACTCAGCATAATGTTCACTGTGTCCTGGAACCAAGAGCAAGTCCCTGATTGGGGCAAAGTGATGTAAAACCAGCAGGTCAGTAGGGATTTATATCCATATCATTCTGGAGTAAATAAGGAGCTGGTCAATTTGTCCCTGGCTTGAATGTGCAAGACCCACTGCCCCTCAACACACCCAGGCTCTATACTTTAAGTTTTGGTTTTCTATATCTTTTGCAGCAACATGCAGAGGAAGCAGCAGCACTTACATTTCTGGCTGCCCACCATTTCCCACTGCAAGGCCCTGCTTTCAGTCTCTTCCCATCCTCCCAAGCTGGAATCTCGCCCGCTGGCATATCCCAGGCCACCTAGCTGCCTCGGAACAAACATTCTGGAAGGTTTCTGCCAGAAGCAGTTCAGCAGTCTGAGACTGAAGTTTGGGGAATCAGGAGGCTTGCCTCACACAACGCTAACTCTCACCCACCTTTCTCTGAGGTTATCTCATTTTCCCCTGATTTTGCTCAGAGACTTGAAATTTGGTAGTTTGGCCACCTTTGGCTCGGGATTATGGCTTTTGCTAGTCTTGTCAAAGCTTGATGAACTGTGGCTGCAGGATGCTCTTGTGAAAACAGGCAGGATGGTGGAAGAAGGGTGTATTCTGGGTGGGAGGGACAGAGCAGCTGTTATGGCACAGCCCTGTGATCTGAACAGCAGTCTGAGAATGAACTGGCTTCTGCGCTGAAAACAGCATTCCTCGCTGTACCTATTACAGGGGAGAGAAATACTATTTGTTTGTGAAGAGCTGAAAGAAGAGCGTGACAGATCAGCCCCCGAGGAAATGAGTAATCCCACACCCAGTGCAAGGGAAGGAGGTCAGCAGAACACAGGGGAGGGGGCTGAGGAGAGGCTGGGGTTTAAATATGGGAATATCGGATGCCCTCGGTAGGGAATTCCTCCTGTAAGCAGAGTCAGGCAGAGGTCTGGAGGAAAATTAGGACAGTGCTTTCTTACTTATTATCTCTGGGAGGCGTGCTCACAACAAAACTCTGCTCTGAGAAACGCTGTAATAATGAAGGGCAGAACCTGACCCCAGAAAGCCTGTGAATAGTGGGGATGGGAGCACAAAATCCACCGTAGACAGAGCGAAGGGCAACACTGTTAGTACGGTGACAGCTGAGTATAGTGATGGCCTTCTGACATCTTGGATGAGAAGGGAAGAAAGACAAATGGAAATTGCTGGAGCAGGAAATGGGTCTCTGCCATAATGCTAATTATTTTTTAAGACGTAATAGACTGTTAGTGCTGTGAGGGGAGAGCCAGAGGGTGGCAAGATGCTGGGGAGAGAGCTGAGGGCAGGGGAGAGAGAAATCAAGAGATAGGATGGGGTCAGGTTGCTGGAGAAAGAGGGGGGTTTGGAAAGAGGAGAGCAGAGGGACAGCTACTGCCACTTAGTTTATCAACTTCTATTCCCTAAAGTGTCAAAAACAGAACTAGAAAAAATGGAGTTTTAATGAGTCCTGGGTGTTAGAAAATACATCCAAGGGGTTCATGCAGGAGGAGCAATGAGAGCAGCTCAGCTCAACCGCCAAAGGTCTCTCAGCTCCGCTGACAGAACAGGAGCTCTGACACTTCTCCCCACATGAGAGTCCCAATTCCAACCCAAATCTCACTGGAAGCCCCCAGAGATATCCCCAAACCAAAGAGACAAAGCAGAAGAGGAAGATGAAGCCAACCAGGGCTGCAAGGTGGCCTTGCAAGAATCCTTGAGGGAGCTGAATCTTTTTGACACAGCATTTGATACCAAAAAAGAGATAAAATCTATTTCAGATTAGCGCACAAAAGAGTTAAAGCAAATGAATAAACTTGTGAGACAATGTTAATTGTCTGAAACACAATCTGTTTGACTTCTGGTTTATAAAGATCTCACCACTTTAGTTCCCATGGTAACTATTGCGCAAAACCACACTTTTCCTAATCATCTCCACAGAGTTTAAAGCAATTTTGTAACCCAATCAAATGTAAAGAACAGAATTTGTTTTTGTGTTGAGAAAACTGCTACCTAATGAGCAAACAGTGACTGGGAGAGGCCAGATTTACAATTATGACCCTAGAGAGACACTTAATTATGGAATAATTAGCAGTTGCTGGAGTTCCTTAGAGCATAGAGGAAAGGCTGATGGATAATGGTTGTGAGAAGGGTAATTCTGAGGTCTTCCAAGTAGTTTTCCAAAGCAAGAAGCAGCAAACCTTGCTGCCCGTAGTGTTTTCACAAGCTGCAGTCAGGCATGGATTGCACAATGGCAGAAGCAGTGAAACCCTTTGTTGCCACCGAAGCTGAAGCTCTCAAGAACAGGGTCTTTTGGACCCTGTGCTGGGGCAGCTCAGGTTGTGGGGAGCAGAAGGATGGGAATGTGCTTTCCAAGGGGGCTTTTCTTCCCTTCTTGTGGAGGGGACATTCTGCTAATCCTCCCCGACAGTGCACAGAGTGGAAGCCTCACTCGCAGGCACCAAGCCCAGTCTGGCTTCTGGGAAGTCAGTGGCACCTTCACTTTAGGCAGGTAGGGTTGAATTATTTCTCCTAATATGGAATATCTTTCTGTAGGAGGAAGCATTGATGGATGGATTGTCTTCCTGGAATGAAATCCAGAACTATAGAAAAGTAATTAGCTCTTGACTTTCATTCTTCTAACACCGAAGCCCAAAAAACTGTTCTAAGTGGAATTCTAAATACCAATTTCCCCAAAACACCGAAGCCAGAAAACAGCCAAATAATTTAGGCAGAATCCGTTTTTCTTCCTAAGACAGTACAAAATGCAGCTCAAGGCCTGCCTGGGACTTTCAGGGCCAGTCTGATTTTACCTTGGGCTTTAGGACAATGACTTCATGTCCCCTGCCCCAAATGATTATAGGCAGGAGAGCTCTCTGAATAATCTCTTGGCATTTCATAAATGCAGACTCTGGAAATGAGGTCAGGGCTCTGATGCTGTACCTTGTCCAGGGACTGCAGAGATCTTGGTCCGTGTTTGGAAATAATCACCTGGCCAGAACTCTGCTCTCTCAGAGTGGTCCTTTATAAGGTCAGCCCCGGGCAGGCAGCCTCTGTGCTCCTGCTGCTCATCCGTCTGGTTTAATGTTCAGTTCATCACCAGGACACAGAAGGGTACTCTAAAAAATAAAATGAAATAGATAAAATAGAGCTGGTTCAATTTGTTTGCATTTCAAATATAGATGAATTAACATTCTGGAAAAAAAAAAGAAAAAAAAATTAAAAGAGTGGGTGAATTTGTGTGGAAATTTTTTGAATATTTTCAACCACTTACAGAACTGGTTGAATTTGGAAAATTTATTCAACTCTGTGGCTTTAACTTTGGGGAAAATTTTGAGGCATTCAAGCATTTCCGTCTCTTTTTTTTCATTTTCAGCTTGAAAGAAAACAAAACCCAAAGGAAGCAGAGTCTTTCTGCTCCCACTCCTAGCTGTGGGATCTGATTTTCTGAGGCACAGATGTCATCAAGAAAAGGATGATTTCTTGATTACACAGGCATTTTTTGCTTTATCATCTTTCATCCTGCATCAAAACCAAAGAGCTCCATGGGCAGGAGAATGTATCGACCTGGTTTCCTGGGCTCAGAGCTGAACGTCCCCTTGTCTGGCAAGTGTTCTTGGCAATGAAGCCTTCCCCGTGGTGAAAATACTCATAATTCCTTTTCCCTCTGTCAAACAACAGCCCAAGTGTGTGCTTCAGCCTCTTTCTAACTGGACAACTCTCAACAAGTACCAAGAGAGACTTGGTATTTTTGTAATTCCAACCATTGGCCGAAATGATGACCAGTATGTGGTTCTGTGTTGGGGGGGAAAGGACTGTAGACTGACCACAAAATCCCTTTCACCTCAGCTCCTTAGAAAAACAACCTAAAAGCATCAATAAAAGTATTATTGGACAAGGAAAAACCCTCCACGTTAACACCTGAAGGATGTCAGGGTGTCTCTTGCAGGAGAACCAGGTAATTTTTACCCCAAGAGGATTTTCTTCTGAACCTTCAGCCTCTTCCCCGTTTAGAAGCAGCTCCAACTCTGCCGCTGTGTGGCAGCGCTGAAAAAGAGCATGAAAATACATCACTCATCAGTGAAAAAAAAACCCACTTGGCAGAGCAGAGCTCACCCCAGCGGGCAGGAAAGCGCTCTGCATAACAGGCATTTGCGCTTTCTGACCTCCACCACCAGAACTTCATCCCACCAGAGGAGCCGGCGTTTTGCAGAACCGCCTGGGGCTTTCTCGGAGGATGTGGACAGTTGTTGGGATTATCCGAAGAGAAGGCTGTGGGCAGCCTGACAGCGGTCCCTGGGGCTCAGGAGAGATTTCACCAGTGATCTTACTTCTCCCTTTGAGTGCTGACAATCAGCACTCAATCAGAGGCTGACATTGGTCAAAAAAGCAGGATACACCGCCCTCAGCACAGATCTCAGCAGGCAAACCTCTTCCTGCAAACACCATCACCGAATTTTAACATTAGCACCAAATTTTAACAGTAGCACATCTCAGCACAGATCTCAGCAGACAAATCTCTTCCTTCCTGCAAACACCATCATTGAATTTTAACACAGTCCAGCAAGCAGGACTGCAATTTTCTCACTTCTGTATGTGCGAAGGTGTGGACAAACTCTGCAACAGGAGAGAACATTAAGGATCTGTAGTAAAACTTATTTAAGATGTGCTGGTCCATAATTTAACTCTTGCCACCTGTGTGGCAGCCATGCCTGGAAGCTCGAGGATCCCTCTTTAGAATCAGGACTAAGCACAGGGGCGCAGTGCCAGGGTGGAGACACCTGAAGTTGGTCAAGATCAGAGTGATGGGGCTCTGCAGCCTCATGAACATAAAAAGTATCTGGCGTTGCTCCCGTGGAGGAGTCTCGTCTCAAACCTCTGAAGAAGCATGAGGGTAAGAAGGGAACTGAGCAGCAGTGACTAATGGATTAAATCAATGCCGTCCCTCCACTCACTGCACATTTCGAAAAATAAATCATAAAGCAACTTCTTTTTTTTTTTTTTTTGCAAATCTCACGTCCCAATAACAAGAGCAGGCACAGAGGAAGGGAGAAGGGGCAGCATTAGGAGCCGTGTTCATTTCTTAAGGCCACTTGGAGCCATCTGATGTTTGTTCGGTTATTAAATCTCTTTACTGCCAACCTTCAAAGGCAAGGGAGACATTTCTCCATGCAGTTTGGGACAGCTGACGTGAACAGGCTGGAGAAAGAACGCATAGAAGATATGGTCAAGGCTTTCTTGTTCTCAAATGCTTCAAAACTTTCCAAAGAAACAAGGCAATGTCAATGTCAATAATAACTGAGCTAAAAAGTAACTCACAGCACTTGTTACTCTTAAAATAATTACTGGACCAAGCGAAGGAGGAATGAAGTCATACTTTTCAGGGTCTTTCGGGGAGCATGGTGTGCCTTTGAAGCTACTCTTTATTTATAGTGTATATCAACCAGCTCCTTTCTCCTTAAGCCTAGGAGTTTTAAATGGTAAAATCATTTTTCCTGCCTCACAGTTCTCCCTGAGCCCTTCAAGGTGGGACATGGTCCCAGAAGAAGAATTCTCCTGTGGTGTCCTCTAAAGGTGGTGTTGGAATTGCTTCTCTTGTTGCCTGTACGCCATCATGTTTTTTTACTCTTTCGTTGACCTGCCCATGGGTTAAATCAAAGTCATCCTCCATGCAGTCATCTGTTTGGATGCAGTTATCTTCTTACCCAGCATGAGTAAAAGGTGGGATCACGCTTCCAGCCACTGTCCCTGGGATGCAGATCAAAGCAAGCAGTCACCCAGCCTCTGCTCCACACAGGAATGCAACACATTTCTTTGTGTACTTATTCTTCAACACATCTTCAACTACCAGGCTGTGTACTGCTACCCCGAAGAAGCAAAGTCAGCTCTTTGCATCTCGCCTCATTACCGATGCAGCACAAAGGTATTCTTGGATTATCAATAACAAATTTCAAAAATTCAATTATGCCTAAAATGGAATGGTGATGCTGCAAGCGGTGATTTATTACTGAATCCTGAATCAATGAATAACAAGCTTTATCAAGTCCTGAGTAATGCCTTAGTGTTCTTCTACAGAAAGGAAGATACACATTGTACTATAGGAAAGTTGCCAAAATTGAAAAAAAACCCCACCATCCCAAACGCTGATTTATTCGTTTTCCTGCGCTGCTCTAATGGCTGCTGCAGACCAGCTCTCTCCACCTGCCAAGATCCTAAATTGTGAGATATGAAATTATGGCAAGAGCATCTTTGAAAGATACTGGGAAAGAAGCAATCCAGGCAGAAAAGGAAAGGTGATGTTATCACAGCCATGCCTGACCAAGAGCTGGAGAAAATTCCATGGCAGAGAAAGTACGTGCATATGGAAAAAGGAGGCTCCTTCCCTTGAAAAGCTTAAGGTGCTGACAGACTGCAGTGAAATGGTGTGGGATTTGTCTGCTTGCTACCAGTGACCTTTTTCCTGATTTTGTTTGAGAACTAAGTTACTCTTAGGGGTAATGGCTTTAAATTGAAAGCAGGAAGAATTAGATTCGATATAAGGAAGACATTCTTAACTGTGAGGGTGGTGAGAGCCTGGCCCAGGTTGCCCAGAGAAGCTGTGGCTGCCCCATCCCTGGAGGAGTTCAAGGCCAGGTTGGAGGGGGCTTGGAGCAACCTGGTGTGGTGGGAGGTGTCCCTGCCCAGGGCCGGGTGTGGGACTGGATGGTCTTTAAGGTCCCTTCCAACCCAACCCATTCTATGATTCTCTGCCATAAATAACTAAACATGTGGGAGAGGGAAGCAGGGGTTGGAGTGTAGGAAATCGCTTCTCCCTGTGATCTTGTACGGCAGTTCCCTCACCTCACTGAGCCACAACCTGCCCCGAGTGCCCAGAGCGATCCGAAAGAAACAAGGCACAGGAGTTACACACAGCTTAGTATTTCACAGAATCCTCATGGTTGGATGGGAGCTTTGAGATCATTGAGTCCAACCACAAAAAAAAAGAAAAAGAAAAGAAGCCCCCCCCCAACCCCCCCCAATCAACAATCTCATCTACTAGAGCATGCCCTGAAGTGCCATGTCTACACATTTCTTAAACACTGCCAGGTATTTAACCACCTCCCGGGACAAGCTGTTCCAGTGCCTGACCACCCTCTCAGTAAAGTAATTCTTCCTAATATCCAACCTAAACTTCCCCTGCCACAACTTCAGATCATTTCCTCTGGTCCTGTCATTATTCTCTTGCAAGAAGAGGCCAACACCCACCTCTCTACAACCTCCTTTCAGGTAGTTGTAGAGAGCAACGAGGTCTCCCCTCAGCCTCCTCTTCTCCAAACTAAACATGCCTATTTGCTGTGCCTGTTTTTGTTCCTGTTCACCTGTTTGCTGTTGGGGTGCCAGATAAAAAAGCGCACACTGCGCATGGAGGGCAAGGAGCCTGCACAGGCCCCCTTGCTGTCCAGCTGAGGGGCTGGGCTCCTTTTGCAGATTCCACCAGGGGGAGGCACTGGCTCTCCTCCATGCCCCCAGGGTGATGCCGGCAGTGGGGTTTGCCACAGAAAGAGACCTCTAAGGTGCCCTCGCCACCCCACACTGCCTGTGAGGAAAGGCGGGGGGCTGTGGGTGAACACAGCCGTGTGAAGCGGCGGCGGGAAAACCGGCGCCCCCCATTGGCCGAGCCCGGTGTTCACGGGCCTTACAACTCGACGCCCTATAGGCTGCGGCGCACCCTGAGCCCGCCCCCAGGCCGTCCCTTCCCCGCCCAAGCGAGCGGCCGCCGCTCTCGCTCGCTGTCTCTCCTGCGCATGCGCAGTGCTGCTAGCGGCGCTGCCCCGCCCCTTCTCGCTCGCCGTCGCGGGAAGGCGGAAGCACGCGCGCGCGCGCGGTGCGGCGGGACAAGATGGCGGCCGCCGGGGGGCCGCGGGCCCTGCTGTGGTTGTGGTTGGTGCTGGCGGCCGGCGCCGTCGCCGTCCTGGGGAAGCGGAGCTCGGTGAAAGTGCTGACGGACGGCATGTGGCGGGAGCTGCTGCAGGGCGAGTGGATGGTGGAGTTGTGAGTCGAGACGGGGGGCTGCCTGGGAGGTGGAGGGGGGGAGAGGTTCTCTCCGCGGCCCGCTCTGAGGCGGCGGGGGACCGAGCGGTGCCCGTTGGTGACAGACTCCTGCTGCCCACAGCTATGCCCCGTGGTGCCCCGCCTGCCAGAACCTGCAGCCCGAGTGGGAGAACTTTGCCGAGTGGGGCGAGGACCTGGAAGTGAACATTGCCAAAGTGGATGTCACGGAGCAGCCGGGTGAGAGGGCGGCGGGGCCGGGGCCGGGCTCCCAGCGCCCTCCCGGGGCCTCTGGGCTCCTGGAGGGCTCGGGGGAGGTGTCCGGTGCTTTGAGGACACAGGTGGGATTAGTAGGAATAATATAGATCTTTTCCTGTTTTCGACTGAAGGCAGATTGCTGTATGTAGAGCAAATACTCTGGTCTTCCTTAATAAATAAAGGGAACAAGGGGATTTAGCTAGAGAGTGATTTGGAGGATTTCAAGGAGATTTTTCGGCATGCTTTTAAAGCATGTTACAGAGTGAAAAAATGTGGTTTCAACCTTCTCTGTAGTACAAACTCTCTTTGTTGGCAAAAGGGAGTGGAAGCAGTTCAGTCTCCCTCAGCTGAAGCTCACTTCTCTTTATTGTCTCCGTGCCTGTGTGTGGTTTAAGTCCTTCTCTGTGCTGATAATTTTCTCCAAAGTCCCATAAGAACTTTTGAAACTTGCCTTACTTGGGTTAACCCTTTTCTGCCAGCACTGGAGGTTGCAGATCATGTGGGGAAAGGAGGGCATCTCTCTCTGAAAATAGTTAAGCAGAACAGTTTTCCCGGGACATCTCTATTTTCCTCCCTCATTGTCCAGGGACCTTTCTTTTAGACTGTGTGCAGTACTTTGATGTGCATAAGTTTGTTTGGTGGCAATTGCAGATTGATACCTGGGAGCTGCCGTTCTTATTTTGGTGTATAATAACATTTCTCACCTTTTCTTACATAAGAGTGCTCTACTATTCTGAAAATAACTGTCTTCTTACAGGACTAAGTGGACGATTTGTCATAACAGCTCTTCCTACCATCTATCAGTAAGTACGCAACGCAGCAGGATTTTTTGGAGGAGAAAGGACTTCTTCCCTTTTTGGGGGGGCAAATGAGTGAGATTTACTGTTCTTTTTAAGAATGGGAGTTACTTTACACAGACACAACTGCTGTCTTACCTGCTGTGACCTTACAGTAGTGCCAGTAGATTATTTTTTTTTCTTTTCCCTTCGGGCCTTATTTATTCTACCGTTTCATGGGTGTTTCTGTTTTGCAATCTTTTCTTTGTAGGTTGATCTTAATGCCGTTGTGTGGCAAGTACATTAGGAAGATCGTTATCTTTTTATGGAATGACAACCTAAAGCCAGCCAAGATTCCAGAAATACTTGTAGTCAAGATTATTGGGAAATGTTTTAGAGGCAATATCACATAATGCAACATAAAACTAAACTAAAATAAAAAATGGCAAGGTGATGGGAGGGGAAGATGTTGAGTGGAAGCAAATGCTGCGTGCTTGGACTGTCTAAAATGAAGGCCTTTTTTTGTTTGTTTTACAGCTGTAAAGATGGGGAGTTCAGGAGATACCAGGGTGCAAGAACGAAAACTGATTTCATAAATTTCATCAGTGACCAGGAATGGAAATCTATCGAACCGGTTTCATCATGGTTTGGTCCTTCCTCTTTCCTGTAAGTTTTGGTATGGTTTTTATAATAGTTTGTTGACTGTTGTTGGTGACTTACTGTCACCTGCTGTTCTTCTGGTACAGCAGAAAGATGTTTTTCTCAGCTGAATTCTAGGAAATTAGCAATAAAAACTGGAAAATAATGTAGCAACGTAGTCATAAGATAAGGGCTGGCCATTTAAGAAGGAGCAAAGCTAAAAGCAGTGTAGAAGGGTGAAGGTTCCTTTCTTGAAGGAAAAGTGAAGTGGGGAAACTGAGTGGCCAGAGGAAAAAACACGCTCTTTGCAATACTTTCTAGTTTTGTGGCTTTGAAGTGCTTTTAGTCAGTGCTGCCTGTGCCGTGTGGTGGTTTCAGAGTAACTGGGAGTGGTAAAGGATGTTGGGAACACCATTGGTTGAGGCAAATGAGCCCAATTGTTCATGGTTTTCTGTTAGTTGGAGCAACGATGGGTGAAATGCCTCGGTGCTGACTGAGCTGTGCTGTAGCAGGGTTTAGTTTGTGAAGTTATGCTGGACTGAAATAGTATTTTTTTTGTGTGTGTGTGTGTGGCTCTTTCTAGGAAGCTCAGCATTGTTACTTTGTCTATTCCCAATGCGATTTGAATCTTCAAACTGTGTGGTTGATCTTCAGAGTATTAGCCCACA
Source organism: Gallinago jamesoni (assembly GCA_025769975.1). NCBI lineage: Eukaryota > Metazoa > Chordata > Aves > Charadriiformes > Scolopacidae > Gallinago > Gallinago jamesoni. Next base: position 2,865,591 of record JAOQGH010000040.1, read on the forward strand.
CCAAAGAATGTGTGAAACAGGATACTGATTTTAGGATTAATAAGTTTTCTATTAGAAGTGTACAATCCCAGCTCCATTTTTTGCGCACACTGAAGCAGTACACAGTCGTCTTCTATGCCTCACTCATTAGCAGCTCACGTTGGTTTAATGTTTCAAATTCTCCTCTTCTTTGCAGATAGGGAAGTTCCAGAATAACAGGGAAATGTCTGAATCAGCAGGACATACATGGCAGATAGCCTGCTCTTTTTCACTTCTATGTCATCATTGCTGAACTTAAACATATGAGGATCTCTCAGTTCTTATATAACCTGATTATTTTAATACGGTAATGTTTTGATTTAATAAAATGTTCAGATGCTGAATTCTTAATGTCTTGAATAGAGTTCCAGCTGGCTTCTCATAAACTGTTGGTCCAAATATAACTCGGAACATAAACAGAGCTGAAATTCTTATGTCAGTAGATCCAAGTCAAGGAAATTTGTGAGTTCATGTCAATGTGTGGAACATCGTACAAGCGGAGGTTGGTACCAAAGGTACCTTCATGGGAAAGAAGTGTTTATTGCAGTAAAAGATGAAACAAAAGATAAAAATCAAATTAGTTGGAAGGGAAATGAGAGATGAGCAGGAAGTTGTTCAACACAGGAATAGATACAGGTATGTGGCTTAAAGATGTTTTAAGTTACTTTTTCCTGCTTTGTTTCAGGATGAGCAGTATGTCAGCTTTGTTTCAGTTGTCAATGTGGATCAGGGTATGTGCTCACATTTCTATTTTATTTTATATTAACAGACATGCTGTTGAGCTGTTCCTGAAATTATTCTCTTGTTTTATATTCCAGCACTGCCATGGTTATTTAACAGAAAACGTTGGAATACCAGTCTGGGGCTCATATGCTATTTTTGCGCTGGCAACTTTATTCTCGGGTCTGATACTGGGACTTGTAAGTGAAGCACTAATACCTTCTTTGCCTCAGTCTTTAGTAGTAAGACCAGATGTTCTTGGGGTACCCAGCCTGCTGAGCTGGAAGACACAGAGAGTAGAATGAAGTCCCTATAATCCAAGGGGAAAGTGACTGGAGAGCTGCCTGCTGGAAAAGGACCTGGGGGTGTTGATTGACAGCTGGCTGAATATGAGCCAGCAGTGTTCCCAGGTGGCCAAGAAGGCCAACAGCATCCTGGCCTGTATCAGGAACAGTGTGGCCAGAGGACTAGAGAAGTGATTGTCCCCCTGTACTTGGCACTGGTGAGGCCCCGCCTTGAGTGCTGTGTCCAGTTTTGGGGCCCTCACAACAGGAAAGGCATTGAGGGGCTGGAGCGGGTCCAGAGAAGGGCAACGGAGGTGGTGAGGGGTCTGGAGCACAAGTCTTGTGAGGAGCTGCTGAGGGAGCTGGGGGTGTGCAGCCTGGAGAAAAGGAGGCTGAGGGGAGACCTTCTCGCTCTCTCCAACTCCCTGAAAGGAGGGTGTAGCCAGGGGGGGATTGGTCTCTTCTTGCAAGAACAGGCCATGGGACAAGAGGAAATGGCCTCAAGTTGCACCAGGGGAGGTTTAGGATGGATATTAAGGAGAAATTTCTTCACTGAAAGGGTCGTCAAGCCTTGGCAGAGGCTGCCCAGGGCAGTGGTGGAGTCCCCATCTCTGGAGATATTTAAAAGCCGGGCAGACATGGTGCTGAGGGACGTGAGTTAGTGGTGGTTTTGGCAGTGCTGGGTTGGACTTGATGATCTTAAGGGTCTTTTCTAACATAAATGATTCTATGGTTCTAATGTGCGGGGTGGTTTGGGAGGTATAAACTTGTCTTCCTTTGGTTGCAGATAATGGTGTTCTTAGCAGACTGTATCTGCCCATCCAAAAGGCACAGACCACCACAGTACCCTTATTCAAGTAAGCCCACTGTGTACTTCTGATTCAGTAAAGCTGTTTGGTAAATCTTATTTAATAAATATTGGTATGTCATTTGTGCCCGCAGGACATGAGATTTAGTGTAGAAGTTTGTGATTGATGCTGTCCTTTACCTGCAGCTGTTTGCCCTCGGGGTTTATACCAGATTTGTACTTTGTATTTAGCTAAAGCTGAACTGTTTTTTTTAAAAAAATCTTCTTTTAGGAGATAGAAAAATGTTTTTACAGCATTTTCATACCTGCAAGATATGAAAGAGTAACTGGCACTGGAAAGTGCCACCTGGATTAAATTAATTAGAATTCTGTGCTAACCCATGATGTTACAAAAGGTGTGTTTCACATGGTAATGGTATTTATTTGTGTGTGCTTGTTTTCCTTTCTTCTTAAGGAAAACTAGCTCCAGAGTCAGCTCAGCTGCTGAAAAAGCTGGATGAAGAGCAAGAAGCAGATGAGGAAGATAACTCAGATGATGACATGGAGGGTAAAGAGGTGTCCAGAGAAGACTCGTCACCGAACACTGTAAGGCAGCGTCCAGTCAATCCTGCTGCTGCAGTGGATAAATCGTAGCTTTATTTGCCTGCAGGATTAGTGTCACCAGCTCAAAAGGAGATAAATGTCAAATCCTTCAGCTTCCAGAGAAGAATGTCTCCTGTCGTGGTAATATTGATGCATTTCATGAATTCAGAAAAAAAAAGTCAAAAAAGAAGGCATCGGGTATTCAGAACTAAATAATGCTGTTACAAACAGCTGAAACTTCTCCTGGCTGGGTGCAGAGAAGTGCCAAGAAATAATTTATGTGGCTTCTGGAATGACTTGTTCTGTAGGGATGTATTTTTTAACAGCATGTAAACCGGTGTACTTGTTGCGTTAGGGAACATTAGCAAGGAAAATGCACTAACCTGGTTGCTGTTAAAGCATTCAAAACAAGGTTTCTCGGTGTAAATCTATCTAGTTGTGCTCTGAAGAAATGCTGGGGGGGGGGGGGGGAAGTTCCTTAACTTACAGGACATTTTCCAGGCTTTTTATGTGACAAAAACTGCTTTTTGCTATGATAATGAGTGCTACAGCCACCACCCTCCCCCCCCAGTCTTTCTTCTTCCAAAGAGATGGAAGTTGCTCTCTGAATTTAGAGGAACAGACGTTGCCCTCTAAACAAAAGCTGGGGAGCTTGTCTTTGCCACCCTCCAGGATGGAACTTACCATGAGCTCTCGCTGTAGTGTGGATTCTCTGGCTGACCAAAAACCTGGTCTTTTCTTTTAGAAAGTGCTGTAGAAAACTGTAGGAGCTTCTTGGTGAAGTAATTCTCCAGAAAAAAAAAAATTCCAAGTAGCACCGTGAAGTCTTGTTTGTCTCAGTGACTCCAATTCAGATGGGAATAGTTTACACGCAGGGTTCTCTGCTGAGTGCAAATCCCTTCATCCTGCTGGATGGCAGTAGAGCCCTGCTTATTTTTAATACATCATCAGTAATATCTGCTTAATCAAATTTGACTGCAAATCCTGGCAGGCCGGATTTCAGCAGTTGAAATAACTGCTTCTTAATTTCTTTTACAGAAAGCCATCTTTTCTATTTCCACAAAACCATCTTGAAACAATTTACCCTAATTCTTTCTTTTAAAAATCCTGTAGCCTTCTGTTTTCTGGACGGTGTTTGTTTTCACTCTGCATAGGAATAAAAAGAATGCACATGCACATTGGGCCAGTGTTATCTTGCATCGCTTGTGAAGAATTTTCCATATTCTTTCAGTTAATTTCCAAAGCATTTGCAAGGGAAGGGTTTGCCTAATGCTGAGCACACATAGCTTTTTGGACAAGCCTGTTCTTGCTGGGGTTTTTTTTTTTGTTTGTTTGTTTTAGTTTTTTATATTTTTCATCTGTGTGGGTTTGTAGGACTGGCAGTTGGGAAATCTGTGTCGATAGTAAACTTGGTCGTTAGTAATTAAGGCTGCAAACGTAGAAATGCTGTTGATACTTTTGCTGCTGCCTGGCATTCTGAGGCCAGGCTTTCCTAGGGATAATTAAGAAGGCAGAGCATCAGATGAGGAGCTCGTAGCGAACTCTGTGGGATACAAAAGAAATACTGGGAGAAAGAAAATTCCGAGCTTTTGCAGGTGAAGCTTGTAAAGCTGTTGAGAATACTCCATGTTTTTTGCCAGTCTTGAATGCTTCTAAGTTGCATTTTAAGTAGATCATAATTCATCCTCTGTGTTGTGAATGGAAAGAAGTGATTCAACATCCAAATATCTGAGTCCTTAGATGAGTAAGAATGAGTTATTATGTAAGATGTCCTGGAACTTCCTACTTTGACTTTTGCTTTCCTTTTTTTTTTTTTCTTTTTCTGAATACTGGTGCTCTGAATTGACTTCCAACTTCAGGGCTGGCTTATGTCTTAGGAAGATAATAACTAATGCTCAAAAGGGTCCCTTTGGTTAAAATCAGAGTGTTCCTCTCATTTTTAAATATCGGACGTTTCCTGGTGTTTGAATGAAGACCATTGTGTGCCGTAAATGCCCTTAAGGTGTTGGTCTTGTGGGTTTGCCTTAAATTCTCGAAAAGCTTAGATTTTAGCCTTTGTCACTAGTAAAAAAATAAAGCAATAAATCCGTGATGTCCTAAGGAGAACCAGTAGCACTAGTCTTTGATAAATGGTGTACTTCCTTAGTTTGGGGAGGGCTTGGGAAGACAGGGGACACACAAATGCTGGATGCCGTTAGGGAAAAGTGCTGGATTGTTTCAAAAGCTGAACTATATGGGCTAACTCCACTTGGAATATATTTAAATGTAGCTGTTTTAAATGCAGGGTTTTCTAATTTTTCAGTTTGTTTGTGCAATATTGGAAGTGTATACTGATAACTTTTGGCTAACTTTTAAAAGAACAAACATCCTTTTTTTTTTGCTTTCTTTTTTTCTTCGTGCGGTGCTGCTAGCCTCCTGGTTTAACAAGAACTTCTAGCTCTAACTTCTCTTTAACTTGCCTTTGCCTTCTGCACTCCTCTACCTTTTCCTGCTGCCTCCCCACCTTAGGCAAGAAACCAAATTCCCAAACTGCCTCTTAGTCCTCGGCGTTCCCAGTTGCTGGAATCCAGCCTCTGCCTGGCAAGTTGTGATTCTCCATAGGCAGCCTGCGATTGCTGAACTCTGTAAATCTTTACTGTTCCTATTTTGAATGATGTTATGGTTTTGTCCTGTGAATATTTAAGTTTCTTGATGATTTTTTTTTTTTAAAAAGAAGAATCTATATTCCAAAGATGTTTACTGAGGCTGAGCGAAGGTTGCAATGTAACAAATGTGCGTAAGAGCCTGTCCTTTGTGTGTGTTGACGATGCTTGAACATCAATTTTGTAAAAAAAAAAAATAATAATCAGACTGCCCTTTCCATATCATCACCTTGACCAAGCATGTCCTATTTCATTCCAGAAGTAATTAATTAACTGTAATAATACTTTTTTTTTTTTAATGTTTCAGAGAGTCTTCAAGTAAAAAATAACCGCCAGCTTTGGATTCCTGTGTTTGTGTCCTTTTTATTTTTTTTTTTTAAGAGAGTATCTTCCTGTTTAGCAGTGAAGCAAAGATGCAAGTATTTATTTGGGGGGAAAAAACAAACTGTAACACTGTGGCTAATAAATCATTTGGGGAGGAATAACCCCCTGCACCAGGACAGGTTGGGGCTGACCTGCTGGAGAGAGGAGGAGAAAGACCTTGGAGTCTTTCTGGTGGAAAACAGGATGCTCAGGAGCCAGCAATGTGCCCTTGTGGCCAAGAAGGCCAATGGCATCCTGGGGGGCATCAGGAAGAGTGTGAGCAGCAGGTGGAGGGAGGTCAT
>JAOQGH010000040.1:2888694-2914153 GCA_025769975.1 Gallinago jamesoni
CCTTCTCCCTTCCTTCTCCCTTCCTTCTCCCTTCCTTCTCCCTTCCTTCTCCCTTCCTTCTCCCTTCCTTCTCCCTTCCTTCTCCCTTTCTCTTTAATTTTTACTTTTTTTCACTTTTAAAAGTTTTAATTAGCATTTATCTCCAGCATCAAATTCTGCCCTTGTTTCTTCTTCTCCATTTGCAAGGCAGCCCTAAGAGTGTAAGACAAGTCTCCACCGGGCAGAGACGGACTGGTGGGGCAAGAGATGTACCAGCCTGGGGGTCAGATGAGGGGACCTCTGGCTTGTCCTCAGACGAGGGGGGACTCTCACAGCTCGGCGTGGGGCAGCAGCAGGGGGGGAGTATGTCTGTGTGAGGCGATGCCGTGCTCCCTCTCTAAAGTTATTAATAAAATTCAGAAATGCATGGAGATCAATGCCCGTGCCAGCTTGGCTCATCAATACTTCAGTGCTCTCTCCTCGCCAGTCCCTTTGAAGGGATTATTTTATGATGCACGTCGCTCCTCGGACGCGTGTGGTGAGGGGTCAGGCTGGATCCCAGGTTCCTTTTGTCTGCAAAAAACATCTCTGCAGCCATACCGCTCCCTCGCTCCCTCCTGGTGGGGCTGGCAGGTTTCTCTGTAGCTTCTTACCTCCCGGACACCCGTGGTGCATCCTGGCCTCGTGCTGTGTGGCTGCTGCGACCAAAGAAAAGCCACACACTGAGGACAACAGCTCTGTCCTGGGGCCATGGGTCCAGCGAAGACCCCAGGCCATCTCTCCCCGTAGGCAAATGCTCATTTCCTCATGGGTGGGATGCTCTTGGGGAAGGTGAGCATCAACCTTTATCATTTTAGCCCAAGCCAACTGTTGGCTTCGCCTCAGATTGAGGTGGCAGCGGACATTGGATTGGGTTGATCTCTTTGGAAACCTTCTCTGCTGAGAAGGTCCCTCTTCCTCCATCTGCTCCCATGGAGGATGCGTCCATCCCACTGCTGTCTGCTCACCCCGTGTCAGCCCTGCAGGACACCAGGCATGGGGCAAGCAGAGCCCTACTCCTGGCACTGGTGGGTTTTGGGATGGGGTCCCATGGCAGCCAAGCTTCTGGGAAAGCTGGAGTAACCGGTGGCGCACTGGCCCTCAGCAGAGCTGGGCATGGGCTCAAGGAGAGCCTGGGATGGTGGCTACAGGCCACAGCAAGTGGCTGTTTTCCTTCTTTCCATTACAAGCTGGAGGGTTGGGGCTTGGTTTTGTTGCTTTTTCTCATTCTTGTTTAAAAACTCATTTACTGTAATAACAGCTCTGCCGATGTTTGAAAGACACGTTTCCACCTTCCGAGCGACAGCTCATCTCAAGCAGAAGCCTCAAAGGCTCAGGAGGAGGAGGAGGGAACTCACTGTGACTTTTTTTAGCTATTTTTTAAATATTTTTTTTTCTTTTTTCCCCCCTATAGATATCCTCTTCAGCCATCCCTGCTCATCGCGGAGGGGCTAGAGCAGCCCGGCTGCGGGAAATGGCTGGAAACTGGGATACCAGTCCCGGACGATGGTTTGGGAAAAGGCAGTAGTTGGGTGAGCCCAACCATGATCCCAGGTACTCCACGGCGTGACGGGGACGCGTGACCCAGCGAGTGTTGGTGCACGAGAGTCACGGGGAGCTGAGATCAAAGCCCCGGCCACGCCGAGCTTTCCCGGCCAGATGTGGTTTTGGATAAGGGAAGCAGGCAATTATTGCTCCACAGCTCCGCGGGGTGTATGCCAATCGGTATTAAACGATTATTAAATGTCAGCTCTGAGGAGGCGGGAGGAAGGGTTTGCTCCAAGTGGCTCAGCCCCAGCTCCAAGGGCGTTATACATCGATGTGCAAGTCATTTTGGGCAGTTTGGGCCAGCTGAGGAGGGACATCACAAACAGAAGGGCTGTTTCTGCTCCAGGGCATCCATCACTTTCAGGTAAGACTATCTTTGAGGAGATTGTTGCCCTCCCAGCGTGCAAAATAGAATCATAGAATCATCTAGGTTGGAAAGGGCCCTTGGGATCATCAAGTCCAACCATCTACCCTACTCTACAAAGTTCTTCCCTACATATGAGGGATCTGAGGTGCCACAGAAGACCATCCCCATGTCCTCAATTGCCATACTGTTATTTCCACCAGCGGGGAGGCTGTGAGAAGGGGCTGCCTCAGGAGCTGGTGGCAGCTATAGGGTGACAGCAAACCATGGGCCGTCACAGCCCCAGCTCTTAGCTGGGTTCTGCATCCATGCAATGCACAAACCTCATAGTGAGGGTGTCACCCTGTAGTCCTTTTTGTTTTTCTCCAGAAAGGACTGCAATAGTAAAGTCAAAATATAAGCCAAAATATCCTCAAGGATCTGCCATCCAGGCGGGAGTGGGCCACGTGCTCCAGCCTTTCCTCCTGGCTGCAGTCTTCACCTTGACCAGACTCTCTAAAGGTGCATGAGCCACCAGCAGAGAATTAATTGAGCAAATTATGAAGCATTTTGGTTGCTCTGAGCAAATTATGGTTCATGAAGGAAAACTTTCCCAAAACTCCTTTCCCGCGGCACTTCTGCAGGGCTGGTCGCCGTGGAGCTGTGGGATATCTAAAGCGTGTTTTGGGGGACCTTCTCATCCAGGATGGTTTTGAGGTCTGCCTTTCCTGGTGGAGGGCATGGACCAGGGGCTCATGAGACCCTGGGGAGATGTCCTCCATGGAGAAGACCATGGAGGAGGTGTCTTCCATGGAGGAGACCACAGAGCGGTTTTGAGATCTGCCTTTCCTGGTGGAGGGCATGGACCAGGGGCTCTTGTGACCCTTTGGGATGAGACCCTGGGGAGATGTCCTCCATGGAGAAGACCATGGAGGAGATGTTCTCCACGGAGGAGACCATGGAGCGGGTCTGCAGGCGTGTGCAAGGACTAAACCCCCTGGAGGGCTGGCTGTGGGGTGGAGCGGCTGCCGGGACAGGGGAGGTGCAGGCAGCGGGAGGGCAGGGACAGGCAGAGCCGGCTGAGCCGCTTCCCACGCCTGCACGCAGAGACGCCCTCCACTCCAGCTGCAGGCTGGAGGCAGCGGTGAGGGGCCACGGGGGGTTTCTCTCCGGCTTCGTTCTCCACCAGTGAGACGATGAGAGCTGGGGTGGTGGTCTCCTGGAGCCCAGGCGTGCCCCATGCCCAGGAGAACCCCTCCAGCCCCACCACGACACCCCCAGGCTCAGGCAGTGCTGTGGGCATTTCCCTCCCTGCGGGTCCTGCTTCCACATGCCGTGGCTGGGTGGGGGGCTCAGAGACGACCCCCCTGGCTGGGGGAGGGTGCTTGCAGGTTCCCTCCAGCTCTTCTGCCACCACCTTCTGCTCTCCTCCTCCTTCCTCCCTCTCCCTCCTCCTTCCTCCCTCTCTCTCCTCCTTCCTCCCTTTCCTTTCTCCTTCCTCCATCTCCTTCCTCCCTTTCCTTTCTCCTTCCTCCATCTCCCTCCTCCTTCCTCCCTCTCTCGCCTTTTTCCTCCCTCTCCCTCCTCCTGACTCTGCCACCCAATTTAAGGATAAAAAAGAGCCCAGAGACATCCCCGTCCCCTGCTACCCACCCTCCCAAAGTCTTGGAGTCCTCCATCCCTCTGTCTTTGGGCAGCCCCTGGCACCTGGTCCCTGCTCCAGAGGAGGTGAGGGGGTCCTGGGATGAAGGGAGGTGACACTGCCACATCAGATGACATCTACCAGGGGGATGCTGGAGCCAGTAGCATCGTGGCCCTCGGGGCTGGTCCAGAGACCATGGCACGGTGTGCTCTGCTCTGGCTCCACTCGCTTTCCATCCCTGGCATGGAGCTGCAGGGAAGGTGGCTGGTATCAAGGAATCATGGTTCTCACCAGGGCCGCGGCCTGTCTCCCTCCACATGGACAAAATTAGCTCGTTTTCTTCCAGAAGACAGAAGAGGAAAAAAAAAAAAGAAAAAAAAGGCAAAGCAAACACCTTGGTCTTTGTTCAGAGACAAGGGCTCAGATGGAATTTATTTTGTGCTGGGTAATTCAATCCATTCGGGCTCAGGATGTGGCCAGGAGAGTTGAGCCAAAAAATGCAAGTTTAAAGCAACTAAATTTTATGCTGTGTATACAGTTAAGTTTGGGTTTGGCTGAGACAAGCAGTTTCCATGGTTTTTGCCATTTCTGTTGTAGCAACGAGCTCCTTATGCAATGGGAGGGCTGGTGGTCCTCCCAGTGAGTTGTGGCTGGAGAGGGGCACGGGGGGAGCTGGGACAACCCGTCTGGGGGGACAGGGCTCATCACAAGGTGATTAATAGCAGCCCCATGGTGTGACCCTGGCTGGGGACAGCACTCTTGGCATGGGTGAGTACCTCCCTGTGGTCTGGCTTGGAAAGGGTTGGATGGTTTCCTCCAAGTCCATTCCCTTCCCCGGCTCCGAACGCCTCCGGTGCCAAGCGGGGCTGCTCTGGGTGCCGGGGATGTGGCTGCTGAGCCGTGGGTTCCTCGCTGAGGTGTCCCTCTCCCTCCCTTCCCGTTAACATTTTTCAACGTCACGTTAAAGGGAGGGCTGGAAAAGCTGAGCCGCGCCGAGCCCTCGCCCAGCAGCTGGGCTGCAGATGTGGGGAGAAGCCCATGCCAGCCCGCGCGTCCCTGTCCCCTCCATCCTCATCTGCCCTCCGGGCACAGGGGGATGCACCCTTGCTTGAAGAGGGCTCATCCTTAATTTTTCCACAGCACTGTGCACCCCTGCATCCCTCTGTGGACCACTTTGTGGTGCGGCCAGAGATAAAAAGCCTGAGATTCAAACCAGCACGAAGCCACCAGTGCTCCCAGAAATAAATAGTACGTGTTGTTTTGCCCCTCGACCCAGGGAATTATTATTTCAACTTGCTCGGGGTGGCTGTGCTTTTTGGCAGCGAGAGCTCCGTGTGCTGCCCAGGGGGGGTGCGATATGGCCCCTTCCCCTCAGCGAGGAGGGTGGCTCAGCATCCCACCGCCTGGAAAAGCATCAGGGCTTGGGCAAGGCGATCCTCTGAAGGGAGGGGGTTCTTGTTAAATGCCCTCATGTGGCACTTTTTGCTCCAGGATCATTCCCACAAAACTGCTGTTCTTTCAAGGAGCTGATATCCCACCGGCCCAACCGAGCCCAAGGTTCAGCCAGTGCCTCGGCTGTGATTTATCCCCGGTCCCAGGGTGGGCTGGATGGGATTCCCTTCCAGTGATGCGCCGTGCCCCGTTTGTTACCGTAGCTGGGACCGGTTTGCAAAAGAATTACCAGTTCATCAGGCTGGCCGCTTCTGGAACACGCCCGCCAGCCACCCCTGGGCTTGTCCCGCTGCCAAAAGGCTCGTGAGAGCCATTCAGCGATGGAGACTTCATCATCTTCCATGGGCTCAAGGGTTTCCTGATGAGGCTTCTGAGAATTTATCAACCCAGCGGATTTTTATTCCATCAAATTCTCCAGTATCCTCTTGAACCCATGTACCCACCAGCATTTTCAGCATTGGGTGGGGTGGGGAGCTCAGCAAGTTAAATACGTGCTGTTTGGGGACCCACCTCCTTTTGGGTGCTGTGAGCAGGGCTCCTGCTGGTCTTCCTGATCCTGTGTGGGCCAAAGACTGGGCACAGCCCCTGTCTCCTGGGGCCACCAGGATTTCACAGCCTGCTGTCACCTTATCTTGCAGCTTCCAGGCACCTTAGGCAAACAGAAGGCTCCTTTGGAAATGTCCATCCTTGCCCTGTTCTCCTTGCCTTCCCCACACTGTGCCACCAGCCCTGCCTGTCTCCAAGCTTCTCTTCCAAGCTTTGGTGTCCCATCTGCTCCCACCCTGCTCTGTGTCCATCCTGACGCCTGGTGCTTGCTGGTGGGGTAGCTCCTCCAGGAAACACGGGATCTGCAGTTTTGTTTGGCCTCAGAAGACCCACACCATGTGTCGAAAGTGCCTGGCATCACTTTGGAGGCTGCTGTTGGCCATATGTCATGAAAAGGCAGTAGGATGCTGGTGAATTTTTTCAGCCTCTGGCAAAACCCATCCTGCCTCATTTTCTCCCTGCTTCTCCACCTCAGAGGGCTGCCCCTCGTTACAGGCTTGCTGAGCTCCTTTGCTGCTCCCTGACCACTGCTGGTCCCCACATTTTGACCCCAAGAGTGCTTTGAATCCCCCTTTTTGCCCAAAACTTGGAGCGAATTGTGCCCTGGGGCTCCTCTGTGTGCCTTACCCATGCCTGCCTCCTCCCCTTCCTCCCCCATGGCTTCCAGCAGAGCTTTGAGATGAATGTCCTCACCAGAGATGCTTGGGTGTCCTGGTCCTGCAAGAGGTTCGGTGCGTCCCTGGGAGACCTACATCCATCCAACCTTGCCTTGAGGGTGCTCTTGTCTTCCCAGTGAGGTACACGGCACCGTGGAGGTGACCCGTGAGGTGTGTGGAGACCTGCTTGGGACGACCACCGTGTTTGGGATGGCATCTCCACGCGTGCGTGTCTACGCCTATAGCAGGGCCACACACACGAGGGAGGCTTGGAGACCCACAGAGCTGTGGAGCAACAGATTTCCACAGGCTTGGCCCATAAACTGTTAACGCATTAATTAAAAGAAGAAAAAGGAGTTGGTCCCATTAAGTTCACCATCTGTTTTAATTATCCACTGAAGCTCACAGAAAGCTTTGTACACGCTATAATTGCATAATTAAGACAAACTGTTGGGAGATAGATGGCACGGAGATGACTGGGGAGAGAAAAGCAGTCCTTGCTCCAGCTCTCCTGTCGCTCAGGAGCATCGTAATTAAGAGGGATCAGAAAAGCAACTCCTTTTTGGGCTGAGCTGAGCATTGCACAATCCTGGTTGGCTTCTGATAACTTCCTGAGGCCATTTGTATGGTCTCCAGCCTGGGCAGAAGGAACAGCATCCTTAAACCCCATTATGCTGGAAGCTGGGATGAAAAGTCTCACACGCTGGTCTGAGATGGGCAGTTTCTGCACGTTGTGAACAAACTCTTCAAATCCCGGCTTTCCAGCCCAAATCACCACCTGGATGCATCTCACCTTGTGGCAGATGCAACCCATCACTTTGCAGCTCTTCTCCTCCTCTTCTCATCGCGCCCATGGGTGGCGGGAGCCCAGCAGAGCCAAGGGAGCTCCCAAAACCCACTCGCTGGTTCATTCCAAAGGAGCACCTCCAAATCCCAGCTGGTTGCTCTTGGGCATTGAGCAGGCTGGCTTGTCCTCATGGTAGAGGTTTTAAAATCAAAATATTAGTCTTTTTTTAAAAAAAAAAGCGTAACAAAATTCCAGTGAATAGCAGTGGGAATTATTCGTGTTTTCTGTTTGGGGTTTTTTGTGTTTGTTTGGTTTTTTTTCAATGCTTGTGGGATTGAACTGATATTCTCATGTCTTCTTGTACCTTGTTTTTCCCAGATCACTGCTTTTTCACGTTTCCCGCAAAGCCTAATCTTTAGATTAATACTTCTTTTTTTTTTTTTTTCCTTTTGCCATTACATTTCTGACCTGCGCTGAGAAAACAGGATGAAGTCATTGCAAGTCCTGAAAACTGGAAAAAGTCCTTCTTGTTTGAAGCTCTCCTGGGGCAAGTCTCCAACAAGGAGCAGGTCCAAAACTCAAGTGTTTGTGGACAAAATATGACTCTTGCAATCTGCCCACACCGCATCAGGGCTATTAACGAGTTCACGACGAGCAAAGCGCTGGAACGTAATTAGGGAAGAACTCCGTAGCCAGCCAGAACCTCCCAACGTCTTAAATGTCAGCTCAGAAACACAGGAATTGCTTGGAAGGGTCTTCTGGAGCCAAGGTAAACTTTGGGGAATTGGGGTGATCTGCCAGGACGCCTTCGGAGCGGCGAGGTCCTGGTACCGGCTCGCTCCAGTGACTCCTCCTTGGCACAGCCCAGATGGATGATTTCTGCCACATCCCATCTCCCATGGGCTGGTGGGATAATAATGCTGCTTATTATTTTATGATATAGTAATTTTCCTGGCGGGAGACACCGGTTTCATCAAGACGGAGGTGTTCTGCAGGAACATGGTTGACCCTCCTCCCAAGGGCACAGTTTGACTTTTCTTTCAGAGACAAACTTTCTTCCCCGTGACAAGACGGGTTATCTTTTTTTAATTAGAGCTGGAATGAAAGGACCAGTCCCGTCCCAGTGTCCAATTCCTCTTTGGAAATCTGTTTCCTGGGAAATTTCAAAATGTTTTTCAAACAAGTTTGTAAACGTGGAGCTCGCTCCGAGCAATCTTGGCAGGGAGAAGCTCTGAACACCAAGAGCATCCAAGATATGGAGAAAACCCCTCCACCTGCAATTGTTCATCCATATAAATGAAGCTGAATTAATTGGGGTTCTACTAGAGGCCGACGTAAGCAAATCCTCTCTTGCAAGTGATGCTTTTCCCTTTGTCTTTTCCTCTTTCAGAGTTTTCTTCCAGATAAAAAGCTGATGCTGGTTCCTCAGCTCTGCAGATATCCCTGGGAAGAGAAGGGGAGGCTTGGGAAGCCCTTGGCTGTTTGAGGTCCCAAACCTGGATTTTGGTGGGGCTGAAGGTGCTGGATGGATGTGGGTGGCCAAAAACACAGATTTGAAGACCCAGCTGGGATTGACTTGGAGAATCAGCCCCAAAGCTGCTGTCCACAGACACCCATTTCTGCTCCCACATTCCCAGCCTGGGATGGGAGGCTGGGATTTAATGCCTGGAGTCAGAAATAGAGTCTCACCAGGTGCTGTTGCCAGCTGGCACAATTGATCCAGTCCGGCTGTGCTTCCTGAAGGCAAGAGCATCCTTTAATATCCCTGTTGAGGAGCACCAAAGGTGGCACCATTGGGCCGTGCAGGTCTTCACCCCGGGATGCTGCTGGGACCGAAAAACCAGCCAGGCTCAGAAAATGGCCTGGATGCTAGGCCTGTGTGTGCCCATCACCCCGTTCCCAGCCTTGGGACTGGCTGCAGTGACTTTGGGGCAGCCCAGGAGGGTGCAGGGGCTTCACCTTCTCCCTCTTGCATCGCCCAGGCTCTGGCTGCCTTTTGGTGTTTTATGAACATAAAGAATTTTGGCTGGACAAAACACCCTGGATTTGACCATCAGGCTCCGAGGCAGCGCAGCTGGCTCCTGGGAGACAGTTCGTTAGGGGAGACCCTAAAGAGATAATTATTTTTTTTGATGGAGCAACGCATTGGTGCAGAACAGCACCCAAGCCTGCCAAGGCTTTCCTTTCTTTCTGGCCATTGAAGAGACCTAGAGAGCTCTACAGGCATTTTGAACACCTTCAAGTAACAGCACCCATACCCAGTGGGGGAGGCAGTGATTTATCCCTTCACGGGGTCACGCAAAACATCACAAATTAAAGTCATGATGTGTGGTGGTAGCAGAGCATGGTGTCAACTGGGCAGAGTCGGAGATGCTCAGTCCTGGGTGCAGTGACACTCACTTCAGGCTGGAGTCTCGAAGCACCCAGGGGGCTAAAAAGCACCTAGTTGGCATTTTCTTGGAAATCCCACAAGTGCAGCCCTGTCTGCCACGTCTGGACCTTCCAGTGTGAGCAGTCACCCTATTAGGTGCCAATTTTGGAGCTCCAGGGAAGTTCTTGGAAGGGAGTCAGAGACCTCAAGCAACCGGGTCCAGTGAGGGATGCTCATCCAAAATGACGGAACCCCCAAACAGAAGCCCCCAGATGAGCCAATGGGCTGATCCTCCAGCCACCCCTGAATCCCACCGGCCTTCCCAGGCTGGGTTTCCTTGCCCGTGCATTCCTCAGAAAACTCCCAGCCTGGGATCAGGAAGCGAATCTCACGGGTGGCTTAGCTCAGACGTGTTCTGGAACAGGCCCAGCACTATGGAGAATTTGGGTGCAAGTTTCGTCTTCTCTCCTTTCTCCTCTTAAGCGTATTTTAATTAATTGAGCAAAGTGTTGGAGTGAAATAATTGCCCCGCCTTAGAGAAAAGAAAAAAAAAAGAAGACAAATTTTTCTTCTTGAGAACATGCAGAAATAGGACTATTTATTTAGTTCCAAACTCTCTTTGAGACATTTGGAGTGTGCAGTTTGCCAAACCATGGCTTGGTTTTGTTGGCTGTTGTAATGGGAAACCTGCCCACAGCCACCATGTCCTGGGTCTCCCCACCACCATATGCTCCGAGGTGGCCTCCCTGGAGAGCAAAACACGGCAATTCACCCCAAACTGACTACTGGGTTGAAATCGTGAAGGATCTTCTAGGACTACAGAGATGATGGAGGGGCCTGGAGCATCTCCCTTACGAGGAAAGGCTGAGGGACTTGGGCCTTTGTAGTCTGGAAAAGAGAAGGCTGAGCGGGGGTCTGATCAACACCTATAAATACTTAAAGGGTGGGTGTCAGGAGGATGAGGCCAGTCTTTTTTCAGTGGTGCCCAGGGACAGGACAAGAGGAAATGGGCACAAACTTGAGTATAAGAAGTTCCATCTGAACATGAGGAGGAACTTCTTTCCTGTGAGGGTGTCAGAGCCCTGGCAGAGGCTGCCCAGAGAGGTGGTGGAGTCTCCTTCTCTGGAGACATTCAAAACCCTCCTGGACACATTCCTGTGCAACTTGCTTTAGATGGACCTGCTTTGGCAGAAGGGTTGGAATGCATGACCTCCAGAGGTCCCTTCCAACCCTATATCATTCTGTGATTACCCTCCTTCTGGAGAAGGTTTTATTGGGAAGGTCCATCAGCAGCCACCAAAATGCTATTGCTCCCCTGGGCAGCATATTAATTTTTAATGTAATTAAGATCCACTGGTGTCCTTCAGTCATGCGTGATCAAGAGGTGCGTGGCCTCCCACAAGACAGGTGTCTGGTGGCCCTGCAATGATAAATATAAATCGCAATGATCTCCACAGCCACGTAAATGAGGCAGGAATGCAGAAAGAGGAATCAAACCAGACCAGTGCTCTGAAGGTTGATGAGGCGCTCAGGATCTCAGCGGCTCTTGCAGGGTTTATTAATTGGGGTGGTGTCTTTCTATTAATGTGAATGAGTGAAAGGATCTCTAGAAGCCAAAGGAACGGGGAAGATATGGACGCTTTTGGTGCAGGGGTCAAACCTGGGCCAAAATGGGAGGGTGCTGGCTCAGGGGGTCCGAAATAAGATCGCTTTAGAGTTCTCAAAAAAGTCAGATTTTTGAGGGCTCTTTATTTCACTATTTTTAACAAAAGCTCTGAAAAAACGCCTTGTCTGGACCCACCCAGAACTGCTCGTGGGACCAGCGCCGAGTTTATGCTTCTGGCGTCAGCCTCACTGTCCCTTTTGTGCAGCAATTTTTCTTCCCACTGAGGTCAGCCGCTGAGCAGAAAGCGCTGGTTGTTTGGAAGCAGAAAGCCTCGTGGAGAAAAAAACATCCAAATGAAAATGTCTCGGTGCTGGGAAGCCTTCCCCTCCCACCCTGACCTCGCTCAGCTCTCCCTTGGACAGAGCAGCTCCATTGTCCTCTCCCACGGCGAAGCCACAGGTCACCCCTAGTCCCCTGCTCTTCTTGTGGGCATAAGTTGTCTTTCCACAGCACATCCCTCTCACTGAGTGGCCTTTGTGCCTCCCGTCATGGAGATACTGTGTGTTTGGTCATGGGTCACCTCGTTGGGAAGTAGAAATTGTCCATCCCTGTGGAATAATACAGGGCAAATAGTTGTGGTTTTCAGAGCCCCTCTCCAGCCACCTCCATGATCTGGAGCCCGTTGGAGATGCAGGGGGAGCTGGTTTCCCACCTCTGCATCACTTAAAAGTTGCATTTGCAGGTCACTGCCCAGTCTGGGGCAATCGTCCTGAACTGGTCTTGCTCCTTCCTCTGCTGGGAGACTCCCAGGTGATTGCAGGATTTCTCCTGGTGGAGCTGGGCACAGGTGTTATGTTGCCATTGAAGATCTCCTGGCTTCTTTCTCTCCACGTGCAGGTGAGCCATGGGCAGGACAAACCTCCAGTGCTGGCACCACTTGTCCTCCCTCGATGCTCTCAGACCTGGGGAGCCTTTTCTCCCCCGCACTTGGGCACTGCTGCTCCACACCCCGTGTTCCTGTCTTGCCTCCTTCTCCTTGTTCATGTTGTCCACAAGAAAGCAAAGGGAGGAGATGTCTCCTGGTCACGTTATCACCCTGCAGTGACTTGGACATTGCAGTGGCTGAGATGGCTGGGTTGGGATGTGTGGGGCAGTCTCCGTGGCAGCTCAGGAGACAGCAAAGACCTCACCACCATCCAGAGGATGAAAATTGGAGGTGTCCCTCCACCTCCCGTGGTGTCCCCTCAGCCAGGGCTGCTGGTGCAGTCCCAAATAGTGCAGGTGGTGAGTGGGTTCTTGGCAGCACCGGGGCTCTCAGGCTTGGAAGTGGCTCTGGCGCAGCAGAGAAAAACACAGCATTAATGATGCTTTCCATGAAAATAGCAGTTTCAATCCCAAAGAGCAGCTCCAGCCTCCAGCAAGGTCCTGCCCAGATGGGTTTCCCAGGCCATGGGCTGCTTGGCCTTTTGTAATCTTCTCTAGTTTCTTTTTTTCTTTTTAACTACTGCCTTTATCAGCTTTCAGTGTTTTTCACTGTTGCAGCTTTCCTGAGCTGAAACCTCTAGTGTTGTCTCTTCTCCTCATAACAGCTGGAGCCACCGAGCCTCTGTGAGCAAGATGGATCCCTCCAGGCTGTGGGCCTTTGCTCCATCACAACCCAGAGGCTGAGGGGGCTCTCAGGATCTCAGGATGCTGGGGAGCTCAGGATGCTGGGCTGTCATGAGTCTCTGCTGGACAAACAAAACAGAGGAGCTCACCCTGAGCTCTTCCTGAAGCCCTCCATCTCCATCCCATGGCACATGCCACTTCTTGTAGGACATGCCACTTCTTGTAGGACATACCAAGTTGTCCATCTCTTCTCTGAAGTACTCCCCAAGATCTCAGAGGGAAAACCTCAAAACCAAACAGAAAAAAAAAAATTAGGGGAAAAACTACCTTGGAATGATCTCCTTGACTGCATTTCCATCATCCTCCCATGCCAGCTGCAATGCGGGGGAGGGGAGATGTCATAAACCCTTTAAAAAGTTATATTTCCAGTTAACTAACCTTTTCTGATGCTCCGGAACAGCCTGTGCTGGGCTGAGCCCGGAGCCTTGGAAGAAAAGAGAAGGGTTGTTCCTGCTCGGTCTGAACCGGTTCGTTGAGTCATCCTCTTAGTTAATACCTGGCACCGGCACAGCCCGGTCCTGCTGGCGGGGAAAAAACTCAATCAGGGAAAGTTCAAGCCTTCCGTGCTCCTCCAAACTGTGTGTGGGGGGAGAGCAGACAAAGACCTCTTGTTTCTCCGGCCGAGGGGGATGGAGAGGAGCGAGGAAGAGGCAGGCGAGGAAGGGCTGAGGGATGGTGGGACGGGGCTGTTGGCCCCCGGGGCTGGAGAGGAGGTGGATTTGGGATGCCTGCCCGTGCTGTGCTGCTCGCTCAGCCCCAGCCAGCTGGGATGCATTTTTGCGATGCTTGAGGAGGCATTCCCCGTGCCATCGATGGGGCAAGAGGAGACGAAGCCTAGGTCCCAGTGGAATGGGAAGAGCAGGATTTTGGGAGGGATATGGGGTCCCTGGTGAAGAGCCCATCGGTGGTGCTGTAGGGGGGGAGAAGTTGGGATGAGAGGAGGGTGCCCTGAAGATGGGCAGGCTTTCCTGGGCAGCCAGGTCATAGAATCATAGAATGTTTTCTGTTGGAAAGGACCTTAAAGATCATCCAGTTCCCAACCCCTGCCCTGGGCAGGGACACTTCTCACCAGACCAGGTTGCTCCAAGCCCCCTCCAACCTGGCCTTGAACCCCTCCAGGGATGGAGCAGCCACAGCTTCTCTGGGCAACCTGGGCCAGGCTCTCACCACCCTCACAGCCAACAAGTTCTTCCCCAGATCTCATCTCAATCTCCCCTCTTTCAGTGTCAAACCCTTCCCCCTGGTCCTATGGCTCCCCTCCCTGATCCAGAGTCCCTCCCCATCTCTCCTGGAGACCCTTGAGGGACTGGAAGGGGCTGGAAGGTCTCCCCGGAGACCTTCTCTTCTCCAGGCTGAACCCCCCCAACTCTCTCAGCCCCCCCTCTCAGCAGAGGGGCTCCAGCCCTCGCAGTATCCATTGGTGCTCCATTGGTACCAGGGCTCAGAGGCCAGCAGAGGCTGGAGTGTCCCCACAGAGCAGCCACAAAGAAGTTCCCCAGGGAAAATACTGCAGGAACCTTGTGTGCAAGGCTGCTACCATACCCCGTTTGCCTTGGAAGCCCCTTCCACCTGCCCCATCCCATGCAAGAAGAGGTGGTGGGAGAGGAGCAACTGTTGAAGGACCCATGTTCATGGTCACGCACGTCCCCAAAGACCCAACCAAGCTCAGGCACCACAGGTCAGGGCTGTGAGGAGACACGTGGCATGGCATCAGGCAGGCCAGCCTCCTCCTCCTCCTCCTCACCTCCACGCCTGTCATCAAAGGATGGCAGCAAGATAAGCTCCTCCTGCTCTGCCTCTAACTTCTAGGGCTCTATTAGGAAGGCAAAACTGGTTTAATTAAGGATGCCTTCAAGCTGGTCATCAAGCAAGATGCTGGTGGGTCTCTAGGGAGAAATTATTAGCTCGTACTATGGAGCATCACAGAGTCTATTAGCCAAATGTGATCTTATAAGCAAATAAATGATCTGCAAATCAACTGTGGCGCTGACAAGTTCCTGCATTTCCCCACTGCCCTGGGACTGCTCAGGGCAGTGAAGGTTGGGTAATTCCTCTTGCCTCAAACTCAAACCCATGTTGCTGTATGAGGAGCAAATCTTCAAAAGCCATGGGAAGAAGGGGAATGGCTCTGGGAGCAGAGTCACACCAGGGGTTCTCCTGGTCCTACTCCACCTCAGACCCTTGTGCTCTGGGATAAGGGCTGATGTGTTGACATGTTGATGACCAGCTCTTGTCCTCTGCTCCAGCCCCGTGTACCCTGTGGGAAGAACAGGGTGAACTCCAATGGGGCAGATCAGCCCTTCAAATCATGCCACTGCACCTTATATTATCTTTACATCTACATCGTCCGTCTCACCTGAATGCCACTGATCCTCTGAGTCAAAGTCTGCAACGACTTCTAGACCAGGTTGGAGACGGAGTGAATCATAAAAGTAATTTTGCATTGGCTTGCTCCTTGCATATTACTAACCTTAAATCCTTACTCAGCTTTAAGCAAGGTTTCCACATTTAAAAGGGCTGTACTTTTTTTTTCTTTTTTTTTTTCTTTTTTTTTTTTTTTTAATCCCAGTTTCCTTTCCAAGTGAGCCTTCCCCAGTCACCTCCGTTGGGAAAGGAGGCTGTTGTGATGTACTGGGACCACGGGGTTGGACAACCAGCCATGGGGCTGCCTGGGGGGATGCTGGACACGATGCTTAAGGCTCAGCCAGTCAATGGTGTATGGGGGGGGGGGAATGTCACCCAACCAAATAACCTCCTTTTTAAGGAGACAGCCAGGGGGATGGATGAGACATCCCCGTTTTAATCCATTATTTTCTTTTAATTCCTCTGATTTTTAAGCTCCCTTATAAAAAATAAACCCTCCCTCTGGCTTGGGAGCGCTCTGCTGCATGCACGGGGGATGCCATGCACCATTTCCCTGCAGTGATTTAGGGGTGAAAAGGCTGCCCGGTGGCACTCCCCCACGAGCAACGCTCCGCTTCACAGAGGCATTTTATTTTATTTTATTTTGGTGGACAGCTGCCTCCTGGGACATCCTCGCCAGCTTTTTAATCCTTTAATGTGGGCTTTATTGACGCTCTGTAGAGCTCAGGTTTTAAGGGTGGCTCTAGAAGCTTTCGTTAAGGCAACCTTACACCTGGTCCTCCTGGTGCTGGCAGGTTGGATCAATGGGTGGCTCCTCTTTCCCTGCCCACCAGAGCTTCTCTCTTTCTCACTTGTGCCGATTTTCTCTTTATTTCTTTTTTTTTATTATTATTTTGTGGCCACCAGCTGGCTCTGTGAAATGGTCCAGCTGGGCAAAACCCCAGGAAAAGGGGGAAAACATTATCCAGCCTCTCCCACCTGCGAGGCGTTGGGTTTCTCGGGGCCTTTTGCATAGCTGAAGATGAGACGCCAATGCCACGTTAGAGCAGAGGAGTGACGTGGGGCAGGTTCCTCTGGTTAATTAAAACGGCTGCTTTCCTGGGCTTTCTCTGAAGCCAAAATTGTAATTTGCTGCGTTGCAGTCCTCTGTCACCTACGGTTGCGAGTGGCCGGCAGGCTGCCATGGTGTTCGCAAGGATTTCCAGAGCTTTGGCTTCCTTCTGCCCTTTGGGATGTCCCTGCCTGGAATTTGTGGCTGCCCAGGCTGTCCTTTGGCTTTTGGGGCCATTTTGGGGGTATAAGGAGCTCCTGCCACATCCATGTTCCCGTTCTTGCACGGGGCTCCTCTCCTCGTGTGCGAGGGAGACAAGAAGCTGGGAGCAGAGGGTGACTGGACTGCAAAGGGAGGTTTTGCTTTCTGGTCTTCAGACCAAAGTTGGCACAAACCAGGCGTGATCTCCACAAGCTGTGGGACAGGAGCCCCTTTCGGAGCCACTGAAAGCCTCCTGAGGTGGTGGCAAGAGGACACCACCCTAAGTGATGGAGCCACGGGAGGAGATCAGCTGGTGCTGGGAGAAACTCTCTCCCTCTTGCCCCCGGGGTGGCTTAATTATAACCTCACTTTAGTAGCTCAGGGGCCCTTTGATGTGGGGAGCGCCCCAGCCCTCATGCAGGTATCTCGGAGAGGAGGTGTCTCCACACCAGCCAGCCGTCTAGACTCCCCGTGCGGGGAGGATGGGCCGGGAGGGTGTGATTCAGCTCGGCTCCCGGCCCACGTCTGCATCCCACCCCAGGGGACTCTTCATCAATTAAGAGGCCACCAAATTACAGCCCTGAACCCCCAGGAACCTGTCTGTGCCCCGGGGGGGCATGGGGCAGGAGCTGCTCCACGCGGGCAGGGCTGGTGGGTTGCTCTGCCTCCGATGGCTCCACCAACCCTTCCACCGGCTCCCAAATTCCCACTGCCTTTTCCCTGTACCCCAAATTAACCCCTTCGCATCCTATCCGACCACCAGCGATGCCACCCCAGTGTTGGCCGAGGAGGGATTTGTCCCTCAATTCCCCACGCTGGACGTGGCCAGCACCAACTTGGGTGTTCCATCTGCACCGCCGGCCAGGGACAAGCCGTGCCTGGGTTCTGCACGATTTGGGGTGAAACCAAGACTTAGTTGGAGCATGGGTGTCACCAGAATAGCTGTTGGCAGGCGGTTGGGCTAATTAAAGTCCGTTTAGGGGATGGAGCTGCCTTTCCCATGGCAGGAGGCAGCAGCTTCGTGTACTCAGATGAAGCCAGGGAGGAAGGGACAGACGTGATCGTGGATACTGGGATGTGCTCATCGGGTGCCTCCAGGGAGGAACCGTTGTGTGCTCAATTGACTGGAAATAAAGGATCATTTCCCGTCTCACGCCGGGGAGATGTTAGCTGATGGCATCACTGGTCCATAAGGACATCAGCCGTATGGTCAGCGGAGCTCCTCCGGCAGCGAGCGGGGATGAGCCTGGCCAGCACCGGTGAGGGTGTCCAACATTTTGTATTAAATAAATAAATAGACTCTGTCCTGGCCAAGCTCCCTGTTAGGGGATGCATTTTCTCTGCATGGTGCAGTGGTCCCAGCATGCCGCAGCCTTGCAAGGTCTCCCATGACCTGTGAGAGTGGTCTTGCACCCTTGGGTGTCTCCTTTTTTGGCTTTCCCAGCTCTCCCCAAACCTCTGGCTTTGGGCATCCCCACCATGTCTCTGGGCTGGGGATGTGCCATGCAAATTCCCTGCCTGTCTGGGTACTTCTCCCCTGGAACAGCTAAAAGGCAGGATCAAACACCCCACCAAGCTCCGGAGCGGCCAGAGAGGAGCTCACAAAGGGCACAGGGCCACCAAGGCTTAGCTGCTCTCTTGATATTCTCCAGGCTCTCTGGATGAGTGTCCTGGAACTTTTTCCAGACTCTGGTGTTGTGGAGAATTGTTGTGGGAACCAACTGCAAACCTCCTTGGTACCAGGCTGGGTTTCCTGGGTTTTCCTTCATCTTGGAAAGGTCTGGGGACACAGAAGATAAAGTTGAATTTAGGAGGTCCAAGGCCAAGAGGTGCTGCTCTGCTCTGCTCCTGGCTTACCATGCGCCCCAGGCCTGTTCCTGGACATGAAGAATACACCTGAACTAGGTCTAATGTTGACAGTGTCCCCTCCACCATCTCAGGCTGGTCTAGTGACCCCTCTGTGGCCACCACCATGCCAGGGGATGCTTCGGATGTCCCTGTTTCTCAGCAGAGCATTCTGTGAGGTCTGCAGAGCCTTTCTTTTCTGCCATTCGCTGCAATGGTGGAGCAGGAGGATGGGATGTGATGGAGGCTCTTCCACTCCAGCACTGGTTCTGCAACTATCTGAGGCCACCTGAGAAAGCCCATGGATGCACATGACTGAAGCAACCTGGGACCACAGGTCCTGCAAAGCCGGGGAGGGGAAGCCGAGGGAGGGCTGACAGTTTGGCTGGAGGAAAACACCACACTTCCTAAATCTGGAAAAGAGACAGACCAGAGCTCCTCTACAACTGGCTCCTGCACTTGGTGGCACCTTTCCCACTTGGCTGGGTGTTTTTCCCACTTTTGATCTTAAAGAGACAAATAAAAACACCTGGCAAGCAAATGACACCGTTCCCTCCCAGCCCTTCCCCGTCATCTGCAGCGTGGGCATGGCATGTCACTGCTCCCCTGCAGGTCCTGCACCCTAGACCTTCGAGAAACTGCCATGTCTGGAGGCCAAGACCAAGGCTGATCAGTGATTTCTTCCCCCAGGCTTGGTGGGCTTCATGTCTGGTGTCCCTCAGCCACACGTCTTCCGCAGACCAGCCTTGCAGGAGAGACCAAACCAAACCAAACTCTGGATTTCCATGATTTCTGGGCTTTTTCCTGGGGAAAGGGCTCCAGTTCTCCCCCCCAGCCTGCCCTCGAAGAGTTGGCTTACACCCAGGTCCTGATTTCTGTCTCCCACCACTCGCCGCTTCCCCGATAAAGAGCCACGTGAAACTTATCTCCCCATCTTTCATTAAAATAAACCAATTAAGCAACACTGAGGAACCTCTGAGCTGGGCCAGCTTGGTCAGCCGGCGTATCCATGTTTCCAAAGCATCTTCTCGCCCTGCTTACCCTCACATCAAAGGGAGCCGGGGAGCAGCCCCGTCCTTGGAGCGCTTCGGCAAAGTATGTCAAGAGATTGGGGAAACAGCTGATTTAATGCTGAGGAAATTAGTAACCAAATGAGTTCTTAGCCAAACGGCTCCTCTTCTTGATCTTGGGAAAAGTGGTGTTTAAATTCTCTATCTCATGGTTTTAGACTCAGGAAATGCGATTACACATCTGTCATTATTTTACTCTTCTGTGTTGATGGCTCATATTAAACAAACCACATTCCTGCATCGCTTAGTAATCTCTGCTGTTCCCTTTCCTCGCCGAGGAGACAAGTCCCAGCTTGACATCAATGTACCTGTTGATCAGAGCTCCACTGCTAACCAACCAGCAGAGCTGTGTAGACACCAGCTGCGGGGAGCGTTTGCACCACCGGCCTCTTTTCTCCAGCTTGCTGCAACTTTGCAGCCCCTTTTCCTCCTAACCATCGTTTGGCCCAAGAGCAGGAGGAGCCGGGCAAGATCCACACCCTGCTGAGACCCATGAGTTTCTCAGAAAGGTGCTCGAGCCTTCCCCCGTCTTCCACCGAGCAGGTAAGAACATGCGCTTTAGGGTTGGACACCAGTCAAAAAAGGGTAGGTCCCTCCAAGCGGAGCACGATTCCCAGGGATCCTGGTGCCTCAGCAGCCCAGGAGGACGTGGAGAGCCCCACGGTCCCACCAGCTCCTGCGGGATGGGCTCCCGCCTGCTGCGCAGGAGGAACCTGCCTTGAAGAGTCCCACCTCTGCAGGGACACTGAGCTTTTTTTTTTCTTGGTGGCTTTATCTTCCAGCTCTGCTGAGATAACCCCGAGCTTGCCATGGAGCTGCTGGAGGAGCTTGACTCATAGATGTTCCCAGCACCAGGTAGGAAAACTAGTGCCTGTTTTTAAAGGCGTTGGGCTGGCTGGGGAAGGGAAAGGAAAGGTGGTGCAGATGGTGATCTGGTGCTGGAGGGGCCACCTTGGCTGGCTCCCAGCTGAGCCATGGGGCTGTGACGTTGACTGAGAAGTGCCATTCCATGTGTTACCTGTGGCTTGCAAAGGGTTGCAAATGCTTTCCAGCTGCTGGAAACTCAGCAGAGATCTCAGGACAATCATGGTGTCACCAAGCTTTCTGTTCTCCTGGTGAGGAACACGGCCGTCCAAGCCTTGGCAGCCGTGCTCCTTGGGGCTGTGTTTTCCTTTATCATGGCGTTTTGGCACGAGAGCTGTGCTGGGAATGGCGCAGCTCCCCGGGGATGCTTCTGGAGGATGGTGCTGTCTCGGGAAAACCCCAAGCTCCCAGTGTGATGCCGTTTGGCTGGATCTGCTCGGTTTTTCCCTGTTTTTGTTTGCATGATCTCCAGCTGTTGCTTGCGCCGAGCCCCAGATTTCTCCCATTCTGGAATCTGCTGGTTGGGGAAGGGCCAGGGTGGGGGAGATGTGTTCTGTGTCCACAAGTCCACTGTGTTTGCACCGGGACTGATTTCCCTGGGAGAAGTGAGGCTGGAGCAGTATTGCCCTGGTCTCCACGAGGCACCTCGGAGATGAGTCCATTTGTTTTAAAATAACTCCTTTTGTTCTCCGCCATGTGAGATCCCGGAGCGTTTTTCTCCACCAACCCCTACAGGACAAGAAGGGAAGGTTCCCAGGCAAAGGGGGACTGAAACGAAATGGTGGTAGGAGTGGGAGGACAAGGCACGGCGTGGGCAGTGGGACCACTCCTTGCCGTGGGAGGCTGGGTGGATGGCCTGGGGGCTGCTGGAGGATTGCTGTTCCTGGACACCACCGCTGTGCCCCAGCAGCCGGGAGGAAGCCGGTTCCTTTGCCACCAGAGCCTTAGGGTCAAGATGGGAGCGATGGTGGGTCCCCGATGCTGGTTGCCGCTCGTGCGTGTGCCATCAACTGAGAAATGAGCTTGGGGTGCAGATTTCTGGGCTATTAAACTGCCCATAGCTTTGTTTTTTTATATAAACGGCAGACGTGGGTTGGGTGGTTTTGCCTCTGGATTACCCAAACCCTCATGACATGGAGAGCAGATGCTCAGGCTTCCTTCTGACCATGGGTGTTGACAGACATGGTCTTGCTGACCATGCCATTATGGTTTCAAGCCCTCCTTGAAAGCCTGGTGGCAATGGGGGAGTCTCCCAGCTGCCCCGTGGTGACTCTGCTCCCTTGGTCAGGGCACTGGCTGGGATGTGGCACTGGGGCCACATCCATGTGTTACCCGTGGCTTGTGAATGGTTGTAAAGGCTTTGCAGCTGCTGGAAACTCAGGAGAAGTCTCAGGGCAAGCATAGTGTCACCAATCTTTCTCTTCTCCTGGTGAAGACACAGTTGTCCACCAAGGATGGGGCAGGGAAAGGCACCACCACCCCATGGTGATCCCAGCGTGGTGGCAACCAGTGATGTTCATGGTGCAGATCTGACCCACCCTCTGCTTGTGGCTGCCCAGGAGCCAGTGCCACATCACAGGATGAGGTCTTCCTCGAGTTCTTGGGCCATGTAGACATACTGTGCATGAGGGACGTGCTATTTCTTCTGGACCGGTTTCACCCAGGGGTCCCCATGGAGCCTCCACAGCCCTGACTCGCTCCCTGGAGAGGAGGCAGCAGCGTGGTGCTGGATGTGTTGAGTCACCTGGTTTGAGGACGGGGATTTAGGAGCACTTTATGGCTCACCGATGACTTTTGCTTCTTTGAAAGCACCTGGAAGGTCCAAGGCTGGCACTGATGCTGGCAAACTCCTCCTGTCCTGGAGAAATGTGGGGCTGGGCGCTCTCAGTGAGCAGAGCAGCTCGGGAGGGACGCCTGTAGGACGGCTCTTTTTAAACAATTAAGAACTTCTTCTCCAGCTCATTTCCTTCCATGCCCTCGCAGAGGAAATCAGCTTAATTAGCAGTCTTAGTGAATAATTAATTTTCTCCATTTTTTTTTTCGGTAGCTTCTTTACAGCCAGTGGAGGGCCTGACCTGCTCCGGTAGGGCACAAGGTGCCACCGAGCAGCTCCCAGCTCTGCCCCGTTAGCTGCAGACCCCAAAACCCATTTGGCCCATCACAGGTGGTGGAAACAGTCGAAAAGACGGGGTGAGAATGGACCAGTGGCACGGAGCTGTTTTTCCAAGTGGTTTTCCATGCCCTGCATTCCATGGAGATAGATGCAGGGCATCGATGCCCCATGTATTGAGGTCCCATCCCTGGAGGGGTTCAAGGCCAGGTTGGAGGGGGCTTGGAGCAACCTGGTCTGGTGGGAGGTGTCCCTGCCCAGGGCAGGGGGGGTGGAACTGGATGATCTTTAAGGTCCCTTCCAACCCAAACCATTTTAGGATCCTATGATGCCATGGCAGAACATGGACACGCGGCCCTAAATCCTGCTTCCCCCCTTGGTTAGAGAGGGTTTTGAGGCTCCTTGGCCATAAAAATCAGGTTTATTTTCGGCTTCTCCTCTCCGCTTTTAATAACAGGAGGGTCTGCTGTTGTTTAGACCTGAGCGGGGAGACTTTAATTACTAGTTCTGCGCCGAGAAGGATGTAAATACGAACTCGGGGAAGCAGCAAGGGTTATTAAAGCGAAAAAGGCTGTAATTGCTGTGCCCCTCCCTCTCCATCAGATTTTCCTCTCTCTCCGGTTTGGAGAGGACCGGCTGATCCAGTTGGGCTGTCTCTGGCCATGGGTTGCAGGCTGTCCCCGGGGAGCCCGCTGGCAGGGAGGGGATGTACCCAGCCAGGGCTTCCATCAGCCCAGCCCACCACGAGGAGGGAATCGCCTTTATCCAGGCAGGACAACGCCATCAGGTCCCCAGGTTTTGCCACTGCCACCCAGAGATATTTGCAGTTTGGGGTGGAGGACAAGCGTTTGGGGTGGGTTTTCCTTGGAGAGATCCTTTTTGCAGTTAAAGAAACTCCCAGCCCAGTTGTAAACAGCCTCTCTTGGATGCAAATAGTCCTGTGTCTTTTTATTATTTTTTTTCTCCTTTTTCTTGTTTTTCTTCTTCTTTTTATTTTCTTAAAAGATATCTTTGATTTCATTTAATAATGGATGAATTATCAGAAGTATGCGCTGGCAAGGAGCCCGGGTTTTGTCAGGAGGCAAGAGATTTCAGTAACGCATTGGTTGAAAATATTAAAAAAAAAAAAAAAAAAGAGAGCAAGAACAAATTTAAAAAAAAAAAAAAATAAGAAGAAAAGTAAGTTTGTGCCAAAGCCTCGGGGATGGGAAAAAAACAACTCGATTGCAGAAGTTTTTTGTCTCTCTCTTTTTCCTTCATGCCTGTGCAAGAGGTGGGACTCCTCTGACTCCATTTGGCTGTCTGAAATGGCACGGTGTCACCTAAACCTGGTCCCCAGCAGGTGGGAGGGGGGTGATGAGAGCTGTGCCCCCCCCGAGGACCCCCATCTCCTCTGAAACCTTCACCGCAGCCCTTCAGAAATGGGGTTGTCAAGAGGTGATGCCTCCCAGCCTCCAGCGATGCTCTTGACCACCTGGAAACCAGCACCCCTCTCCTTGACCCACACCCAAACACCATGTCGTCCCTCCCCCACCGTGTCCCCTCCCAGTGGGGCAGCACCCCAGGGAGCAGGGAATGGGGGTGGTGAGGGGAACCTTGGCCCCGTGGCCGGAGCCTGGTGGGGTGAAGCAATCGCACCCAGTCATGAGGGAGGAAGGAGGTGAAGCCGGGGCTCACGGGAGCGGAGGGGAAGGCAGCACCTCCTCGACGGCGTGCACCGACACGCAGGGCACCACCGGCACGGCCTCCCTGCTCCAGAGGGTGGGCAGGGCTCAATCTATCCCTTCAATCGTACAGAAACATAGAATGGTTTGGGTTGGAAGGGACCTTCAAGACCACCCAGTCCCACCAGACCAGGTTGCTCTAAGCCCCCTCCAACCTTGGCCTTGAACCCCTCCAGGGATGGGGCAGCCACAGCTTCTCTGAGCAACCTGGGCCAGGCTCTCACCACCCTCACAGTCAACAATTTCTTCCCAAGATCTCATCTCCATCTCCCCTCTTTCAGTGTCAAACCCTTCCCCCTTGTCCTATGTCTCCCCTCCCTCATCAAGAGTCCCTCCCCATCTCTCCTGGAGCCCCTTGAGGGATTGGAAGGAGCTCGAAGGTCTCCCCGGAGCCTTCTCTTCTCCAGGCTGAACCCCCCAAGTCTCTCAGCCTGTCCTCCCAGCAGAGGGGCTCCAGCCCTCCCAGCATCTCCGTGGACCATCCCTTTGGTCATCCTGCTGGCTCTGGAGAGGTTTGCTGGCTTTGTTGTTAGTGTTTGGGATCACCTCGGTGGTGGTAACATCTTCTCCCATGATGGCTTTGGCTGTGCAGAGAGGGATTTCCCACCCACCCTCCCCTTGGCCAGTTTAGAGGTGAAAACAGGGAGCCAGGGAGATGCCTCCAAAAGCGCCTGGCTCCATCTGAGCATGAATTTGGGTTTGTTTCCCTCGAGAAAGCGATGTCTCTCCTGCAAGGAAAGCAGTGCTTGCATTGAGGTGGGTCCCCATGGGGACACTTGGGCCCCGGCGGGTCTGGGGTCGGTCCCCACAGCCCAGCCGGGGCAGGAGGTGCCTCCACACCGGATTTCAGCCCATCTGTCACTCCTTTAGTGGCCGACCCAGCCTAAACCACCACGGCAGCCTGACTCAGAGTGAGTCAGCCCTCTGGATTGCTCTCCCGCTGCCCCCGAGCCAACCCAGCACATTTATTAGCTAATTAATTTTCATTTCCTCCTCCTCCTCCTCTCCTCTCCTTTCCTCACAACAAGCCCTCTCCCCCGTCTCAAAGCCCAGAGGAGAAGCAAACCCCCGTGCTCTGGGGACCTCCACCCCATCATCCAACCCCCTCCCAACAGCATCACCCCTGGGCTCGACCCCGGGACACCCTGGAGACCACCTTTTGGTCCCCCTGTCCACGCGGGTGGGTGACAAGCGGGACCCCCGCTGCTCCCAGGAGGTGGTGCCAGGGTCCTCGTCAGCCCTTTTCCCCTCCAGCGAGACCCCTTCAAAGAAACTCAACCACGACATCAGGTTTTTAAGTTGTTTTTTCCAGCCATTGTTTCCTGGCCCGGCTCAGGAGGAGGATTTTGTTCCAGCGGAGGGATGCTGGACGAGGAGCCGCTGTGCCCCGCGCCGCGGGGAGGGTGAGGGCGGTCGTTTTGGCCTCCCGAGGAGTTCTTAGCAGAGATGGACGTGGGCTGAGGATTGCAGGGGAGAGGAGGAACGTTCAGTGGCTCTGCAAACAGCTTGTCCTCACAATCACAGAATGATATAGGGTTGGAAGGGACCTCTGGAGATCATCTAGTCCAACCCCCTGCCAGAGCAGGTCCACCC
>JAOQGH010000040.1:2983927-2998285 GCA_025769975.1 Gallinago jamesoni
GGTGGGAGGTGTCCCTGCCCAGGGCAGGGGGTTGGAACTGGATGATCTTTAAGGTCCCTTCCAACCCAAACCGTTCTGTGATCCTCAGGTCATCTCTGGGGCCAGCAGCAAGGTGGCAGCGAGGGTTTTGCCCTGAAGCCCATCACCGCCGTGGGGCTATTTCCATTTCCCACTTGCATGGAGAACATCTCAGCGAGCAGCAAGGCTTGCCCAGCCCTGGGGGGACAGCAGAAGCATGCCCCAGCTCTTCCCCACCGCCTGGTTCCACTCTCAGCTCCCCCATCCTTTGCTGTGCTCCTCCCAATAGCTTAAGAGAAGATCAAAACCATTGCTGTCACCGCCAAGGGACGAGCCAACTGTGGCTCCCGCGGCGCCTCTCCTGCTTGGCGTGCCAAGCCCGGCGATGCTCAGCTGCTGCCATTCCTGGCTGGCTCTCCTCCATCTCCTCGCTTCCCCAGGATTCAGCGCCAGAGCGGTGGCACCACCGCCGAGCATCTGCTGAGCTGGAGGACGTGTGGAAAGCAGGAGGGGGGGGTGAGGTGTTGCTCCCGCCCCGACACTGAACCTGCAGGGCTCACTAATGAGAATAAAAGCCGTTTGCACTAATTGCATTCACAGGATCACAGAATCACATGGGGTTGGAAGGAACCTCTGGAGATCATCTCCTCCAACCCCCCTGCCAGAGAAGGTCCACCCAGAGCAGGTCCCACAGGAACGTGTCCAGGTGGGTTTGAATGTCTCCAGAGAAGGAGACTCCACCACCTCTCTGGGCAGCTTCTTCCAGGGCTTTGCCACTCTCAAAATAAAGAAGTTCCTCCTCATGTTTAAGTGGAACTTCTTATGGTCAAGTTTGTGCCCATTCCCTCTTGTCCTGTCCCTGGGCACCACTGAAAAAAGACTGTCCCCGTCCTCCTGACACCCACCCTTTGAGTATTTATAGGTGTTGATCAGCATTCATTAGATGCAAGCAGAAGGGAGGGGGGAGAGGAAAGGAGAAGAACAACCCTGGGGTTGGCTTTGCCATGGGGGCTGCTGTGGTTGAACCCCAGCTGGCAGGTAGGACCAGGCAGCCTCTGGCTCATTGCCCCCCAAGTTGTGATGGGGGGGTGAGATAGTCTCATGAGGAGCGGCTGAGGGAGCTGGGGGTGTTCAGCCTGGAGAAAAGGAGGCTGAGGGGAGACCTTCTTGCTCTCTCCAACTCCCTGAAAAGAGGGTGTAGCCGGGGGGGTTGGTCTCCTCCCAAGGAACAGGCGATGGGACAAGAGGAAATGGCCTCAAGTTGTGCCAGGGGAGGTTTAGGATGGATATTGGGAAAAAATTTGACACAGAAAGGATTCTTAAGCCTTGGAATGGGCTGCCCAGGGCAGTGGTTGAGGCACCATCCCTGGAGGTATTTAAAAGGTGGGTTGACAGAGTGATTAGAGACATGGTTTAGTGATGGTTTTTATCAGAGTTAGGTTGACGGTTGGACTCCATGATCTTAAAGGTCCCTTCCAACCTGGACAATTCTCCAATTCTATGCAGGAAAGCGAGGAAAAACTCAAGGATTGAGATAAAGATGGTTTAATAGGTAGAACAAAAGCCATGCATGCAAGCAAAGCAAAACGAGGATTCATTCCCTGCTTCCCATTGGCAGGCGGGTGTCCAGCCACCTCCAGGAAAGCCAGGCTCCATCACGCCCAACGGTGACTTGGGAAGATGAAGGCCATCACTCTGAATGTCCCCTTCTACCTCCTTCTTCCCCCAGCTTTATAAACTGAGCGTGACACCCCATGGCACAGAATACCCCATGTCCGTGGTATGGAATAGGCGTCAGTTGGGGTCAGCTGTCCCACTTGTGTCCTCTCCCAACTTCTTGTGTCCTCCCCACCCTACTCTCTGGTGGGGTGAGGAGCAGAAAAGACCTTGAGAGCTTGGCAACAACCAAACCACCAGTGCTCTATCAACATAATTTCTCATCCCAAATCCCAAACGTAGCACTACGCCAGGTGCTAGTGAGAAAGTCAACTCCATCGCAGCTGAAACCATGACAGGGACTTGCAAGGTGTCACCACAGGAGGGGTCAGACACACCAGGGAAGGGCAAGATCCCCAAACCTGGGGTGAAAGGGGCTGAGGGGATGAAGGCAGGAGAGGGGGAGGAAAGGTGGAGGGCACCATCCAGTTGCTGGCATGGGACCACGGTGGTCACTGGTTGTGTATTTGTCCCCTCACACCTACGCAGAGGTTTCACTGCCTCCATCGCTGGTCACCCCCTTGCTGGGGTGGACAATGGGTGACATTGTCCTACGCCGCGTGGCTGAGGGCATACCCTGGGGATGATCCGGAGCTCCTTTTAACCACCCTGGAGCCTTCTTCACATCTTTACAGCTCACTTGCATGTCACCGCTCGCACACATGTCACCAGCACGCTGAAGCTCCCGTGGGCTCCAAACGCTGAAGGAGGCAGAGCTGGCTCCCTGCCTGCTCCAGTTAAACCAGTCCAGGAACAAGCTGGAGGAGATACGGTGAATGGCAAAGCAATGGTCCTAAGGGGGAAGGGAGGCAGAACCTCATCCTGGTTCCACCTGGAGCTTGAGGTGGCCATGGTGGGGGGGGTGGGGGCTGGACTAGCCCCGTGCCATCCGGCTGTGGCAGTCGGTGGCAGCGCCGGTTGCCAGCTGGAGCACGGGGACACGGGCTGGCACCGAGAGAAATGTCAGGATGAATATTGCATGGGCTCGGGGATGCTGGCACCACCACGGCTGCAAAGTGCCACCAGAGCCAGGGGAAAGGGGGGGGACATGACAGGGGGTGGTTTCACTCCCAACCCTGGCTCATTTTGCCTTCTCCAGGCAAAGCCACCCCAAAGAAACCTCTTCAAGGGATGTCCTTCACCCGGGGCAGAGCCCTTGGGCAAGGTGGCACTGGAGCAGCACCTCTTCCCAACATCAACCCCTCGGAGGTGACCATAATGTGTCTGGGAGCAAGAACTCCGGGCAACAGGGCTCTGGGCAACGCTGTGGGGCTGTTCCAGTGCTCCCCAGTACAGCCCAGCGCTGCCCAGTGCTCCCCAGTCCAGCTCAGAACTACCAAGTGCTGCCCAGTCCATCTGAGTGCTACCCAGTCCACCCCAGTCCACGCCTCACAGCTCCCCAGTCCATCCCAGTGCTCCCCAATCCAGCTCAGCACTACCCAGTGCTGCCCAGTACATCTCAATGCTGTCCAGTCCATCCCAGTGCTCCCCAGTCCAGCTCTGTAGTACCCAGTGCTCCTCACTCCATCCCAGTGCTCCCCAGTCCATCCCAGTGCTCCCCAATACAGCTCAGTGCTATGCAGTGCTCCCCAGTCCATCCCAGTGCTCCCCAGTCCAGCTTGGTACTCCCTTGTACAGCTCAGTACTCCCCAGTCCAGGCCAGCGCACGCCCCGCCGCTCCCCAATGCGGCTTAGGCCCCGCCCCCAGCCCGCCGCAGGCCCCGCCCCTTGCCCTAGGCCCCGCCCCTGGCGCTGTCCGGCCGCCGGTGTGTCAATAAAGCTGGATGAAGGCCGCTTCCGCTCCCGGCAGTCCCTTCCACTCCTCTGACTGGTCATCGAGGCTGCCGCTCGCCGTGCGCCGGCCAATAGACGGGCAGAAAGCGGGCCAGGGAGGTGTTTCTTCCTGTCCGGCGCGGCGAGCGGCTGGGCACAGCCCTCAGCGGCGGCACCGGCGCCATGTTCCGCCGCAAGCTCTCGGCGCTCGACTATCACAACCCGGCTGGCTTCAACTGCAGGGGTGAGGGGCCGCGGCCGGGCTCCGTGGGGCCACCATCTCCCTGCCGCTCTCCTCGCGGAGCCGCGGCCTTGTCACCCCCGGGACGCCTCTACGAGCCCGGGGGCTGCCGGGGCCGCTCGCCCTTCCCCTTGCCGTCCCCTCGCCTCAGCCCTGCGGAGTCCCCCCGCCCGCTCTCACCCCCTTTTCCCTTCTCTCCCTGTGTCCCGGGCGAGGAAGGAAGGTTAAGGCCGGGAGGGTCCGCTGGGCTCTGGGCGTTAGTGCAGCTCTCTGGGCTCAAA
Organism: Gallinago jamesoni; assembly: GCA_025769975.1. Classification (NCBI taxonomy): domain Eukaryota; kingdom Metazoa; phylum Chordata; class Aves; order Charadriiformes; family Scolopacidae; genus Gallinago; species Gallinago jamesoni. The sequence goes on from JAOQGH010000040.1 coordinate 2,987,957, forward strand.
TTGAGGGAAAATCCTCAATTTAGGCCGGGAAAACTGCGACTTCCAGGCATTGCAGCGGTTTGCTCGATGTATTTATCAATTATAATCTTTGACTCGTCTGTTTAATACGTTGCCTTTCCTTCATTGCCTTGGTAGACTCGCTTCTCTCTCAAAAAACATTTTCTACTGGCATCTTCTTTTATTTTAGGTCTTAAATTCCTTGTGGTTATCATTTTTTTTTATTTTTTCCCTTTGAGGTTTGTTTTGTTAGTGTAGAAGTTTTAAAAAGTCTTACTGAAAGCTTTCCTTCGTGTGTGTTATGACTCTGTTTCTCACAACACATTGAATAAAAGTAGGGCACTTACATCATGAAGAAGGTGCTCTTGAGAAGCAGAAGGTTCATTCTTATCCCTCATGGGGGAAATGGAGTGTGTACCCCACTCTGAGATGCAGAAGGATATTATACTCGTTAACTTGGGATATTAAAGCTCATCCACAGCCCAAATATCACAACTGGTTTTTGAGGGGTCAGTAATACCCCGGAGCTGTAATCTGCTGTGTCCCAAAGTGAATTCTGTTGGTGAAGCGCAGACTAATTGCTTCACCTGGTACAAATAACTTTGTTTGGACTACAGTCTCTGTCTTGTGGAATCCCCACTCCCAAATAAACGAGGTGTTGGGTTAATGACCACCAAAAACTAAGTCAACAGCAGAGGAAGAAAATGTCTTTGGGCAGTCACGAGTGGTGTGTGTTGCTCTTTGGAAGAGATGGGGGTGGCGTGTGTTACTGCTACATGTAACGTGTTTGTCCAGATAACAAGGTTAGGAACTGAATTTCTCTATCATTGTTTCACCTTTCCTTCTTCGTTTATAACTAAATTCCCCCCCAAAAACCCCAATCTGTTGGCTGATGTGTTTTCCTGTAGTCAGTTAACTGTAGCCACTCTGACTTGAAAAATGGAAAACGCTCAGTATTGAGTTGTGATCTGAGGTTATCCTGGAATACGGGGTTTTAGTGTAAAGATCTTTCTTTATGGTAAAATATGAAAGCACTGGGGGACACTGGTATTTGTATGAACTGAAGTTTTGCCCTTAAGATATTGGTTTAATTCTTGCTTTGTTTACTTCTCCCAACAGATGAAACAGAATTCAGAAATTTTATTGTCTGGCTTGAAGACCAGAAAATCAGACATTACAAGATTGAAGACCGAGGGAATTTAAGGAACATACACAGTGATGACTGGCCTAAATCGTTTGAAAAGGTATTTTGTCAATTCAAACACAATTTTAAATGACGATTAACAGTTACTGTAGTTGTTTACTATAAATGACACTGAATATTTGTCCTAGCAACTTTTACATTGCTAGGAATGTAAGTGTATTATTGAAGCTAAACTGTAGGAGTTAAGATGGTACAACTTCTTGTACATAATTTTCCCTCAGCTTTGATTTTGCAATAGGTGATATCCACTCTAATCTGGTTTTTGTCTGATTTGATTCTGCTCTTAAAGTAGAAAGAAGATTGACTGCAAATAAACAGCTTTCTGTGCATTAAAGATTCTTAGGTACCGAAAGGAAAATGGATTAGGCTAATGTACTCTTAGGCTTTGCAAGCGTGTGGAAGAAAGCTTCTGCAGCTCATCTCAGCACCTCCTGTTATTCCAGGGAGATGATTCTCCACTGCTAGTGCAGAGCATGGCAGGCAGCCATCATTTTGTGAGTGATCTCCTGGGTGCTCAGGAACGTTTTGAGTCACCACAGGGCTGTTGAGCTTTCTCTCTTGATTCTCACTCCCTTTCTCTCCAGACAGCCCTGCGAGGAGCTGAAAGTGCTGCTCTGTAATGCTCAGTGCCCGGTCATCTCACTTTTTCCCCCCCTGGAATTGCTTTCCTTGCTCACTGCCCAGGAGGATTGGAGGTGCAGTGCTCATGCCTCATTTTGTCATCTCCTGTTGTACGTCTCTAAGGAAGGGAAAATTACTTCTCAGAATCCTCTGAATTTTTTTTTCTCAGGTGGTTTAAAGGCAGGCTTTTACCTTCATATCAGTAGTGTGAAAGCTTTAGGTGTAGCCTCCTTCCTCCTCCCAGCTTTAGATGGGAAGTTTTTGCTGTAATTTCTATTCTCAGTCCTTTCTCCTTCCCATGTCTCTGCTTACTGTGTGAGCGGAGAGCAAAGAAAGGGGATATCTCTGGTTTCTCTGGTTGCAATCTGACAGTGAATAACATTCATTAAAAAGTTGGTGTCGTTACTAAATGACAGATGCGAGTTAGCGGTGGGTTGGAGCGCTCTAAAATGGACCAGGTGCCAAAGCAGGATATTTCACAATAATTCTTTTTAATGACTGTTTTCTAACAACTGTGAGGTCTGTGGGAAAGTAATAGTTTCCAAGACAATTCCGTGCTCCTGGCTAATTCATACGGGTCGGTAATATGTACTTGTTTTCTCCTCTTTCTACTCCACAGTATATGAAAGATGTAAACTGTCCTTTCAAAATACAAGAACGACAAGAAACAGTGGACTGGCTCCTTGGCTTAGCAGTTAGGCTCGAGTACGGAGATAATGGTAGGAGTGGATATATTTAATATTTCCAAATGTTAGGGAAATGGCATTTTCTGTTTAATTCTATGAAGCATCCACCAAATTAAGATGATTTAAAAAATATATATTGCTTTCTTAAATGCTATTTCATCTGTTTGATTTTGCACCATACTCATGTGAACTCTTTCTCTTCAGCTCAGCTCCTGGGGGACAGTGCAGTCACATACTTGTGTTTATTACTTCATTTCTGGATATAGCAAACCCCGTTGTATATATTTATACCCTTCTTCCTGTGGGATTGCCTTTATGAGAACTTACTCCAAAGTGTATTAAATGCATTTTCTTTAGTACTGCATTTATTCGACTCAGTTATTCTTAGACCCGTGTTTCACAGGGAATAGATCCTGAACCCTTGGGAACTAGGGCAAGGTTATGAAAAAAAAAGTTGAGTTAAATCTCAATAATCAGCAGCAGTTTCATTTCCTTATAGTGGGAGTGCAAATACAAATGTAATTACTGGTGGCAAACATAATAAGAGGCAAAGTACCGTTTTCCATTACCTTTAATTCTTGCAGGGCTGAGGTCTGCCCAAGATGGGCAAGGGATATAAATACTTGGAATCTGTAGAGCTGGTTCTCAGTCCCTGATGAAAATGAGCTGCCCGTGACTCAGGGGTACATGAAGATGGAGGAGATGGGAGGTCCTATCCTCAAAAGGCTTGAAACCCCCCCATTTGGGTCGTAGATGAATGCTGCAGCAAAGCCCTTTGCTGGAAATGTTTTACTCGCTGATCAAAACCAACTTCAACCTGTAGTTCTTGGGCCCTACATATGGTGCTGATGGAGGCAAAGGGCCAGTGCTAGTGGAGCTGATGGATTTTTAGAAGGAGTAGAACCATAAGGTGCAGCTTGTTCAAGCCTTCTGGGATGAAGACTGTGGGAAGAGCCTCAGTCAAGAGCGTACTGCCCTACGTAAGCTGATGCTGCTCTGGGATACCATGTCAGCTCTCTACAGAGGGGGTACGTTAGGGGAGCTTGCTAGAAGGGCAGCCGTTGGAGACCTTAGTAGGGAACTCCAAAACATCAATTTATAAACCCAGAAGGCACTTGGGCAATTGCCACACCCCAAAAATATACCTATCGCAAACTACAGCTTGGCTCTATACTTTTAACTGGTTCTTTTTGTCATTAGTTCTAATGGTGTTTGTGTTTGCTTCTTAATTTAACAGCTGATAAGTATAAGGATTCTACCCCTGATGGTGCTAAAAATACTGACAACGCAGCAAAAAACGCAGAGCCGCTAATTAACTTGGATGGTAAGTGTGCAGCAGCCTGCTGTACAGGTGCATCCTGTGTGAATGTGTTCTGTGGCCTGTATGATGCTTTTTGCTAACTATTATGGTACATATACTCTTATAAATCCCAATTTAAAGCTTTAGGAAAGCAGAGTTCATATACTTTTTTTTTTTTTTTTTTACTGCTGGCTCAAACTGCCTTTCTGTGAACAGTGTTCTGAGAGTTACTCTGAGTTGGTTGCCCTCATCTGCGTTCCCACCAAAGGGAAGAGGAACTGCTCTATGTGAATCCCAGGTGCCTGGATGTGCACTGATGCAGAGCTTTTCCTGTTGGGGAAAAAAGGGGAAGGGCAGAGGGGGGGGAATCTTTCCTGGGAGAACAAGGTGCCCAGAGAATTGATCAGATATGAATAATTTGGGAGGGCTCTTACTGGGTGATGAGGAAGCAGCTGAAAGGTGTTTACCTTAACAGCTCTATAAAACATGAGGACTTACTGTGGCCTAGAGTGAAATAGCAAGATGCCTTTTAATCTAACAGATTAAAAAAAAACAAAAACCAAAACTAAGGAACTGTGATAGAGACTATTTACCTCAATATTGTCTTATTTTACATGTTGGCTCGGTCTTCCCGAACTGTACCTCTTTATCATTTTATCTTGTATCATTTTATTTTTTGTGACCACCAGACAGATCCAGAATAAATGGAAGTGGTGGAAAATAGCTACTAAAATTAGCTCTAAATCCCACAAGTCATCTCCAATTCCTCCTTCTACAAAACAGACAGCAAGGAATTGGTCCTGTCCTCACCCGGGTGGCACAGTTCTGCTCTGCAGTGATAGAAAGACTTATAGAAGAGGATACTTCAATTTTAAAGACACAGGGTTCATGAGGGGTTGGGTGCATGAAATGCCTTTGGCACTGAAAACAAGTTTTAATGACATTGGTTATTTTTACAGTGAATAATCCCGATTTCAAGGCTGGAGTGATGGCTTTAGCTAATCTGCTGCAAATTCAGCGACATGATGATTACTTGGTAATGCTTAAGGTGAGTTTCACAGTTTTTAGACCTTTCTTCCTTCTTTTCCCCAGTGGCTGGTGTGTGTGTAATAGCTTGTGATGAAGTTACTGATAATTATAGACTTTTTTGGCACAAATAGGAAGTAAAACTTATCCTGTATGTGCCTGTTTGAGCAGATAAGAACACAGACTTAATATGGAAATTAATGCAGGGATAATTATCTTGGTGAACAGTTCAATTGTGGCTGAGTAGTGTCATGATAGGGAAATAAGTTTAGTTTTGTTTGCCCCCAAAATAAACTAAATTCATTGGAAAAAAACCAAAAAGGTCCATTCATTATAGTAGCTGTGATATTTGATAAACTTATTTTGGAGAATCAAGACCAGGTTGGAGAGGGCTTGGAGCAACCTGGTCTGGTGGGAGGTGTCCCTGCCCAGGGCAGGGGGTTGGAACTGGATGATCTTTAAGGTCCCTTCCCACCCAAACTATTCCATGATTCTATGATCTGCAGCATAAGCTCAGCCCTTATTAGGTAGAGCTCCTTTAGGCTGTCTTACAGGATAGTCTTGAGACTAGCAGACTTCATCGGGGTTCTTCTAATTTGGTACCAGCAATGCAAAGAGAAAGCAGACTGTGTTTTCTGCGTAAATATATTTATCCTTGTCACTGTTTCCACATTTTTAGTTTCCCTTTTTTCAGACAGAAGCGGTTGGACCACCAGCCTGATTTTTCTTGCTTTTAATTACAGTGAGAACAGGTTCCTGCAATGGCAATTCATGTTACATGAGCAACAGCGGTGCTAGTTTTCAGGGTTTTCTGGTATTAGAACGTGTCAGTGAAACTCTTTAATTCCACACTGCAATAAGCAGAGAAGTTGTGGTCCCTGTTTAGGCTTGGACACTCTGGAATGGATGCTTAGGGAAAGCCAAAGGGTGCAAATGTGCCACAGTCATCTGGCCAGAGTGAGCAGAGAGATATTTAAAGTCCCATTTTATTAATTTAAATCTGGCCTGTTGATCAGAAAGCATCTGTGTACCAGTTGGATATCCTTTTCTTCTAATGGAAAAGGCACTCAAAATTCTCTTTATACAGGGTCTGGTGTCACTGCTGGCATTTAAACACCTCATCAAATCTCTCTTTTATCCAGGCTACTCCCTTCAGCTAGAAAAATTTCTAGAAGTATTCAGTGGCAACATTTTAGTATGATCTCAATTTTAATCATGACCAGAAGCGGGAGAAATCTTGGGAGAGAAACATGAAGCAGTAAGAACATTTCTGTGATTCTTTTAAGACTGCTTCTGTCACATTTGGCTACTTATCAGGGAAAGGCTGAGGAATGTGTTTGACAGACCCAGTTCTTTCTGGTAGAAGTCTGCCTGCATGGTATTCCTTCGGTTATTTTTAGAGGCATTTAGAGCTCTAGGTATCAGTAACTGATAGCTCTGATAGGATTTCATGCTATGTACAGTAGCCAGTTAAAACAGATGAGCAGCAGGATTGTTAAAATCAAGGCTGTTCTTCTTCCTGTGTCTGAAAATAATTCTTTTCTGCTCTCAGTCTTTTAAAAACCCGGGTGGGTAGCCTTGCTCTGGGTTTCTTTGCGTGTAGAAGATGGTTCAGCACTTACTGAAAGATCGTGATAGCAGGAATTCCTTCCTGCAGAAGCTGTTTTGCTGCAGGGTTAGAACTGTGCTGTCTCAGAAAAATAAAAATGGTGCTGCCACTTTGGGATCTCTGGCAGCTCATTCTGGGAATCACAAGCTTTTTTTTGACCGTTCTTAGGACTTAGTTTCTGGCTCAGTAGTGGCTGAATTTAGTAGTATAATATCCTTTCCTCTTCTGTTTAAACTGCCTTCTCACAGCCCAAGAGGCTACACGTGTGCAAGACCCTACATGCAACAAAAAGAAAATGCTATTTGAAAAGATTTAAGCTCTGAAAGAGCTTTCCAAAAAGCCTTTCACCAAGCTGGGGGTTTGAGGTTATGCCGGGTGATAGTGTTTGGCTCTCTTTCCCCTTGGAATTACTGAGAAATGCATCAAGACATGAATTAATTACTCTCGCCTTTCAATGTTTGTTGTTTTTTTTTTTCTAGGCAATTCGCATTTTGGTTCAAGAGCGCTTGACGCAGGAGGCCATAGCGAAGGCCAGTCAGTCCAAGGAGGTTTGTATACGCAGTGCACGAGTCTGGTGTTAATTATCCCACGTCAAGTAGGGAAGTGTGAGGGCGTAAATGTCTGCCATCCCAGCCCAAACGGGCTCTGTTTAAATACTTTGTTTGGGGGGGGAGCTGGGAGAGTGGGTAGAAACTTGCTTTATCTTTGCCATCCTGATTCTAAAGGACCCAGAGGATTATGGAGAGTGCACAAAGTTTCTATTTAATACAAATATATATACCTGGAAGATATATTGTGTAAATGGCTGTTCTCCTATTGTTACATTTGCTGGAGGATTGCTCTTACTGTTCAGTGCAGCAGGTCTAGAGTCTGAGAAGAAAAAGCATGACCTGGCTTTTCCTTGGAATCGGCAGCGTTGGCTGTGTAAACAGGTTGAAACATTCCTTGTATGGAGTGTTTTGCTTCGTATTTACACCTCGTACATCCGTAAGGAATGGGGTGTTGGACATCCAGCTTCTCCCTCCCCACCTTCCCCCAAAGAGAAACAATGAAGGAAACTCCTGCACTTAGATTTTTGCAGAATTATTTTCTAACCACGAGCTCTCCATTTGTATGATGTTCTGGGGGAAGACTGTGGTTTTTCAGACTGTCCTTTCTTAAACATCCCAGTTCTTCAGCTCTTCTGGAGCTTAATTTGGAACTTAAATTGGAAGAGGGGAGATTTAGATTAGATATTAGAAAGAAATTCTTTACAGTGAGGGTGGTGAGGCACGGGAAGAGGTTGCCCAGGGAAGTCGTGGATGCCCCATCCCTGGAGGGGTTCAAGGTTGGAGGGGGCTTGGAGCAACCTGGTGTGGTGGGAGGTGTCCCTGCCCAGGGCAGGGGGGTTGGAACTTGATGATCTTTAAGGTCCCTTCCAACCCAAATGATTCTATGATTCTCTGGCATTTGGTGCAGCAGCTGGTGGCACTGGGTCTCGGGCACAGGCAGGACAAACAGCCTCCCTTGCTCGGCAGCTGGAGATTTAGAAGTGTCTCCTCTAAAACAACTGGATCTGGGCAAAGAGCACAGGTCCCTTTTTTTTTTTTTTTTTTTTTCTGGGCTGCTCAGAGCAGTCCATGCTTTATTTTATTACCATAATGCTGCTCATGGTGTTTTACCAAGCAGCAGTCACAGGTGCTCTGAAATGCAGCGTGGTAATCGCTGGAAGTGTTGGACCACTCAGTCAAAGCTTTGGTCTTGTATATCCATAAAACTGTTAAAAGAGCAGGAAAATATGGAAGCAGCTGAGACTGTAGTCATTTTAGGATCTATAACTAATGTTAATAGCTGCACAGCTGACATGGAGGGATCAAAATGGGATTTTTTTTCTGTGAGTTTGGCAGGACCAGCTTCTTTAAGGAACTGAATTTTTTCATGACCAGGAATTGTTCAGATTCCATTGGTCCTTCATAGCATTGTCAGGTCTTAGCTTGAAATGTCACTGTGTCACTGAATGTGATAAATGTCACTGGGAGTGTATTCTCATTAGGAAAGACAAATTTCAAGTGAGGTGGAGAAAAGGCAGGGAGTTTGAGGCAGGAAAACAGTTTTCTCTGTACCAGCAGCAATCATCAGCATCGTAATGCACCGGATGAATGAAGAAGATCTCTTAAAAGCAGAGGGGTTAAGTGGGTCACAGGATAGGAGGAGATAAAAAATAAACCTCTTCTTCTGATTTTGGCTGCCTTGTTAATGGCCAAAATATTAGCCAGTGACGCTTTGTGTATTAAGTCTTGTCCCTGGAAACAGGTTATAAATGTCCGGCTGCTGCATGGCAGACGACTTTGTATCCAAAATGTCATGAGTTGCATTCTTGGCAGTATCGAGACGGAGTGGGGAAAAGATAAAATAGATCCAGAAATGTTCCCTCCTTGATGGATGTGCATGAGGACTGGGCTGAGGAAACTTACACCGCTGCGCTTGTGATTTAAATGTACCAAGTACAACGAGATTTATCTTGTTGGGTTGTCAGGGTATGGTTTTCAAGCTAAGACATGACATATTTTATTTTAGATTGTTTTGAATGGCTGGTAATCCAATATACTCAGTGTCTAGACAGGATTCAGATTTATACTGACACTTGTAGCCTGTCCTTGGGCTTTCCTTGCCTGATGAGTGGTTCCCAGAAAGGATCAAGTACAACAAATACCCATCAGAATCACGTTAAGGATGCTCCTCAAGGCTATGCCAGAGGCTTATTTAAAAGCACCACCAAGTGGGTACACTTTCACCCTACTCTGACATCTAGAGACCTTTTTTCCCTTCCACTCCCAGGTAATCTAGTTTTAGTGTCAACACTCCCAGTTACTGACCAGTTGGCTGTGGTGGTCAAGCCCATTGCAAGCGTTTTGTGCAGCAGTTTTAAACTTAATTTTTTTGTAGAATGAGGCCGAGAAATGAAGTAATGTGTATGGTGACATTTAAAGGTGCTCATCACACCTCTCCCTGTTTGAAACAGGTGTGCAAATACAAAAATGTGTGCCTGGTGTGGTTGTAGCAGCAGTGGGTACCAATATTTAATATTTTAAAGATGGCAGCTGAACATCCAGTTTACTGTAAAAGCAGTGGAAAAGAACCACTTTTTGAAAATGGGATATTAGAGTTAGTTTCAATCAGCAATTAGTTTATTCTGCGTTGTTTTGATCAACTCAGATATATATTTTTTTCTTATATGTTTATAAAGGCATTTAAAATAAATCCGTGCTGCTTAGAAGGTTTTACAGCCCCATCATTGTAGAAATTGATGGAATTGAATTCTAATTGTCACGCAAGGCAAATGTTGGAAAAAAAAAAGTTATGGAAGTAATAAAAGTAAATTGTACGATTTGCATTGCTTAAATCTAATTTTATGTGCATGTTGGATCATGGCAAGGGATTGTTTAGCCTGCCCGTTCCCCCACAGCTGGAGAGGGAGCAACACTTATAAATTACCATAATAAACCTTTTCCTTGTGCTGCCTTAATAGAGCAAGTGTTTAGAGAATTGAATGTTTTCGCTTTATTCCTAAGCTTAACACTTGAGAAAATGCTGGTGAGGATGTTGATGGGAGGTTGCGAGCTCAGTGCTTGGGGGACTCACTTGATTACAGACGGTTTTTACAACTCGCTCTCCAGTCGGCCGGCGTTTGGAGAACTGGCAGCTGCCTAAAGGCCATAATTCCTGAGAAACCCCAGTTTGTGCGTGCTTTTTGTTTGTCTGGGTTGCTGGATTGGGTGTTCTCTTCGCAGTGCTGTTGTTCGCCTTTTAAGGATCGAATGCAGGCAGCCTGTATCCAATGGGGTTCGCTTGACAAGTCGGGGGGGCATAACCACCCTAAAACCCCCCATAGCACCCCATAACTGCC
>JAOQGH010000040.1:2998295-3010854 GCA_025769975.1 Gallinago jamesoni
GCGAATTATTAAGCATGAAGATTTTTCTTTATTAATAAACTCTGGGTTCGATGCTTCAGGCCACAAAGGCGTTGATTTAATCCAGCGTGATGGCTTTTGGAAGTTGTCGCACATGTCTTCATAGGCAAAACTCAAGCGTCCTCTCCTCCAGAGTTACCTGCTTGTAGTATTTTAGTTTATTCAGCACTATTTTATTTTCCAAACATGCAGAATGACATTTCGATTTACATTTAAACGTGTGGTGGTTTTTTTTTTTCTTTTCAAAGGGTTTGCCTGTTGCTTTGGAAAAGCACATTCTTGGTTTTGACACAGGAGGTAAGCAGTTCTCTTCAGGTTACTTTCAAATAGTGATGTTTGCATTTTGACGAGTATATTACTGACAAATATGAAGATAATGCGTACAGTAAAAAAAAGCCCAATTTGTCTAGAAGCCTGTAGTGGAAAGAATTGCTCCCTCCCAGCTGGTTATTTACGAGCACTCCTCAGCCTTTTGTTTTGGAACAGAAAAGCATAAATCTTAACTGTGGAATATGTTGGTTTAGAGCCGTGTTTAAATAACAGCTTTTAATGGCAGCCACGTTTGTGAGCAGAAGAAGGAACTTGCTGTTTGCGTGTAAATCTGCCTTCTACCAGCAGAGGCCCCTCTGGGCTTCTTCCCTGTGTTAGAGCTGTATAATTTACCTAAAATCCACTCGGAGGCAGTGCAAATTGCCGTGACCCAGTAGATTATTTCATAAGAAATAGCCAGATGACCTGGGACACCATTACCTGGCCTCACTTTTACCTCCCGTGCCCCTAAATTACCTATTTCATACATGAAAACCACAAGCAGGAACGAAGCGCGGAGCTTTAACTTGAGATTAAGCTTTTCTTTAAGACCTTCTTGTCAGATGAAAGCGCTTGATACGACTTTTCTTTCTGCCACCCCCCCCAGATGCTGTTGTCAATGAAGCTGCCCAAATCCTCCGGCTGCTGCATATAGAGGAGCTCCGAGAGCTGCAAACCAAAATTAATGAAGCCATCGTAGCAGTTCAGGCCATTATTGCTGATCCCAAGACGGACCACAGACTGGGGAAAGTCGGGAGATGAACAGATAAAAGCTTTTAGTTTCCCTTGTGTACTTAGAATTAGGAACTCTGTACAACTCTGGCATGCAGTTTGAAATTGTATTATTTTACTGTTTTGAAAGAAAACAGGAAATTTGAGTTCTGACTTCTGATGAATTATCATTTTTCTTTAAATAAATGAAGCTGGGGAAAACAGAGGAATTGTTCTGTTTAGCTCCGAGTTGGCAAATAGGACTTTTTCATTGTGTTTGGCTTTGTGTTGAGAAGGGAGTGTTACACAAAAGCTGTAGGAACGGCAGCTTGCTGCTGCTCCCCAGCCTCCTCTCCAAGTGAAATATTTAAAACCTTAACTCCAAAGGGTAATGTAAAACAACCATTTTTATTCAATTATTGAAGTAACCTAGAAAAAGTGAAGCATTACAATGTAAATGGCATTTCTGAACATGTATTGGTCTACGCTGGGTAGGTTTATGAAGGCACTTAAAAGAACCAACAAGCATGAACAGATCAATTCTAGCATATTCTTCTAATATAAATACTAAAAGACATGCATGGAAGGCGGTGGTGAAAATACAGAATTGTCTTCTGGAGGAAATTCAATGCCTTTGCTGTCTCCCGTAACTGTTCTGCACACTCCGGAGCGCACACAGTCTCTGTCTTCAGGGCTGGAGATATATTTAGACCCAGCAAGATACTGCATCCAAAGCTCCCCGTAGGTGCTTATAGTTAGTCAGATTTTTCAAAACTTAATAAAAATGAATCCATTCTTCTTCCGATAAAATAAAACATTTGAATAAGAAAGCTACGTTTTAAATTTGCTTGCATAAGCAAGAGCTAGAGTAATGGCCTAAGATTCACAGGACCATTCATTTATTTATTTTTTTTTTGTTATATATCAATATTTTTCACTTTAAAAAAAATACAGTAGTAAAGACTTGAGGTAATAACTTCAAAAAAAATAAAATACTTGATAATCTTTTGCAGGAAAACAGGTCGCTTCGTTGGCTTTGGTTAAGGGCTTTCCCCTCTTGGTTGTATGCAGTGCCAGTTTTCTGGGTCTCTGAAGTTCTTTTGGGGTGCAAAGATCGTTGTTTCTCGAAATAGCAGTTACTATTTCCTTGCTGCAGAGAGAAATGGAGATCTTTAGTGTGTGGAGTAATGACGGGGGGGGTGTGGGGGGTAGTTTCTTGTGCTTTACCTCCAGGGCAGTAGGGATAAACTGCGGTTATTCCGTAGAGATGGGATCGCTGCTCTGGAAGATACTCATCGGTAAAGGAGCCGGTTTCTTTATCGATGGCTATCACACCATCCCTGGGGAGAAAAGGGGGAGAAGTTCTGTACTCAGCTGTGAAAATTGGCTTGTTTTAGTTTTTTTCCCCCTATCTACATGCATTTAAGAAGCTCTAACGATCGGTCCGTACACCTGCAGAACGAGTGGAAAGAAATTTGCCCCATCACATCCGCATCCAGCTCATTTCAGTGCATTTCTCTCCGGAGAACGGCCTTCCAAGGAGAGATTATCTCCCTGAGAGCCTCCTCTAAGCGTGGTGAGCTCTTAAGTGTTTTGTTGTAATCTGCTAAGATTTGATGGAAAGTTTTGAGAGCTTCCAGCTGGAGCGGGAACAGAGGGCGAGTTCCCAAGGGCCGCGGGGGGGAGAGGGGACAGCCGAGGACAGAATCTTTCGACTTAAAATCTAGATTTAGAAATTTGTGCCAAGTTTTATTTAAATTAATAATAATAATAAAACCCCCACTGCTATTTCTGTCCCTCTCGGGAAGTTTGGCTTGTTTCTAAACAACCGTTCCGCGCTGAGATTTACAAGCGGGTGTTGCCGAACGTGGCACGGCAGGAGACCTGAGAGAGAGCTCTGGTGAGGTGCTGGGGCTGGGGACCAGGGAGGGGGACTAGGAACAAGGGAATGGACTGGGAACGGACTGGGGACAGCGTTTGTTTCCCCCCTCCCTCTGTCTCAAAGCTCTCCCTAGCGTGACTCCGGGCAGGGAGAGGAGGAGGATGGCTCCTGGCTGCTTCGGGGAGCGGAGCCCTGGCGTTCCCAGCTGTGGGAAGGAGGGAATTTTCTTCCCTTACCTTCTCCAGTCGGTGTGGTAGAAGTGGTTGGCGTAACTGATGATGCTGAAGGGGTAGTTGAGGTTGTTCTGGATGACGCGCCGGCCCGTGCCGTCGGGGAATGTGCACTCCAGGTGCTTCGTTCCTTTTCGAACACAAGACAGTTTTACCAAACCTCCACCCCCCAAAAAAAAAAAAACCAAAAAAAAAAAACCCTCACCAAAAGCATTCACCAAATTTTGAAAAAGCTTCTCAGCCCAAGGATGTAGAAGCAACTCATGCTGGGAAGTCCCCCAGCTGTGTCACACCAAGGATTTGGGGCAGGAGAGTGGAAAGGGGCAGGGAAACCCCATTAGCTAAAGACATATATAACTGGTTCCCCCCCCAACCTTGAGGCTTAGTGTGCCGTAGACCTGCCTTTGGTGACATTACCTGCATCTGCCCAACAGAGGAGCTTGGAGAAGGGGTCGAACGTCAGGCCGTTGGGCAACCCAATGTCCTTGTTCACCAGGACCCTCCTGTTGGCTCCGTTGACAGTGGAAGTTTCGATTTTGGGTGCTTCGCGATTCCAGTCCGTCCAGTAAAGGTTGCTTGGGAAATAATCACATGGTGAGCCAAGAGGGCACGCGACACCGTGAGGAGTGGTAGGAAATTATCAGCTTTCTCTTCGTTACTGGTTCTTGTCAGGAGAGAGGCCTGGTTTTTCCCCCTTAAAGGTGCCTGAAATAAATCTTAATTTGATTTGAAAAAAAAAAAAATCTCTAAAAGGAAACAAAAACCATGTTTACGACCCAAACTGCAGCTCCCTAGAAGAGGGCGAGTCTTAGGAGTAGCACATTTTGTATCGCAACAGCCCCCCAGAGGCACAGCTTGTGTTTTCCAGCGCCAGGCGTGTTTCAGAGCTTTCAAAAATAATGTCCATCCTGACACTGGAAGAGCACGTTTAGCCAAATCCTGAATTATTAAATAAAAGAGGAGGTGGGGAAGGGAGCCAGTCCCTCCGGCTGGGTGTGCAACGTAGGAGAGCTGTTCCCAAGGTCAGGATGGGGCCATGGCCACCACCGCACGTGTCCAACCTTACAAATCCCCGTGGAATCGCTGCTGCTCACCCTCGGACAGGGTCCACCGTGATGGCCCGGGGGTTGACGAGCTCCGTGTCGAAGAGCACCCGCCGTTCAGAGCCGTCCAGCCGGGCTCTCTCGATCTTATCCAGGCCACTGTCGGTCCAGAACATGGCTCGGCGCAGGTGGTCCACCGCTAGCCCCTCGGGGCTGATGAGACCTGCCGGAGGGACAAAGCTGGTCGGTGGCTGGGGACATGAAGCTCCTGGGCCAGACTCACAGCTAAGTGTGGATGGAGGACCCCAAAGCAGGACATCCCCAAAGGTATGATGGGCCCAGGTGTGGTGTGGACCCTGCTGATGTGGCTTTGGGTGGATGTCACCGGTGATGGGAACACACCTGAGTTGATAATGGTCTCTGGCTCAGCACCTGGCTCCAGACTCGCCCGGCTTATGGTCCGGCCGGCCACATCGGTCCAATAGATGGTCTTCTCCCGGCAGTCATAGTCAATCCCCACCACGATGGAGCCCTGCCAGGGTTAGGAGAGGGACATGGGGTGAAATCCTGCCTGGGCCACGGCCAGGAGGCTCAATGAAGACCCTTATCCCACCAGCTGACACTGGGAGCGCTCCAACAACAGGGAATGATGCTCAAATCCCTTTTTTCCCCAGCAAATCCCAACACCAACAGGTTCCTACTTCACCCCCCCCCCGCCCCCAGCTGAATCCTGCAACAGAAGTTTTGAGGCCAGCAGTTGCAGGCACACACCCACGTCCAGATGGGTTTGAAACCCTTTGGCTGAAGGAGAGACGGCTCCAAGAGCGAAGCCAGCCCAAGGAACGACCTTCAGGATGGGGAGAGGGAATGCTTGGCAAGGTGTTTGGGTTCCCTGGGGAGGGGGGAGGCAGGGAGGGTCGTGGCCCAGCTTGCAGCGTTCCTCTCCCTCACTCTGGCCAGAGATGCACGTGGCCACGCTCCAAGAGGAGTCCGAGGAAGGGAAGGAGGCAAGTTTTACAGTAGAGCCGTGCAGCTGGTAGCCTCAGGGACCATGATTGATGGCCATTCTCCTTCTCTTTGCAGGCAACCCCCGGCTGTGACCTACCCCTCTACTGGGGACGGCTGGAAGAAGAGGGGAGACCTCTCCTCCTCCATCTCCACGCTGAGGAACTGCCAAGCATCTCCACAAACCAACGGCAACCTTCACGAGGTGACCGCCCACCCCTTCCTCAGACCACCACGGTGGTCCAGGGAGATGCAAGACACGGAGCTGCAAGCATCAGCCTGTCCCCATGTCCCCCCCCGCTGGTCCTGCACCCCCATCCCACCGCTGGAGATGATACTCTACGTGCAGGGACAGCAGGGTCTTCGCCTCCTCCTTCTGCAGCCGCGTGCCATTGAGCGGGAGGTACCCGATTTGTTGTCCCTGAGCGTAGAGCAGGAAGGTCCCCGCCGCCGGTGGGGACACATCGGGCCGGGGTGACGGCCGGACGCTGGGCGGCGCAACGCTGGGGAGACCTGGCACATAATTTGGGGGGGGGGGGGGATGGACAGACAGGGAGAGATGGCTCAGGGAGCATCAACCCCCTCAAAGCCCCTCAGCTCCGGGAGTTTGTGACAAATTGGGGTGTGGGGTGGGGGGGAATTGTCACCCTCGGGGTGCCGAGCTCTTACATGGTGGGGTGGTGCCGGGCTCGGAGCGGGTGCCCTGGATCTCCCTGCCGCTCTCGTCCACGCACCAGCAGTACCCGCTGTCCCCGTGGCACTGCAGGGGGGTGAACTCCCCCCCAGGGTCGCACTGCGGCACGTACTGGTCACGCCGGGGGCTGCCCCCGTAGTGCTCCAGCAAACTCTGCCGCCAGCGCTCGCACATGGTCTGGGGGCGCTCCGTGGGTGCTGGCGTGGGGAGGGTGACAGTCAACACCCCCCTCACCCCCCCCCCCCCATCCCCACGGCAAGTTTGGGGGACTCGGGGCTTTGCCGGGTCCCCCCTCCTTGCTGAGGATGCCGGAGGGGCACCGTAGGGTTGGGGTGCTGCAGGGAGGGGATGGCACGCACCCCCCCCTCCCCGCTGGCTTTGTCCCCCTCGGGGGTGGCACTGACCCATTTGGCACCCAGGCAGTGGCAGAGAAGCCCCCAGGTTGGGCAGAGGGTCCCCTCCGCTGCCCACAGCCCCCCCCCCCGACCCCGCTCTGCTGGTGCCAAAGTGCCACAGCCATGTGGGATGCCCAGGGACAGGCAGGGCTCTGCCTGCTCCAGCACCTTCCCAACACCCAGGGCATCTCCGGTGCCCGCCATTCCCACTGGATGCCACCCAAGGACCCATCCCACCTCCCTTTGTCCCCTCGGGGGTGGCACTGACCTGGGTTCCCGCAGCGTGGCGGGGTGGTGCCCGGTGCCGTCCGTGTGCCGGCGATCTCCTGCCCCGCCGCGTCCACGCACCAGCAGTGCCCGGTGCTGCCGTGGCACTGCAGGGGCCGGTACCCACCCTCCTCGTCGCACTGGGGCACGTGCCCGTCACCCACCGGCGAGGGTCCCGGTGGCACCGCCCGCGGGTACAGCCGCTCGTGTTCGCAGGGGGTCAGCTGCTGGATGGCTTCTGCCGGCACCGAACGCCACCACCCTGGCTTCAAGGGGTGCCACGCAGGTGGCACCCCTTGGCCACCCCACCTTCACCCAGGGCTGTGGGTGGTGGGTGATGCTCTGCTGGCACCGCTTGACCTCCCCCATTGAGCCAGGGGGTGGGGGCTGCCCCTTTCCAGCCCCGCCTTGGCACCCCGTGGCTGTCCCCTCTATCCCAAGGTGACACAGGAGGTGCCCCAATGGGTATTGCCACTATAACCTCCGTGGGCCAGGTCACCCTAAAAACCCAGGAGGCCCCTGAGGTGCCCAACCACCCATTTGGCACCCAGGCAGTGGCAGAGAAGCCCCCAGGTTGGGCAGAGGGTCCCTTCCAGTGGCCACAACCCCCCCTGACCCCGCTCTGCTGGTGCCAAAGTGCCACAGCCATGTGGGATGCCCAGGGACAGGCAGGGCTCTGCCTGCTCCAGCACCTTCCCAACACCCAGGGCATCTCCGGTGCCCGCCATTCCCACTGGATGCCACCCAAGGACCCATCCCACCTCCCTTTGTCCCCTCGGGGGTGGCACTGACCTGGGTTCCCGCAGCGTGGCGGGGTGGTGCCCGGTGCCGTCCGTGTGCCGGCGATCTCCTGCCCCGCCGCGTCCACGCACCAGCAGTGCCCGGTGCTGCCGTGGCACTGCAGGGGCCGGTACCCACCCTCCTCGTCGCACTGGGGCACGTGCCCGTCACCCACCGGCGAGGGTCCCGGTGGCACCTCCCGCGGGTACAGCTGCTGGTGCTGGCAGGGTGTCAGCCGCTGCGTGCCCCCTTTTGCCAAAACAAGGGCAGAGTGAGGAGGGTGGAAGCCATCCCGGGCAGAGCCGGCGCGGCAGCGAGCCGGGCATCCTTACCGTGCCTGCACTGGAAGCCATCGCCCTCGTAGCCCGGCTGGCACCGGCAGGAGAAGGAGCCCGGCGTGTTGTAACAGGTGGCAGCCGGGTGACATGGGTTTTCGGCGCACTCGTCCACGTCTGTGCACGGGGAGAGGGTGGGGGGTCAGCCAGGCAGGGCACCCCGGCATGGTGGCAACCCCAGCATGGTGCCATCCCGGCATGGTGGCACCCTGGCACAGTGGTACCCCAGCAAGGTGGCACCCTGGCATGGTACTAGCTTGCACAGTGCCATCCTGGCACAGTGGCACCCCAGCATGGTGGCAAACTGGCACGGTGGCACCCCAGCACAGTGGTCCCCCAGCAGGGTGGCACCCTGGCACAGTGGTACCTGGCATGGTGGCACCCTAGCACGGTGGCATCCTGGGATGGTGCCACCCCCACATGGTGCCACCCCAGCACAGTGTCACTCTGGCATGGTGTCATCCTGACATGGTGGCACACTGGAACAGTGTTACCCCAGCAGGATGGCACCCTGGCACAGTACTACCCTGCATGGTGACATCCTGGCACGGTGGCACTCTGGCACGGTGGCAAACTGGCACAGTGCCATCCTGACATGGTGGCACTGTGCCACAGGGTTACCCCAGCAAGGTGGTACCCTGGAGTGGTGGCACCCTGGCATGGTGGCACCCTAGTATGGTGGCACACCATCACGGTGTCATCCTGGCATGGTGGCACCATGGCACAGGGGTACCCCAGCAAGGTGGCACCCTGGCATGGTACTACCTTGCACGGTGCCATCCTGGCACTGTGGCATTCTGGCATGGTGACATGCTAGCATGGTGACATCCCGGCATGGTGCCACCCCAGCACAGTGTCACTCTGGCTCGGTGTCACCCCAGTGTGGTGGCAAACCGGCACAGTGCTACCCTGGCACGGTGACACCCCAACAGGGTGCTACCCCAAGACGGTTCCACCCTGGTATGGTGCCATCCTGGCACAGTGTCACCCCAGCGTGGTGTCACCCCGTGAGGGTGCCACCCCGCGGTCCCTCCCGCGTCCCCCTTACCGGAGCAGTGGATGCCATCTCCGCTGTACCCGGGGAGACACTCGCAGGCAGGATGTCCCCCGGCGCGGGGCAGGCAGCGTGCCCGGTCACCCGGGGCGCAGGGGTTCCTCCCGTCCTCGCAGGGGTTGGGTGCCGGTGCCAGCGCTGCAGGGGCGGGGGGGGACAGGATGGGGGGGTGAGGGGGTGGCCGGGGTGAGCTCCATGGGGCAGAGGGGTGGTGGGGGACCCCAAATCACGGGGCTGTCACTTACGCACACACGCTTGCCCGTCCTCGGCCGGCCGGTAGCCGCTGCGGCACTCGCACCGGTAGCTGCCCGGCACGTTCAGGCAGAGGGTGAAGGGGCCACACCGGCTCAGACCCTCCGTGCACTCGTCCACGTCTGAAAGGGGAGACACCAGAACCCCCACCCCCCCGCCAAGAGGTGCTGGGACACCCCAGTTTCAAGGTCTGACCGTTCCTCCAGCACCTTCTCCAGAACCTCAGTTTCTCCCCATAATTCACCCCAATTCACTCTTGAGACCGCGGATGCCCTGGCAGGTCCCACCACCCCAAATGGCTGTGGCCACCAGGGTGCTCCACAGCGGGGATGGGGGTGCATGAGCACACACCCCACCCCCCCCCCCCAACAACAACACCCACCCACAGCCCCCCACTCACCTTGGCAGCCCCGTCCATCTGGGTGGTAGCCAGCCATGCACTCGCAGGTGTACTCCATCCCCACGCCGGGCTGGCAGCGCGCCGGCGCTTCGCACGCGTGCGTGCTGTCGTGGCACGGGTTCACCGAGGGGTTCTGGGCATCATCTGTGGGCAACGGGGGGGCGTTAGAGGGGGTAAAAGGCCCAGGAGACACGAGGAGCATGGAATGATTGTTCCCACTTAAAGACTCATAGAATCATTCAGGTTGGAGAAGATCCTCAGGATCATCAAGTCCAACCATCAAACCCATTCTACAAAGTTCTCCCCTACACCATGTCCCCCAACCCCACATCTAAATGACTCTTAGACACATCCAAAGATGGTGACTCAACCACCTCCTTGGGAAGCCTCTTCCAGTGTCCAACCACTCCTTCTGTGAACAATTTTTTCCTAATATCCAGTCTAAACCTACCCTGGTGGAGCCTGAAGCCATTCCCTCTTGTTCTATTGCTAATTACCTGGGAGAAGAGACCAGCACCAACCTCTCTACAGTGTCCTTTCAAGTAGTTGTAGAGAGTGATGAGGTCTCCCCTCAGCCTCCTCTTCCTCAAACTAAACAGCCCCAGCTCCCTCAATCGCTCTTCGTATGATTTGTTCTCCAGGCCCTTCACCAGCTTCCTGAAGGATCAGGATGGTTTGGGTGGGAAGGGACCTTTAAAGACCATCTAGTCCAACCCTCCTGCCATGAGCAGGGCCACCTTCATGCTGGGAGCACTTTGGCTCAAGCTACTTAGGAAACAAAAAGAAACCAACCCAAAACCCTCTCTTTTGGCTTATTTTTGGGGCAGGATGGAGCGGGATGGAACTCACCTGATGCCGAGCCGACGCGGGCGGCCAGGGCGTAGCGCAGGACGTGCTCTTGGCCATCGTAGAGGGCAAAGGCTCGTGCCACACTGAGCTGCTGCTGGGCAGGCAGGCGGGCGTGCGGGCAACCAGCGAAGGAGATGTTCTGGCGCAGGCGGTAGGACAAGGTCTGGTTGGCCGTCCCGGCGGCCAGGATGTACTCCCGGTGAGCAGAAGACATCACGGCTGCCAGATGGTGAGGAGAAAAACAAACAACCCCATGGGATTGGGGGAAAACTGGCTTCAGCATTGATGTCCCTCAGATGGTGGGAACTGTGATGGGGTTTTGGGCTGCTCTGAGTGGGGCACACAAGGATGGGGTGCAGGAAACTGAGCGTGGGGGTCCTACCTGAGCTGGAGTAGTGGTAGAGCTCCTTGTAGGGAGCAATGTGGATGGTGACGTTCTCCGGGAGAAACGGCACCTCGCCCTGGATGTGGGTCTTCAGGCTTAAGTAGTTGTCCGGCCCCAGGCCCTCAGCTGTCTGAGTGATGTGAACCTTCTCCTCCCCAGGGTAGAAGGTCACCTCCAGGCTCTGGGTGAACTCGGCGCCTGGGCAGGAAAAGGGAACAGGCGGCATTCGGTTGTAGGAATTTTAGAGGTACATCCCCAAAGCATCCTTCCCGGCTCCTGTGGCACAACCGTGAGGGAGGTGACAGCCAGCTGGGTGACACTACCCCAGGGAGGTGACTGGAGGAGCCATGGGGCTGACCTGAACCCCCACCAGTTCCTGTGGGGTTCATGCCTCAAGCCACACATCACCCCACGTCTGCAACAGGCCACCCTACCAGGAGCTGTGCCTCTCAGAGCAATGGGACATGGTGGCCCATAGAATCATGGAATGGGTTGCGTCGGAAGCGACCTTAAAGATCATCCAGTTCCAACCCCCTGCCCTGGGCAGGGACACCTCCCACCAGACCACATTGCTCCAAGCCCCCTCCAACCTGGCCTTGAGCCCCTCCAGGGATGGGGCAGCCACAGCTTCTCTGGGCAACCTGGGCCAGTGTCTCACCACCCTCACACCAGAGAAGTTTTTCCCCAGATCTCCCTTAAAATCTCCTGTGTTTTGGTTCAAAACCTTTCCCCTTCCTCCTCTCCGGTCCCGTGTCCCCCGCTCACCGGTGATGCTGAAGCCGTTCTCGGAGCCGGGCTCCTCCAAGGCGAAGAGCCAGGCGAAGAACCCTCCGATGGGCAGGAGGGGCAGGAGAGCCCGGGCGGCGGGCTGGGGCACCCCGCTGATGGCCGTGTAGGCTCTGCCATCGCTGCCCACCATGTAGGCGTGCAGATCCACCTCCTGGAAGCGGACGGATGCCCGTCCCACCGTCAGGCTCCCGCTCACCTTCCCGTTGAGGCGATGCACGGCCCCTGGGCAAGGAGACGGGCACCCCTGGCAGCGGCCACCCTGGCATGGGGGGTGCCCGTCCCCACCACCCATCACCCCACGTACCTTCGGGCAGGCACTGCCGCCCGTTGCCGTAGTAGGTGGCCCGGCAGTGGCAGCAGAAGCCGGTGGCATAGTCGGTGCAGAAGGCGTGGGGGGAGCAGGTCCCGTGGTGGTGGGCGCAGGTCTCCTTGCTGGCCGCGCTGTAGGTGAACACTGGGGACACGGGGAAAGGGTTGGCGACATGGTGACGAAGCCATCCCTCTTGGGGGATGAGCCCTCTGCCGCCCACCCCGGTCCCAAAAAAAACACCGTGGGGAGAGGGGACAGCCGGCCGTGGTGCTTCCCGAGGAAGCCACCCAGGATGGTGAGGGTTTCAAACCTGTTGCCTGATTTCAGGCAGAGCTGACAGAAGGTGAGAGATCAGATTCCTGAGTATTTTTGGGACACAGCCGGTCAGGGATGGGGATTTGCCTCCCGCCCCCCCCGGACACGAGCCACAGCGGCTCCCCAGCCCTGGCCCCGTGCCAGGACAGAATCACAGAATCACACGGGGTTGGAAGGGACCTCTGGAGATCATCTCCTCCACCCCCCTGGCAAGGCAGGTCCACCCAGAGCAGGTCCCACAGGAACGTGTCCAGGTGGGTTTTGAATGACTCCAGAGATGGAGACTCCACCACCTCTCTGGGCAGCCTCTGCCAGGGCTCTGACACCCTCACAGGGAACAAGTTCCTCCTCATGTTTAGATGGAACTTCTTACATTCAAGTTTGTGCCCATTTCTTCTTGTCCTGTCTCTGGGCACCACTGAAAAAGTGGCCCCATCCTCCTGACACCCTCCTTTCAGTATTTATAGGTGTTGATCAGATCCCCCCTCAGTCTTCTCTTCTCCAGACTCAAAAGCCCCAAGTCCCTCAGCCTTTCC
>JAOQGH010000040.1:3074958-3086875 GCA_025769975.1 Gallinago jamesoni
AGATGGGGCCTCCCCAGGGCAGAGCAGAGGGGCAGGATGACCTCCCTCCACCTGCTGGTCCCACTCTTCCTGATGCCTCCCAGGATGCCATTGGCCTTCTTGGCCATGAGGGCACATACTGGTCTCTCACCCCGGCACTGTCTCACCTCTAAGACCCAATCACATCTGGTGCTTTGAGCACACTTTGGTTAATGGGGATGTATCACCAAGATATTCACATTTTTATTCTCCCTGCACATCTCAAAAATGCCCATGTCTCATCAGACATGCTAGGGATGTGGTGCACCTGCAAGAATGAGAATAATCCACTCCTGTACTTTTGGCTGTCAAACCCACACCTGGAAAACAGGCCAAGGACCTTCTGGGACTTTTTAAACTCTGCCTTGAGAGCTAATTCTTGATGGAAATGAAACACGGACAAGCTTGGATCTAGCTGCATTTATAGGCACTGAAGCATCTCTCACGGGCCAGTCCAAAGCACTTTGCCCCTTGCTGGAGTGAGTCTTAATGACACAATTAAGTGCATGGGCTGATAAATGCTCAGATCCCATTAGCACCAATTTGGCTTGAAGTTTGGGCCGCAATTGAAGCTCTTATTCAATCAGGAACCGACCAAGAAAGCCTTGACTTTGCTAAATGCTCAGCGTGGCCAGTGACGCTCGAGGAATTGGCTCGCACTAAATGAGTTAAGTGAGAATTCTCACTAAAGAAAAAAAAGAGAAACAACTTACAAAGTCAATGCATCATCTTCGAAATACATCCCCGTCGTTACGTGGCCACTTAAGATGCTTCCTGCCTCTTCGAAAGCTTCCCTGGCTGTAAAAAAATAAAATAAAAACATAAAAAATGACAAAGACACAAAAATAAACAATAGAAAGAGAAGTGTCAGCTTCCTCCTGCAAACCAAATTACTGTCCACATGTGTAACACCCTCCCAGAGCAAACTGTCAGTGGGGAAGAGCACTGGGATTAGAGGCTCATGAGGAATGGATGCGTCTGGTGGCCACGGGCTCCGGGAGGAGGAGTTGGCAGCGGCCGAAAGGATCAGCAGGAAAAGTTCCTATGATGTGAACAGTCTTTGCTCCTCAGCTGCTGAGCTTCCAGGGAGGGAAGCATGACAAGAAGCCACTGATGGAAAATGAAATGGGTTTAAAAGTCCATAAGTGTTCTTAGGAACGGGAGACCAATCATCTTCAGTCGAAACAGCAACGTTATAAACCCCATTGACCTCTTGGGAATGACTGACGATGACTTAGCTGGAGCAGTGCCTTTCAGTTTTATCCGGTTCCTCGGGGCAGGAGGCACCCAGCTCCAGGCACCCAGCTAGGACAGGGAAGGTCCAAAAGCTAAATGCCTGCCAGACACAGCGTCCTCTACCGCTTTGGGTGGCTGCAAGGAGAGGGCAGGACCTCCACCGCCACGGCTCAGGGTCGCTGAGGTCCACCACTCACCATACCCATCATCCCAGAGGATGATGAGGAAAGGACTGGGTTCAGGGAGCTCTCTTGATCCATCACAGCTGAATCTCTCCACGCTGGGAGGTTGAGAGCAGAGCCCCCAAATGAAGCTGACTCCAGAGTTTTAAGAAGGTGGATCCGTGGGAGAGGCTTGCACACCATAGTGTGTGAGAACGTAAAAACACAGTTAGGGATCAGGGATCAAACTCACTGCTGCCAAAGGCAGGGTGGAATGGGGACAAATTTCAACACCACCACCCTTCCCCCTTTGGATTGAGCAACTGAAAGCAAGAAAAGAGGCTCTTTCTGACTTAAGGAGAGTGGGAAATCACACTTCTTGGAGAAGGCAGGTTTTCCCAAGAGTGAGGGTTACATCTCAGCTACATCCACGATGCTTTATAACTTCAATAGGATCTCATTCAGATACTATTTAGTTTTCCTCGTAACGTTCCCCGTCACATCACAACTGGCCAGCCCAAGCTCTTGGGACCGGTGACTCAGACCTCAATAGCCTGGTGCTGGGTCACAACCGGTCACTTTTTGGTTCTTTGCCTCCTGCTTTCAAGCTACGCTCAAAGCCATATTTTCCGTCGTCTTCCCCGTGGAACCACAGGGACCACAGCCTTTCCTTTACACTATTCCAAATTGAAGCCTAGGTCCTTGAAGGATTGGCTCATTGAGGGTTCAGAGATGGTAGGAAACAAGACGCGTACAACAAAGCTGGTGACACAGCCTGGCTGGTTCATCCTGTGATACAGAGAAACCACCGTTGGATGGTTTTGACGTTGGTTTCCGGCTCTTTTCTCTTTGGTCACTTGATTTTTAGTAGCATCGAGAGAAAAGCAACCCATAGGACCAGCTGATAAAGATCAGCAAGAACTTCACCAACAAACCCCTTGTGAAATTGCCCATGTTCCCAGCTACTGGAGACGAGGCTGTGGGGCTTTCATCGGGCACTGAGGGACACAGCCTGACGTGGACAGAGCAGGCTCCCATCCAAACTTCCTCAGGAGAGCATTCCTACGGGCATTTAACTTTAAAAACACCCACTTGAGATGCTGCCCTGCAGCATCCCTGGCTGCAGGAATTCTCTCCTAAACCAGAACCAACCTTCAAGCAGAGGGGTCAGGCTTTCTCCTTTTTGTCCGGGTGATTCCCGACAAGATCTTCCCTCCCTTGAGGGATTTTTCCAGACTTTTCCAGTCTTTTGGGGAACTGTGCCAGACCCGCAGCCACACACCAGCCCTCGTTTCTCAACGGCCACAGCCTTCTGAGCTCTGTCCCTCCACATTCGCATGGCTCCCACTACAGACAGGAGGCGTTTTCAAAGAAGCTATTGAAATATTTCCTAGAAAAATTATAATTCCCTGCGGGGCCCCATCACGCACCGCAGCACGTGTCTCCCGGATTTGGGAACAAGAAGGAATAAAACTGCCAGGTGAGGGAGGGTTTTCGGGGGCAGGACCTGAGCATCACCCCTCATCCCTCCAGGAGAAGGCATCTCATGAAACCATCACTCTCCAGCAGCACCTTCACAACCCTCCCTCACTTGATTTACACCAATGCTGGCGAGCCCTACGATGGTACCAGAGCTTTGCGGGGACACAGGTGTATTTTTAAACATTTAAAAGGTTTAGGACAGAGTCGTACTTCTATGTTTCCAGTTTCTGCAGAGCAAACAATTCTGTGACCTATCAGTTCTCCAGGTTTCCAGAAAAAATGCTCATTCACTGTCCTGGTACTCACTTCTTTGTAATAAATGTTAATTGTGAATTTTCCAACAAGCCTCTTTTTGCTCAGACCCACTGAAGGGCTTCAGTTCTGATTGGAAAAAAAAAAATTAAAAAAATCCAGGGTTTTATTTAACTGCCCATCTCCTTGCTGTGTTTCATTTAATCAGAAATGGCAATGACGCGGCGCGTTGCCGGTTCAGGCTAGAGCAGGAGTTCGTGCCGTGAGAAAACCTTTGGGAATTCCAGATAAACCCACGAGGGTTTTATAATAAGATAAGAGCAGCGATGTGGTTTCCCTGACTCTGGCCTGGCTTTGGTGCCAGGAGAGCTGGCTCCAGTTTTCTGCTCCCTCAAGTTGTTCTGCCTGATGCTCCAACAGCTCCTTTCGGCTGCTGGGCGGTGAAAGCATCCCCTTATTTCATCTCCCTTGGCATCTGTGGCTGAGTTTCCCCAGACTGTGCCCCGAGGGAAGAGGCCATCTCCACGCGGAGCCGCCTAGAAACCTCCAAGACTCTTTGCTTGCACGGAAGGCAAAGAACAACTTCTACATGGCAAAGAGCCTGAGCTCACACCTCCAGCAGGACCCTTCCCTGAACCTCTCTCACTGTCCCCCCACGGGGCTAATCCAGGCTCCACTAGTGCAGAGAGGAAAACCTAGGAAATAAAGGAGAGATTTTGGAGCTCAGCAGAGCAGAAATGGGCTAAACGGCTTTTGTTGTGGGGTTTGTTTTTTTTTAAAGAAAATAAAAATAAATTTTTCTGCTATATTTAACAGCCAGACCCTCCAGAGGAAGGGCAGTCAGCCGGCTGGGTGAACACAGCCCAAAGTGTTTTCTGGTTGGCTCCAGAGATTTTATTTCGTTCTTGCCTCTGAGCACAGTGGATTCCCCCTGGACCTCCTCACGTGAGAAAGGAGCTCGGTTTGCATTTAGCCACAGTTTGCAGGCACGAGGGAGCTTCGGAATGAAAAACAGCCTGGAATTTTGATCTTAAGGCAGATCAGAAAATTCTCCCTTTTTCTTTTTTAAAAAAAAAAAAAAAAATCAAAATTCCCAGGGGTAGCTGGTAACTGAGCGACCATGGGGCTGGAAGGTCCTTGCTCACCACTGTGGATCTGACTGAAAGATGACATGATGTTCCCTTTCCAGAGTGATTTTGCTCCCTCACCCTTGTTAACCTGTGTGATTGTCACGTGAAAAAACATGGCATTTCTTGGGGCCATTTTCTCATCTTTCAGAAGGGCTGTGGAAACCCAGTGGGCTCCTGGACCACAGCTATGGCATGCAAGGAATGATACTGGAGCAGGGTCTGGGTGACTAACATCACCCTGGGCAGCCACTGGCCAAGATTACAAAGTGAGACAACTTCAAACAAGTTTAATTCATAAGGATGTAAGAAATTTGTATTTTATCTTATTGCTGCTTTGCTTTTTTATAAAAAAAAAAAAAAAGGGTTTGGAAATGCATTGGTTGCAAGGACTGGGATGACCATGTTAGCAGGAGGAGGAGTCAGCAAGATAATTATCAATGCAATAGTGGAAAAGGCTCATTTTAAGAAAGAATATGCTGTGACATGTTTGCTGTGCACGGACTACAAGAAGGGGCTGATGGATCTGGGTTTGTGCAGCCAGAGGATAAGAGATTTAATCATAGAGTGTCTGGGTTGGAAGGGACCTTTCAGATCATCGAGTCCAACCATCAACCCAACGCTGACAAAACCCACCACTAACCCATGTCCCTCAGCACCACGTCTGCCCGGCTTTTAAATACCTCCAGGGGTGGGGACTCCACCACTGCCCTGGGCAGCCTCTTCCAAGGCTTGACAACCCTTTCAGTGGAGAAAATTTTCCCAATATCCATCCTAAACCTCCCCTGGTGCAACTTGAGGCCATTTCCTCTTGTCCCATCACCTGTTCCTTGCGAGAAGAGACCGACCCCCCCCTGGCTACACCCTCCTTTCAGGGAGTTGGAGAGAGCGAGAAGGTCTCCCCTCAGCCTCCTTTTCTCCAGGCTGAACACCCCCAGCCCCCTGGCAGCCTACAACTACTTTGAAGGGGACTCATAAAGAGGACCAGAGGCAAAGTCCTCATGATCAGGAGCAGGACAACGAGCACAACTTGTGGCTTGGTAAGTTCAGATTGGACATCTGCAAAAACGTCTTGGCAGAGACAGGTCACCCAGGGCTCTACTCTTTTGTACAGTGCCAAGCACGATGTCTCAATCCCTGTTGGGCACGGCAGATGCTTCCACCACACTGGATGTAGTAAACACGCCTGGTGGCTGGGATGTCCTCTGGATAAGCCAGTAAATGGACCTTAGGTCCCGCATCTGGAATCACTTGCGGTCTTCTAATTGCAAAAATAGGACGGGTGGTGCCAGGCAGGCTGTGATGTGAGTGAAGAAGGTTGGTTGCTCAGAGAAAATAAAATACAGAGGAAGTTCTAAGCACCTGGAATCATCCCTCTTCAGTGCCCCATCCCTGGAGGGGTTCAAGGCAAGGTTGGATGGGGCTTGGAGCGACCTGGTGTGGTGGGAGGTGTCCCTGCCCAGGGCAGGGGGTTGGGACTGGATGATCTTTAAGGTCCCTTCCAACCCAAACCATTCTGTGATTGTAGGATTTCATGATCAGGAAAGAAACTGAGCATTTAATCCCCAAACACCACACTAACCTTCGCTCGTGGCCGCGCTAAATACTCCTAGAACCGAAGTGTGGTGATAGGACGACAGCTCAGACGGAAACTCTCCTCTTAAATATCCTTCTGCTTCCTCAATCGTGGTCAGCTTCAGAGGGCAGGAAACTCGGCTCCTACGGAAAGGCAGAAAAACCCCATGGGCTGCCTTCTCCTTCACTTTTGGGATGAAGAGACAAAAGGGCAACCTCAATCCTTATCATAATAACAACGTCCCAACCCAGTATGACAACCATTATGCCTCACTAGAGAGAAAAAACAAGTTGCCTTGGAAGGAAGGACAACACCTAGTCACAGAAAGGCGCTGGAGCTGGTTATGGGGAAGACAGAACAGCCCTGAGCCAAACTGGTTGCTCCGAGTTCCTTGGGACCCCCATTAATAATTACAGCGAGAGGGACAGTGACAACCGATGGACGCGCTGCCCAAGAACAGATGTTCCCTGGCACCAAAAAGCACAAAAAGTTATTAAGCTGATTTCCAAACCAGGTCTACGATCAGATCTGACATTATTTTTTCCAAAACGGATTTCCACGACAGAGGCCGTGAAGCACCCAGAGCATCGTCCAGCAGATGTGCCAGGCGACACTCATTAACTCACAGCATGATGAAGCTGGTCAGTTCTTCGGTCCCCCACATGCCATCGTACATCAACGATCCCCCTCCCTTCTGGTAAATCTTGATGGTAGGAAACTGAGTGACGTTCTCCTCTCTGCAGACTCCGGGCCAGTCCCAGCAGTTTACCCGGGAGAGCAAAACCCCCCGAGTTCCTACAGGGGGAAACAAATACGCATAAATAATATGCAAAAAAAAAAACCCAAACCACCCCATAAATAAAGAAATGCTTGAAAAAGAGATATTTTTGCCAGAATTCCTGCTTGCTTTGGCGTGCATCCTACGGGGCTGGATCCTAACAGACGACAGGCACACGGAGAGAGCCCAGGTGGGCTACCACTGAGAAGCTGCTGGACCATTCCTGGAGACAACTGCAGGATGTCAAAATCCAGCCCCAAGCACACCACCCCGTTAAGTACAGGCTATCATCTCCCTCTTGAAATCATTCATGGATATGCCTTACACAATATTTTCAGCCTGTTATTAAGTACCCGGGCAGGTGTGGATTGATTGATCCAAACAAGAGATGATGGAGAGAATAATTTCAGGGAAGCGGTGGGTTGCACTTCTCAGGAGGCGATTCCCCGAGGAGTTCACATCTGGCTGGTTACTCGAAGGAACACCACAAAACCCCCAGGCAACCATCCAGGAGCATAAAAGGCAGTAAGGAAAGACACTGGGAATACCTTAGGAATGAGGCCAAGACAAAGAAACGATGCAGGCCCTCACTTACAGGAAAGAATGAAGATAAAGCTTGGCATGGAGGAGGCTGACGCATTCAAGGCTTTTTCATTTTTCAAGGTTCCCAGTGCTGAAAAGTGGCTGTTCTACCTAAAACATGGAGCCCAACACTCAAGGTCACATAAACATGACAGATGTCATTGAGGTTGGCAGTCTGATGGCATATACCCTATTCCACCTATGCAAGCTGCTCATCTCCAAGCCACTAGTAGGTACCTTTAGGACCTTGAGAAGGAGCCTGTGGCCTCACAGGCAAGGGAGAGGGAAAAGGAGCAGTCAGACCAACTTTGGTTCCTGGTACTAAAAAAGCTTTTTTATGGGTCCCACCAAAGCGATAAACTCAAGGGATTCATAAGCAGTGAAACAAATGAAGGTTGGTTCCCTGCCTGCTCTCCAGGAGCCCAAGACACAGCACCTGCAGCTCCAGCATGTCCTTCTCAGCCTTCTCAGAGAAGAGAAGGCTCGGGGGAAATTGCCTGGAAGAAAGAAGCAATGCAATCTAACAATACGTAAAGTCTGCTCTGGAGGCGACAGTGAGGTCCAGCTGGGCAAGGACAAGCAACAAGCCATTCCTAGGAAGGGAAGTTTGACCAAATATTAAAATAAGCAACTGAGAACCAAGCAGAAATGAGGGGGTTTTTGGCAGAGAAGCTGTGGAAGGGCTTTTTTAATCACAGGTTAGAAACATGCCTGCCAGGGACGGGCAAGGTATCTCCACAGGCAAGGGTGAGGGCAGAGGAGACCTCACCACGTATTCCCACCCCCTATCCCTACGTCCTTGGCATCCCAGTGGACCATCTTCTGCAAAACTCATTTTAGGTTCTGCTTTGCTGCTCACACGAGGAGTTTGCTGCCGTTCTCTGCCTTGTGTCAAACTCGTGGACGGAAAAAGCCAGCGGCAGCACGGAGCTAAGGGTCTGCAATTCCACTCAAGACGGTCAGGAGTCGTCAAAACACTCCACGAGGGCAGAAATGGTTTGTGTCATTCTCCGGGCTCTGAAATAACATCTCCAAGTTAATAGCCTGCCCCCGGATTTATTTCGCGCCTCTGGGCCAGTGTTGCTGGTTCTCATCATCTGTTACCACATAATCTTGTGTCTTGCCCAACTCTGAAAAATAAATAGGGCTTTGATGTCTTCTTAAAATTGAGTTCCAAGGCTGTTCTTAGGTCCCTCAAATACATGAGTTTTGGTATTTGCATGTTACTTCAGGGGACTACGTACCAAAAGTGCTGCAAAGGAGGCCCATCTGGCCCGAGGTACATCTTGTAGAGGATGATCTCTCTCCCATCCCAATCTGCACCATATTATTAATTGCTGACGGAGCGGAGGTTTCAGGAGTTGAGAAACTCAGCAAAGGTACTGTTCATCCCTGTGGTCACTGCTGAGCTGCTGGATGGGAAGAAAGGTGGAAGAAGAACACAAGATCCTGCTGTTCTGCCCCTTGTATCTTCCCTCATCCTGGCCATAACTGAGAGCCCAGGGAACCCCCAAACTTTTAGGTCTTTCAGCTCCCCTGGTAGCCCTGCCTGCAACCGAGGCTCCCTCAGCAGCAGAGACAAAGGATCTCCAGATCTCCAGGTCTGCTAACGCAGCCGTTCCCTGACCTCCCCGAGGCCACAGCGGGGAAAGCAGACTGGAGTCATCCCACGGGTCACATCTGTCCTGGGAGTCTTTGGTGGGGACCTCACTGATCACAGAGGAAAGGCCCTGACCCCAATCAGTTCTTAATCTCCGTTGAGAATCTGCCTGTGGATGCTTCCATAGACCGAGACGGCTATCAAATGACATCAAAAACACATGGTGCAAGCTTGGCCATGCAGAATCAGCCAAGGCTTGGCCACTGGCTCAGGAAGAGGCAGGGCTTCATCCACTGACTCTCCCAGGTTGCTCCTCGTAGCTGGTCTGACTGCTGGGGAATCTAAAAGAAACCCCAAACCATCAACAACCGCAACGTCTCTAACAACAACAACAACCACCCTTCCCCAAGCTTTCCTGTTTATTCCTGGGATTTCAGTCCAGATCAAAGCTGGTGGTGACTTTCCCTTCATGTGAACTATGAACGCAGAACCGCTTTTATCCAAACCACAGCACTGTCTGCAGTGTTCCCAGGAGGGTTTCTGGTAAGCAACTCCCACTGCATCTGCTTCCCAGAAAGCTGGCTGGGTCCTCTGCAGGCTCTACATTGGTCCCCACCACTGAGAGCTCACCCCGAGTCCTGCTTGCACCCTGCCCAGGCCCAGGGAAGTGCCATCAGTAGGAGAAAGAAGCCTTGATGAAGAAGGAAAAACCAAGAGAAGGCACCAGCCACCTCCAGGGATGCCAGAACAACTCTCGCCCACATCCATGGGACTCTCCCACTGAGCTGCAACAAGTTGGGGATGAAGCCACCTGAGTGTCCCCTGCAGCCAGTGGGGAGAAAGAGGCATCTCTGGAAGAGATTCAACCCACGTAAGAATGACGGATGTGCAGAAGAACCCACCTCTCTCCACCAGCTGTAGAGAGGGACAGGGATGAAGACCTGAATGAAGCTGAATTGGGGCTTACACTGCTCAGGAACCGTTCAGACCCTCTTGAAGGATCATTCACTCCTGCTTGTACTACCAGACTGCCCAACATGTGCTGTCTTTAAGTGTTGCTGAGTCTTCACTGTCATGTGGTATTTATGGAGTTTTGTGTCCGTCTGCAAGAACTCCCATGTAATTAAGCCGGTCTCCAGGCCCTGAAGGCACCATCATTGTAAATTCTTTCTCTGACACCATCCTGCCCCAGTGGATCTGGGCCTGCCCACGCCTGTCTGTCACGCTTTCCACCAAAGCCAGGGCCAATTACTGCGCCTTTCCAGATCAAGTCCTTCCAAGAACAGGAGATGTGCAGCATGCAGCGCATCTCCTCCTTGGTCTGTGCAGGACCTAGCACTGAGGGATACAGGACCTGTTTCCATGATGCAGGCTACAGTCCTTCCTTAGAATCACAGAATCATAGAATGGTCTAGGTTGGAAGAGACCTTAAAGATCATCTAGTCATCAACCTAACCCTGACAAAAATCACTAAACCCTATTCCTAAGGACAACATCAACCCATCTTTTGAACACCTCCAGGGATGGTGCCTCAACCACTTCCCTGGGCAGCCCATTCCAATGCCCCATAACCCTCTCCGTGAAGAAATGTTTCCTAATATCCAATCTAAACCTCCCCTGGCCCACCGGGTGTCACCCACTGCCTCTGGTGCTCTGCCCTGGCCCTCCCCTTGCACTGGGGCATTCATCACGCAATCACTGTGCCCACCACCATCATCATTACCACCACCACCATCATTCTTGAAGCTATCATGGTACCCACCAACTTCACCAGCATCATCATCACCATACATTATGCTGTCACTGTGCCCACCGACATCACCATCATCCATTACGCTGTCACTGTGCCCACTGCATCACCATCATCATCACCATCATCCATTACGCTGTCACTGTGCCCACCTGCATCACCATCATCATCACTACCATCCATTACGCTGTCACTGTGCCCACCAGCATCACCATCATCATCACTACCATCCATTATGCTGTCACTGTGCCCACCAGCATCACCATCATCCATTACGCTGTCACTGTGCCCACCAACATCACCATCATCACCACCACCATCCATTATACTGTCACTGTACCCACCAACATCACCATCACCACCATCCATCATGCAGTCACTGTGCCCACCAGCATCACCATCACCACCATCCATCATGCTGCCACTGTGCCCACCAACATGGCCATCTCAGCTGCAAGGCAGTTTGGGCAGCTGGTGTGTACCAGTTTACACCAACAACATAAGGTGACTGCAGAAGGCTGTGTTCCCAGTCCCGTGACTTTACAGAGGCACAAATGGACCGCAAAGATCCCTAAATAAGAAACAAAGGACTCTTCCTAAGCAACCTGATGTGGGTATGCCTTTCTAAATGAGTTTGAGAGGGAAAAATGGGTATATTCTGGGTTAGGGAATGAGGTACCATCAATATCCTCCCAATCTTCAGGAGAAGGATAGGTGCACACCAGCTGTAAAGCACCCAGACCTGTGGCACCTTACCTTTCAGGTGATCGGCCACCTCAATGTAGGACCGCAGCACTGCCAGGGACACTGCCTCCCCTGAAAACACAGGAGAGACACAGCCCTGAGGCACATACAGGTGACAGACCAGCCCCACCTCACTCTCTCACAATGTCACGTTATGGTTCCCTGTGTCCTAAGGTGCTTCAAGCTCTTGAGAGAAATAAGGTAAATTGGACTTTATGCTTCTGTGCTGCAACCGGGTTGTCCAGGTTGTGCCATGAGCCCACACTACCACAATTTCCCCTCTTCTCCTTACATTCAATCCCTGTAAAATGAAGGTTAAAAACCTACAAACATCGGTATCTTCTGTACTGAGAGATATTGTCTTCGGGAAGAACCGATTTAATCTGATTGCTAATGCTGGGTGGAGGCCCGTGGAGCAGGATGTGGCATTTATTTATCGTTAAAACCTGTTGACGGGATCATCATCATGGAATTAGGGTTCTAATTAATGGAGTGGGGTCAAGTTGGAGGCCTGTGACCAGTGGTGTCCCTCAAGGGTCAATACTAGGCCCAGTCCTGTTCAACATATTCATCAATGACCTGGGCGAGGGGACAGAGTGTATCCTCAGCAA
>JAOQGH010000040.1:3093740-3121177 GCA_025769975.1 Gallinago jamesoni
ACCTGGGCCAGGCTCTCACCACCCTCACACCAAACAAGTTCTTCCCCAGATCTCATCTCCATCTCCCCTCTTTCAGTGTCAAACCCTTCTCCCTCCTCCTATGGCTCCCCTCCCTGATCCAGAGTCCCTCCCCATCTCTCTTGGAACCCCTTAAGGGACCGTAAGGGGCTCTAATGTCTCCCTGGAGCCTTCTCTTCTCCAGGCTGAACCCCCCCAACTCTCTCAGCCTGTCCAGGGAGCAGTGTCTCATGCAGCTGAACTGCAGAACTCACTGCTGCCAGAAGCTGCTGAGATGAAAAGTAAAAATGTGTTCAAAAAATTCTGGTGGCTCATAACACCATGATGCAGGTTCAGCTCCCATCTCGGAGAGCCCTGAAAGCTCTGACTGCCAGAAGATGGGATGCTGGGAGCAACACCCATCTGTACCCTCATACCCCTTGGTGACCACCTCTGGCCACTGCAGAGGTCCGTTATGGAACTTGGTGACCCACTAGAGCAGTTTCTACTCTTCTTATCTGGCCAGATTTGCTCATCAATACACAAGGCTGAGTGTTTTAAGACTGTAACATCAGCTCTACCAGCTCCCCTGAAACCCCTTGGCTGAGGTTGGATTGGTCAAGCATGGCAAGGAGACGGTGGGCTCTTCTCCTATAGAATCCCATTCAATGAACAGTCACACATGGCACGGCTACTCCAAGTCCAGGAACACAAGCAGCAGCTGGTCTTGGAAAAGCAAACCAGATCCTGCTGCCCAACCTTGGCATAATATCCCCAAACCAGCCCAGATTTGACCTGGGAATCTGAGAAACCAGGAGTAGAGTTCTACCTGGTGGGTGCTTGTGTGGCTTTGGACATACCCAGTGTCTCTCAGCAGCGTTGCCTCTGTGGTCAGAACGAACTGGTGGATGGTCCCATAGACAAAAGCTGCCTCCATCACGGCTCTGTGCTCTGGAAAGAGAAAGGCAAGTCAAACTCATGCCATCTCCCTCCAGATCTCCTTCTTCACCCCCCCAGTTGTAAATATCAATGCTCAGGCTTTCAGAAACCCTCAGGAAAAAGTCCCAGCTGTCAGAAGACACACTATGGAGGTAACTGAGCAACTGGAGCTGAACCCTGTTCCCCATGCCCAGTAAACACACAGGTGGTGTAAGTGAACCCATTCTACTGCATAACCAGAGGTGGTTTATCCATGGGTTTGCTTATTTTTTTATTAAGACAGCAACCCCTGCCTTGCTTTCCCTCTCAAGTCCATCTCCAAAAGTCTGTGTGCTCCCAGAAGAACTTTCCTGGTGCACCTTATCCCTTTGCAAATGCAGCAAGAGAGACAGAGGTGGAGAACTTGTGTCTAGGTGGCCCTTTCAGGTTCTCTAGATCCTCTGTTTGCAGGACTTGGGGTCAGAAACCCACCTCCCTTCCATCTTAGTAAAAAAAGGCTCCAGGGGGGAGAGCAAAGATGAAAAGCTGAGGGTAAATACCTGCTGTCCCAGTAGCTGGCACATAAGCAAAGACCATGTTCGACCTCCCTTTCAGAGT
The DNA here is from genome assembly GCA_025769975.1 of Gallinago jamesoni. Taxonomy (NCBI): domain Eukaryota; kingdom Metazoa; phylum Chordata; class Aves; order Charadriiformes; family Scolopacidae; genus Gallinago; species Gallinago jamesoni. The sequence goes on from JAOQGH010000040.1 coordinate 3,095,274, forward strand.
GTTTTCAATGTTCTGAAGATCTGCCAGCGTTTCAATGTATTTCACTTCATTAAAGAGCAGGGCACTGAGGAATCAGAAAAAAACTCATTAGGAACTGTTTGCTTTTAAGAGCGAATTTGCAGCCACGTAACCGTGATGGGAAAAACAAGGTAAAATTCCAGCTTCTGGCTGGCAAACTGAAGATTCACAGCTGCCCATATATGTGCTGGTGAGTCATCTCAAGGACATAGATTTCACAGGGTCAAACCATCCCAAAGAGAGAAGCAGCTTCCTGCGTGGCTGAGAGTGGCTTCGCAGAATGTGTGGGGGGGTCAATTTATGCAAAACTTTGTATCAACAGGTGAAAATGGGAAGTAAATTATTTGGTGGAGATGCTCCTGGTCTGTACTTACAACAAAACGTTGGCAACGATGGAGTCCACATCAAATAAGGCATCGGTGGGGAACTCTCGGATCAGCACGCTACCTCTGGGGAGGGAAGAAAGAGCATCACCAAAGAAAGAGCATCACCAAAGAAACTATGGAAGTCTAGCTACATGTACCTAATTCATAAAATCATAGAATGCTTCAGGTTAGAAGGGACCTTAAAGATCATCTCATTCCCGCCTCCCTGCCTCCCACCAGATCATGTTGCTCAAAGCCCCATCCAGCCTTCTGGAGAAAAGGAGACCTTCTTGCTCTCTATAACTCCCTGAAAGGAGGGTGTAGCCAGGGGGGGTCGGTCTCTTCTCCCAAGGAACAGGTGACGGGACAAGAGGAAACAGCCTCAAGTTGCACCAGGGGAGGTTTAGGATGGATACTAACAAAAATTTTCTCCACTGAAAGGGTCATCAAGCATTGGAAGAGGCTGCCTAGGGCAGTGGTGGAGTCTCCACCCCTGGAGGCATTTAAAAGCCGGGCAGACGTGGTGCTGAGGGACATGGGTTAGTGGTGGGTTTGTCAGTGCTGGGTTGATGGTTGGACTCAATGATCTTAAAAGTGCCTTCCAACCAAGATGATTCTATGATTCTATAACCTATGGAGAGACCAAGAGTTAAACTTCCACATCCAGAGCAGATGAGCCAACCAGGCCAACCAAAGAGTGTTTCTTTCAAGGACTAGACCCAAAACCTAGTGGTCTAACTCCAGACAACCTCGGGGTGAAAGGCCAAAAGGACAGAAGAAGACTGATGGAGGATTTCTCTGGTGGTTTCCTGTAGCAGCACAGCCTTCTGCTGCTCAAAGGATCACGGAGAAGGATGGGAGGTTTCACACCGAGGACAAAGCATCTATTTTGGTACTTTTCACTAAACTCTGTAGGTCACTGCTGCCCTCGTGGCTCCTCTCCTCCCATGCTGCCAGCTCTCATCCCTGAGAGAGAGCTGGGATCCAGCCACCCCAGCCTTTCCTCCAAACACTTGCACTGGGAAGCAATCAACAGTGTGGTGTCCAGAAAAAATCCCACTCACCTGAACAGGTAGGCTGTCCTTAACGCGTCTTCTTTCCCACAGTATCTTGAGACATCCTCTTTGGGACAATTAACCTAGACATGGGAAGGCATGTCATTAGACATTCAGCTCCACAAACGACTACAAACATACAGCTCTCTTCCTTTCAAGGGAGAGAAACTGCAACAACATGGATGTCCAGAGCTGGGGACTGGAGTTTGTGCTTCGGTTTCCCAGTTCAGCCTGCCTTGAACTGGGTCAGACGGGATCAAGAGATCTTCTGATCTGCCCAGCATATTTATAATGACAGATTGTTGCTTGCTCATAAAATGAGATACCCTGCTCAGCCAACATCTGCTTTCTTGTGGGGTCCCACAAGGTGGGTCGAGAGAAGCTCTGGCCACCCTGCAGAAAGCCCTGCTCCTGCTCCTTGTCCCCGTTTACCTTCACCACCGAAATGCCGTAGTCCTGGAGGGCCTCCACCGAGTTCTCAATCTGCTCCAAGAAGGGCTGGGCACCAGGAGAAGCTGAAACAATAAAAAAAAAAAAACCAAACAAAAAAGTGGTTTCCATCTTTTCACCTTATGGATGAGGCAGATGAGAGCACCTTCAGCGCAAGCACTGCTTGGGCCATCCCAGCAGATCCTGAGTCGGGGCAAACAGGGACCTGTGGTGTGCTGCTGGTGGAGGAGCCTGTGAGGATGTGGCTGGGGGAGACAGAGACTGGGACTGGCATTGTCAGATGGGTGCTGCTGGGCTGGCCTTCAAATCATAGAATCATAGGATGGTTTGGGCTGGAAGGGACCTTAAAGATCATCTCATTCCAAACCCCCTGCCATGGACAGGGACACCTCCCACCAGACCAGGTTGCTCCAAGCCCCATCCATCCTGGCCCTGAACACCTCCAGGGAGTCCTTAGAGTGAAGAGAATCCTCCTGCCACACACTGAGACAGTGCTTGACACAATATGGTGTTGCTCTTACTCAAAAAGTAAGGTATTTACTGAAAGAAAACTACGGGCAACAACGTAAACACCCAGAGAACCCCCACCTTCCTTTCTAACAGTTCAGTGCTGATATGGGAGCTGTTTTGGTGTCTCAGCTCATGTTGATGTCTCTGGGAAACCACACCTGGGGGTCATGAAGGAGCAGAACAAGAAAGGCAAGGCCAAGGATCTCCTCCTTAGCTCCCCTGCATGCAAAGGATCCCCCTTTTTTTAGAAGGAACCATGGAAAAGAAACCCAGCCCCTCAGAGGGGACAACTCCTTCGGAGGTTGTGTTTCTCTTCCATGGTACCTCCAGAAAATAATCCAGAAAATTAATGGAGAAGTTTGAAGGACTGTGCAAACTCAGATTTACCAGCCGAGTGAATCTTCCCGGGTTTATGGGCTCTTCAAAAATCAATTTTGGGTTTAAAAGCCCCAGGAATTGGCCCTTCGTGGTTCCACTTTCACAAACCCCCTCACACGAGCCTTTGCAGAAAAGCCAGGCTGGGTGAAACACGCACCGTTACGGCTGAAATAAGCCAGGGATGCTCTGCCAGCTTGCAGGCTCCTGAAATACTCCTGGGGGCTCAGCTCCTGCAGCAGCATCCCACTTCCCCGCGTTGGGACGGAGGAAGCGCAGAAGAGCAGGAAAAAGAAGGAAGAAACCCATCCGTCCTTTGGGGCTGACATGGCTGCTGTCAGCTACGGGCACGGGAGAGTCACATCTGGGAAAAAAAAACAAAACAAAACCAAAAAGCAAAACCAACACCAAACCACAAAAGAATATATATATATATTTTATATATTTATCTCTATATACAAATGTATAGACGAATATCTTTTGTTTAGGTGGGTGCAGCGTGGACTGTAATCTCCAGATGTGACACAAACATCTCGAGGACGTCACGAGTTAGTCACCAGAACAGCAGGTGACTCACATCACTGTAAAGATGACGGCAAAGGCTGTCATCTGAGTGGTATTTAGATGAAATATATACTGAGTGGTACACACGAAAGGCACCTGCTCCTCCGAGTGGTATCTGCAAGCGCATGGACCCTCAGTGCTTTCACTTTAGGGCTGGTTTTCTTCCCTCCTTTTTTTTTTTAGTTTTTTTGAGTCAATTGGAAATTAGATGCACGGGCAGAAAACAATGACAGTATCACATGAAAAGAAAAAAACAAAAACATCCAAACTGTCTCAGTTCTTGTCAAAAAGCTTTGAGGATGGTCCTTGGCACAGGAAGGACATGGAGCTCTTGGAGCGGGGCCAGAGGAGGCCACAGAGAAGCTGGGAGGGCTGGAGCCCCTCTGCTGGGAGGGGGGGCTGAGAGAGTTGGGGGGGTTCAGCCTAGAGAAGAGAAGGCTCCAGGGAGACCTTCCAGCCCCTTCCAGTTCCTCAAGGGGCTCCAGGAGAGATGGGGAGGGACTCTGGATCAGGGAGGGGAGCCATAGGACCAGGGGGAAGGGTATGACACTGAAAGAGGGGAGATTGAGGTGAGATACTGGGAAGAAATTGTTGACTGTGAGGGTGGTGAGAGCCTGGCCCAGGTTGCCCAGAGAAGCTGTGGCTGCTCCATCCCTGGAGGGGTTCAAGGGCAGGTTGGATGGGGCTTGGAGCAACCTGGTGTGGTGGGAGGTGTCCCTGCCCAGGGCAGGGGCTTGGAACTGGATGATCTTTAAGGTCCCTTCCAACTCTAACCATTCTATGATTCTACGACTCATGGGGACAACCACCCACAGGATGAGAAAACACCTCCTTCCCACTTCATTCCCCTGTTGGTTCCTGCTCTTCAGGAACCATTCTTTGCTGCCGAGCGCACTGGAGCGTGGCTGGACTCTGGTCAACAAAGACACAAAGCAGGAATTGAAGCCCTGCAGAAGCTGTTTGCTCTGCATCACGAGCCCCAGCTGCTTTGGCTAACAAACGCCCCTGTGTCCCTGGGCCTGTCATTCCCTCCAGCACCCCATCAGGTGCTGTCAGCAGAGCACCATTGCTGCCCTGGGACAAACCCAAGCTCAAACGTTCCAAAAACAAGCAGGAAAAGCCCCTCTGCCTTGCACCAAGAGCGGGGAGACAGGGAAAGCCAGGCCTGCTCAACCTTCACTGGCTCCTTCTCGTGTAGGTGAGGGGTTTGATCAAGCCAACAACAAAACCAGAGTGGAGAAAGGCATGGATTTTTTAAATTTTAAATCTAAAAGCCTCCACTTCTCACCCTTCCAGCTTCGGGGAGTGCCAGGACTTTCTGGTGCTTTGCCCTCCCATCTCTTCCCCTGGCTTCCAGAGGGGACAGCGGTCGGGGCTCAGAGGTGGGATGATATTTATTAAAGGACAAACTTGGCCACAGCAGGATGGAAAAGTAAATTCAATCCTGGCGCGTGGGAACCAGCCCAGGTCAATTGGGAGAGCTTCTTATCCAGGAGACAAGGCCAGAGGAGCAGCTTCCAGTGATTCAAAGATGGCATTAGACCCTGGATGAGGGTACCAGCAGTTTAAAACACAGGTCCAGCCTCTATCCAAGCCCTGATTTCTCCTCATGTCTCCTCTGGCTCTTGCAGTTTTTCCAGCGTCCACCTTCTGTCCTCTCCACGTCCCTGTGTGATGCTGCTCCCCTCCTTGCACCTCTCCCAAAGTCACACGGGCTTGGAAGGGACCTCAGGAGATCATCTAGTCCAATCCCCTGCCAGAGAAAGGTCACCCAGAGCAGGCTGGACAGAAACACGTCCAGGTGGGTTTGAATGATTCCAGAGAAGGAGACCCCACCACCTCCCTGGGCAGCCTCTGCCAGGGCTCTGTCACCCTCACAGGAAAGAAGTTTTTCCTCTTGTTCAGATGGAATTTCCCATGTTCCAGTTTGTGCCCATTGCCCCTTGTCCTGTCACTGGGCACCACTGAGAACCTGACCCCATCCTCTTGCCACCTGCCCTTTAGATATTGATAAGCATCTTCTCTTCTCCAGGCTAAAGAGGTCCAGGTCTCTCAGCCCAAGAGATGCTCCAATCCCTGATCATCTTTGTAGCCTCCGCTGGACTCTCTCCAGTAGTTCTTTTTCTCCCTCCCCATCTCTCCTGGAGCTCCTTGAGGGACTGGAAGGGGCTCAAAGGTCTCCCCGGAGCCTTCTCTTCTCCAGGCTGAACCCCCCCAACTCTCTCAGCCCTCCCTCCCAGCAGAGGGGCTCCAGCCCTCCCAGCATCTCCGTGGCCTCCTCTGGCCCCACTCCAACAGCTCCATGTCCTTCTGCTGTTGGTGGCCCCAGAGCTGGAGGCAGCACTGGGGTTGGAGATCTCCCCAGAGCGGAACAGAGGAGCAGAATTCCCCCCCTACCCCAACCCTGCTGGGGATGCAGCCCAGGGTGCAGGGGGAATTTCTGGGGCTGGCTCATGCTGAGCTTCTCATCCATCAACCCTCCCAAGACCTTCTCCTCAGGGCTGCTCTCCATCCATCCTCCACCCAGCTTGGATTTGTCCTTGGGGCTGCCCCCCCCAGCTGTGTCATCCCTGCATTTATCCCCAAATGCTGTGTGATGCTGCCAGGCCCTTGGTGCACAGGCAGGAGGCACTTTTCACCCAGCAGGGTTTTAAGGATGTTGCAGATGGCTCCGTAATCAGCCGGCAGCACAAATCTGTGCCGGAGGGGACGGGGCTGAGGAGCACACCATCTTGGGTGATAAGGGCACACTGTGTTGGGTGATAAGGGAACTCCTCTCCCCCAGCCCCAGACCATCATCAGCGGGATACTGGCCGGGGAACAGGGAGGGGACGAGGGGCATCCGAGGGAGCAGCATCTCATGGAGCGGAGGTGGGAACACAAGTGGCCTCCAAGCACGTCCTTAAAGCCCCTTTCCCACCCTGCTTTACCTCACTGGGGTTGTTTCCCCACCACTACCACCACTGATGCTCCCTCTCCTGCCACTTCCCGGAGAGTTTCACTTTCATTTTCACTTCCAGGTCCCACTTCCCGGCATCCAGCATCCCTGGCTGAGCCTCCCTCGCCAGCCATGGCTGCAGGGAAGGGACACACACACTCCACAGCCTCTCTCTCTGCACACAGGAGGAGAAGAACCCACAGCATCATCCCACCGTCCCCATTCCCTCTGTCCCGGGGGGACCAGCCCCCTCCCCAAAGTCCCCGGCGCTGCAATGATGGACCACACCACCACTCTCCATCCAAGATGGCTTAGAGATGTCACCTACCTGGGTGTCCTGAGCTGAAGCCCTTGTCCCTGGGTGGCTTTGAGCATTCAAGGCTGATGTCCTCCTCCCTGCGCCACGGCTGCCAGGAGAGCATCACCCATGGAGGTCTCCCCTGGACCCCAGCAGTCCCCCTGAGGTCGGTGGCCCCGCTGCACGGCTGGAGAAGCTGGGGATGCCAAAAATACAGCTTAGGGGGGTGGAAGTAGGATGGGAGGGGGGTCCGGTCCAGCCCTTCCAGGGGTGGGATCTCCCAGCCCCGAGCAGAGCCCCCCCTCGGGAGCGGGATGCTCACCCACCCCCGGCCTTCCCCACAGCCCCAGCCATGGCTGCCCAGAGAGACGAGACACTGCAGACCCAACCTACCGCAGCGGGGCTGGCCCCCCGCACCCTCCAGGCAGGCTGCAGGTGGTCCCCAAGTCGTGTGTGTCCCCCCCCGCCAGTGGCTCCAGGGACCCCTCTAGGGACGCTCCCTGTGTCCCCCAGACGCCTCCCCTACAGCCGACCCCACCAGGTGGGGGGCTCTCTGCCCTTATTGCTTGCGGGGACCCCTGGTTGCTGGGGTGGGGGGGGTCCTTAGAGCCGCTGGCGCCCCGTTACAACGCCCACCCCCCGCCTCTTACAACGCGCACGGCGGGGCGGGGCGAGGCAGCGCCTCCCCTCCGCCGCCGGACTGGAGCGAAAAAGGGAAGGCGGGCGGCGGCGGCAACCCAAGAAACAAGGAGGCGAGCGGGCGGGGGCGGGCCGGTGAGTGACAGGCGGCGGCGGCCGCCACTCGGGGAGGCGGGCGGGCGCGGTGGGGGCGGGCCGGGCGGCAGCCAATGGGGAGGGCGCGCTGTCAGAGGCGAGCGCCTCAAATAATCGGGCTCAGCTGATTGTCCCCAGTAGAGAGTTGTTTGGCGGCGGGCGGGCGGGCGGCGCAGCCAGGAGGGCGGGCGGTGGAGGAAGAGGGGGGCTTCCCTTTGTTGTATGGGGGTGTCCAGCCGGGGCTGAGGGGAGGGGAGGGCGCGGCGGGCATCGGCGGGCCGTTGCCTCCCCTCCTTCTTTCACCACCGCCTCCCTTCCCCTCCCCCCCCCCCCCCTTCGCCCCGTCGCTGCCCCATGAGCTCGACGGCGGCGGCCCTCGCCGAGGGGGCGGCCCTGGCGGCGGGGCCCGCCGTGCCCTACGCGGTGGAGCTGGGGCTGACCGTGCTCCACACGGCGCTTTACGCCGCCCTCTTCCTCTTCGCCTACCTGCAGCTCTGGCTGCTCCTCTACTACCGGGAGCGGCGGCTGAGCTACCACACGCTCTGCCTCTTCCTCTGCCTCCTCTGGGCCGCCCTCAGGACCACCCTCTTCTCCTTCTACCTGCAGAACTCCCTGCAGGCCCTCCGCCTCCAGCAGCCCTTCGCCCACTGGCTCCTCTACTGCCTGCCCGGCTGCCTGCTCTTCTCCAGCCTCTGCCTCCTCAACCTCTATTTTGCTGAGGTAAGTTGGTTGGTTTTTGGTTGGTTTTTTACCCCTTTGGGGGGGTAGGGACACGGCAATCCCCCCTCACCTCCTCCATTCCTCTTCAGCCCCCCCCCCGCCTTGAACTTGGAGGTGCGCTGAGGTGAAGCTGGGATGGGGAAGGGGGGAGTGGGGGGGTGGAGGTGTGCCCTGGCCCAGGCTGGGTGAGATAGGGGGGTGCTGAGAGGCCTGGGTGGGAGTTGGGGGGTGCTGAGGGGTCACCCCCCTCCCCACAGTGCAGGCCTTGGGGAGATGCAGGGGAGTGCCCTGAATCCAGGCTTGGGGGAGGGACACACACACACACAGAAGGATTATGCCCTGAATCCAGGCTTGGGGGGGTGGCGGCGAAGGGATGAGGGGGAGGGAAGGTGAGGAGAAAGTGTGCCCTGGATACTGGTGTCAGGGTGGTGGGGTTCAGGGTGTGCAGCTCCCCCATCCCCTACCCCCCACCCCAGGGTGGTTTTGGGGAGGGGGAACAAGGCACATGCCCTGAATCTTGGGGCTTGAAAGGGGGGAGGAGGGGGTGTGCAGAGATGTGCCCTGTTTCTAGAGAGCCTTTCCCCCTTGCAACCCTTGCCAGGGGGGTGTCTCTTGGTGGGAGGGAGGGGGGGAAACAGATGACTGTTCTGCACCTTTTTTTTTTTCTTTTTTTTTTTTTTAATTGATTCCCCTTCTCTAAAGGGGACCAGAAAGTGGCAGCAGCAGGGGCTGCTCTGGCCTGGAGTGATGCCAACCATTACGTCACCAGCTAGAGCCTCTTCTGCTATTGTTGCTGCGCTCCCTCCTTCTCTCCATCGCTCTGCTCTGAACCGGGCTTGTTGTTTTGCAGCTTGTTGTCAGACACACACATTACAGACAGAAAAAGAAAAAGAACCCTGGGATCCCTTTGCCCTCCCCGCACAACAGCCCCGGGGCTGGAGAGGTGGGCCCCTTCCCGGCACAATGATCGCTGCTGGGACGGTGCGGAGCTGCTTGTTATTGTTGCTGAGCTGTATTCCTCCTTTTCTGGGTTTCCCATCGCTTGTTTTGTGATTTTTATTTTTTTTTTTTAAATCCTCCTTTCTCTAGTCCTTTCACTTTATCTTTTAAAGCCTTGGCTCTCCCCCTCCCCTTCCTCCTCTGATTATTTTTGTTTCTGCTCCAGTTTCTCATGAGCAGCCCTTCGCTTGCCTGCCTTCCAGTTTGGCGACTTGTTTCATAAATAGGCAGTACTTTCCTTCCAGCTTTGTCGTTGTTGTTGTTCAGATTCTTTGCTCTGCAGCTCTCAGCTGTTCGCCAGCCTCACAAAGGAATCGCTAACACACAGCGAAACCGCTCCATCGCTCCGATGTGTCACTGATGGGAGTTATGATTTCATTTTCCCGAGGACATCAACATTCACATGATAATGTGAGCCTTGGAGCAATTGGGTTGTTCAGCTGTTTTTTTTTTTTTGGTTCTTCCCTCCTCCGACGCAAACACCTGGAAGCTGGGGTGAACTGCCCCGTTGCAAAAGCTGTCGGTGTTAGATGTGCTGCCGATCGAGTGGCAGCAAAATAACAAATGGTGCATAGTGTGCATAATCCATCTTGTCTGTTAAAGGGAGCCTGACCTACCAATTGCTCCAACTGGGAGGTGTTTGCCTGGCCCCTGAAAAGCGAGCTGAGGAAAGGATCCCATGGTCTGGTACCACAAAGTGGCTGGATTTCTGTTTTCTTCCAAGTTACTGGACTTGACAGCAGATTTTCTTCCTTGCGGCTGTGTTAAAAGGCTCCTTTAAAGAACAGCAAAGTAAATTCAAACAGGTTCTCAGGCTTCCCTTCTTCCCTGGATACCTGTTCTCCAGTAGACTCTGGCTGAATATACCCCATTTCTTTCTCCTTGAAGACCTAGAGCCAAGGGAAATCCTGTCTGAAGAAATAAGAGCTCAGAATCTGGAGTGGGGAAGGGTAAAATGACACACTAAAATGTGTGTATGCATGTGTAGTTACAGAGAGGGTCTGACACTTGGCTGTCACAGATAGAATGGGTGTCCAGCACTCTGTGGTGTTTGTGAGTGGTGGGTAGGTAGGAAAGCCTGCAGCTTCAGAGGTTTGGAGAAAGAGTGCAGTGAACAGAAAGCCCTTGGTCCTTTTCTGGCTTCCATTTTAACAAAACCAGTCATGCTGACTGGTGATATTTGGCCTCCTCTGTCTGGGGAACAGGCTGATAAAACTAGTCCATCCTTCCCTTGACAGAATAGTGCTGCGTGTTGATGGCTAACTGAGATGCTCCTGGGTTGGCTTCTCTTAAAGCACAGGAAGAATTATGTTAAGGGAGATGAGGGTGTAATTAAACAAGAATTGTCACTACCTGGAGGAAAGAGTGAAGCGATGGTGGAACCACAGCGCTTTAGCTGAAGTGGCTCAAGATCTAGAGAGGGTGGGGATGTTTACTAGTGTGACTTCAAGCAGAACCTGCTGTGGAGGGTCCATCCATTCCCAGTTCTTAAGGGCCGGTTGGTAGGAACCTGTAGAAGGGCATTGAGTTTCTGCTGCTCTGGGGGCAGTATCCTGGTCCGAGATGTCCTCAGATAAAAGCATGGGCTGCTTCTGTGCTGAAGGCCTGGCTAATTGTCTTTGTACACAGTGCCTCCTTTGTGGGGATGCTGGAGAGATGGCATCTGTCTAAGCAGTGGATGAAAATGTGGCCTGTGCTATGTTATTTGAGCTAATCTCACTTGATTTACAGAGCTCCTCGGGCTATTTACAAACTGAGGATGAAATGGTGCTGGGTGGGGTGAAGAGCTCCAGGAAACAACAAATGCCCATGGAGATTGAGCATTATTTTGCACTCCAGGCTGTTCTGGGGCTGAAACTCAAACTTGTGAAACTGCCTGGTGTTCCCCCCTTTCTGTGGGGAGAGGGTATCTTCTTCCTGTCTCCTGAGATTCCTGAGGGGATGTGGAGGCCTGACAAAAATGTGTGTGGGATGCTCATTTGGTGGTTTCTTTTTGTCATTGCCTTATTTCCACCTGGGACATCAAAAGGTGTGATGCCCTTTTGCTTGGAAAGCATCTTTTCTGCTTCAGCTTGTAATGGAGTGAGTTCCTTTCCAGGAAATCTGGAGTTCAGAGGACATCAGGTTGGAATTCCTCTGATCCTCTCCCAGTCTTGCCTCACACAGGCAGAAGTAGTGGCTCAGATGTGCAGCCCAGGGTGCTTCTCTGCTTTGCTTTTGGAATAGCTCCTCTGCCACCAGCTAGACGTCTGCTTGAGTAATTCTGCCTTTCCCAAGAACCTGCCAATTCCTGCTTTTCCCTCAAGTCATTGTCCAAGAGGATCAGTATGTGGAAATGTAGCCACAACAACCTCCATCTTGACCTTTCAAAGACCCTCTGGAGCACTTGGCATCCTGGACTCACTTGGGAGTCAGCGACTGTGGGCAACAATGAGTAAGGCCTTCTGCTGGAGCAGTGAGGCTCCGACGGGCTGCTCTGCCAGACTGGCGTGGCCATAACCCTTAACCTGTCTGGGTTTCTTCTAAGTGCTCCGTCTGATTAGATGACATCAGCCCTTTTTTCATCTCTTGCTGCTCTAATTGCTCTGGAGCAGACATGGATGGGATGAGCATCCAGCCTGGCAGCCGTTTGTCCTTGCTGTCCTGTATCTTCCTGCCTTCTCAGATGGAAAACTGGAAAAGCCTCTGTCTGTTCTTGCACTTTTCCACCTTCCTTGTCTAGCAGACACCTAGTGTGTGTCCCCTGCCTCAGAGGGACAGCTGGTAAGGGGTCACTTAAACCCAAAACTGCTCCATCCCATAGCTGATGATTCCCATGGGCCTCATGGTTCCCGAGTGAACAGGTGGCCGTGCTGGCAACCAGCTATTCTAGGAAATCAGGGTACACACAAGTTGCACCCTCTGTTTGTGGTGGCATAGGATGACCTCGGTATTAGTGGGGATGGTGAGAGATCCTCCTGGCAGATAGTTCCAGCTTTTTCTCTGAGGGGCAGGTGGAGGCTCGAACACTTGTTATGGGGTGTAGTCCCAAAATAGTCCCAGCTCTGCTCCAATGCTCAGTGCTGAATGACTGTGGTGAGAGAAGGAATCTGTGCATATTCTTGCATCACTGAGTGAGGCTGATGTTTGTGTGGAGGCAGGACTTGCTTCTGTCTTGCATCTGGAGAGCCCAAACTCCTCATTTTCTTTCTCATGGAGCAAAAGAGACTTTGGTTCCATCAGATGGACAATGACAAGTTGCTGGATCTTTTGGGTTTGTTGTGAAGGGCTCTACCTAAACCAAGCTGAAGTGCTCTCTGAGGCTCTGGTAGGACTATGGTCCTGGCTTGTACAGATGTTGAAAGTGGTCCTTGGATATGGTTATCTGTCACTTGTCACTTTCTCTTAGCAGCTGTTATACCTCCAGTACACCTTCTGTGGATTGAGTGTGCTTCTTAAATAATACTCTGAAACATACCCTGAGCAAGTTCACTTTCTGGGCTCAGTGATGTGAGAAGGGAATATTCCCTTTTGTGAAATATACCCAGGCATCACAAACCCAAAAGCCCCCACCATCACAGGGGACTTTGAGGTCTGTAGTTTTTCTTGGCCTTGCCTTCCTCCCAAGTCTGTGGCTGATGCGAAGTGCTCAAAGGACTTGTGGCTCCAGAAAGACATCTTGAGTGGTGCCTAACTGTTATAAAAGGCTTGTTGAGGAGTGCATGTTCTCAGCCCTGCTGCTCTGGGCTAGCAGAGACCTGTGTTCCTTGTTTTCAGCAGGCAACTGATCACTTCTGGGCCTGGCCTCCTAGCTAGGAACTGTTCAGTTTGCAAGAGTTGCTACAGCAACTTGGCATCGTCCACCTGTTTGAGGTGGCAGGGGTCTGTATTTCCTATTTTTATGGAGAATAGGACTACTCCTGAGCTCTCTGAGCTGGTTTCTTTGCAGCAGAACCCACTATATTAGCTGTCCTTGGGCTTTGAAAAGGAGCAGCGCTGGAAGGCTTGCAAGATTGTCTCAAGGGCAAGAACCTGAAGGTGAATGCTACTGGTGTCACCCACTGACCCAGCCCCTATGAAGAAAAAAAAGCAACCTTCAGATGAGTTCTCATGTCTTAAAAAAACCCCTAAAATCACTGTAAACAGAGCCATGCCTGTTCTTTTCCTGAAGTTACAGGAGTAAATAGCTAGGGGCTAAGAAAAGTGTCAGGCTGGTGCCGTGGTCTCCCTCTGCTTTCAGTGGCAGCAGTCCAAGCGCGAGTCTCAGGTTGCCATTGCACTCTTAACCCCGGGACAGCTTTGTGTGCCTTAGTCCCCGAGCCCCGGGGAGAGTCTTGGAAGAATCTTGCAGGAGCCAGCATCTTCTTTCTGTTAGCCAGTGGCATTTTCTGACCCAGGGTGGTCAGCTGGAACACAAGCCAGGGACTTCTGCTGGGCTCTTCTGGGAGTCGGAGCAGCAGCGCAAATGTCTCAAATGGATTTCTGTGCTGTGTAAATGGGTACTGAACCAAGAGGTTTCCCAGCTGGATGTCCTTGATGTCTGTTTTGACACTCCCAAAGTGCTTGAATGTAGCCTTCAGGGATTAGGGATTTTTTTTTTCTTTCTGCTTTGAAGTCACCACATGGTCCTTCCAGGCCCATGTTTCCTGTAACTCAGATGAGCTGGATCAGACCCTCAAACCCTGAAGTGTCTCAGGAAATCCTGTCAGCAGGAGCCTCATTTCAAAAGCTTCAGGGTGCCATTGTGACCTCGGCGCTGACTGGAAGGCAGAAGCCAAAAGGTCCCATCAGAAAGAGAAAAATAATAAGCTGGCTAAGGATGCCAGGAGGGAGGAAGGATGTGTGATCCTTCTCTGCAGCCACGGTCTGGAAGCTGACAGGGAGGACTCCTTGCAGAAGCAGTGAAACCAAACCTCCACACCTGGGCGATGAGCCCACACCGGTCTTGTGTTCACCCCACAAGTCCATGTCTGCTGGACCTGGCTAGGTGGCTCTCTACCTCTTCCCAAGTTCCTTCCAAGTCCCTAGTCAGGACGTGAGCTTTGTCTGAGACTGAATGTGATCTCAGCTCTGTGGTGTGTATCAGGACCTGCATTTTTCACAGGAACAAAAAACCCAGTTGCCATGGCTGTGCTGAATTGGTGTGTGACGAGAGCTCCATGAAGTTCTCCCAGCCTGATGCTTCTCCTGACTCTGTAGGAGCACCAGTTCCTTGTCCCCTTGCAGCAGGACCTCTGTGCTCCCATCTAAGCTGTGACTTAGAAGGTGTGGACACACTCCCAAGTTGTCCGTATGTCCTTAGGCTAGAAGTCCTACCGTTGTAGGCTTCAGCAGAATCCAGATTTGCTCTTGGACAGAGCATGTGTTGCTTCAGGTGAAACAGTCTCTAAATTACTGACTGATGTCTAATGCTTGTCTGTCAAATATGCCATGTAACTTAGTAGGCATGGACTTCCTACCATCTCAGAGTTACTTTTTGTGTGGTTTTGGCCTAAAAACATCTTCAGGGTGGAGGAGCTGTGAGCTCCAAATGCCTCTTACAGCCTGTGGGTCCACAATCCCATTCCAGAGGGCTATTTTAGATCAGCTATTTGTCTTACTAAAGCACAGCAGCTGAAGAGGCCTTCTCTAGCAGGGAAATTGAGCATGATTGAGGTCCTAAAATATGCAGCACAGAACATTGGGTGAAATAGATATGGTTTTGAATGTTCTTAGTGGCTACTGAGTGCTAAAATTCCTGCTTTTCTTGAAGACCTTAGGTGTGGTGTTATTAAAGTCCTTGTCATACATGGAATACTAAATATTTTTGTAGGGGTGTGATTTAGTGGTGAACTTAACAGTGTTAGGAGTCAATCCCAAAGCTCTTTTCCAGCCTAAATGATTCTATGGCTATTGGACACCTACATTTGGGCTTAGCTCTTGCAGAAAACAAGAACACCAGTCTTTCTTGCAGGTGGGTCCAGCGCAAGATCTGGTGCTCACAGATAATGTGGAATCCTTCAAGATGTCCAACTGGCTGCTGGCTCTGTCTTTGCTAAAGTTAAAGGAGAACTGTAGGTCATGTTAAGTAACGTTGTGCAAATCTTTTCCCCTAGGTGATATTCAAAGTGAAATGTGCAGCTGAATTCAACAAGTACAAGTAAGTGATACTTTTCTACTGTTGCCTTCCAAGCTGGCTTAAGGTGAACTCATGCTGCGGTGCTGGGAATGGGAACTTCAGACCCCAAAGGCTGAAGAATTCTAATGCCTTGCCTAGTTTTGTTTTGACCAAGGATCACTGTTGTGCCTTGGAGTGGGATTGGGAACTTTGAAGGTATCAAGGAAGCTAAAACGTGCTGCATGTCTCAGTGTCCCACTATTGCTAGCAAACTAGATGAACTCTCAAGGTCATCCTGAGCTGTCCCACCCCAGAAAAGATCTGTAGAATAAGGCTTGGGCAATAGGTGGGACCTGTGTTTGTGCAGCCCAGGTGCTTCCTAGCCATTGCCAGGGAAACTCGGGCTGGAAAATGCAAGCTCCAGTGGCTTTCAATAAAGAAGTTGCAGTGGTTGTGATGACTCATAGCTTATTGACTGAAGTTAATGCAGAGCTAGAGCAACACTTAAAATCTGCAAGATAAGAACCTGACTGTCAGAAGATGAGTCTTGTAACTCATGACTACTTGCACTGCTCGTGCATTATGAGAGCAGCTCAAACAAACACTCTCAATACAACCACTGAAACTTGCTGGAATGTCTGATCTTCGTAGCAAGTAGAACACTGGGTGTGTTGGGAGGTTCTCTTGCCTGATGAGACAGGAAGGTGGTGGAGAATAACCCCAGAATTGTCTGACTTCTACTCCACTGTCTTTTTTCTTCCCCACCATCTCTCCAGGGTCCTGTTGTACCTGGGCTCCATATTTACCAGCCTCCTCTTCTTAGTTGTGAATTTAACTTGTGCAATGTTAATCCACGGTGAGGTCCCAGAGAACCAGCTGAGGTGGACAGTCCTCGCCCGTGCCCTGGTCAACGACAGCCTCTTCATCCTCTGTGCCATCTCGCTGGCTTGCTGCATGTGCAAACTTGGAAAGATGTCTTCAGCGAATGTCTACCTCGAGTCTAAGGTAGGTAAATGCCTTGTGAGCTGCACCCTCATCAGCTGGATTCTCAACTTGGATCTGCGAGTGCTTACTCAGAGCTGGTCTGGTTGCACCTGAGCTGCTCCTGCTTAAATACTCCTACCAGGGTGGAGGTGGCAGCTCTTGGACTCTTTCCTCCAAGGAAGTGCAAGCTCCTGCTGTGGAAGTACCCTGCACTCTTTAGGGGAATACATTGTCTGCATCTTTGGAGCTGCTTATGCTTTTCAGGTTTTGAGGTATCATTTAAGGTTTGTCTGGAAGAGAGGGTTCTCCAAGGAGCAGCAGATGCAGTTCCTGCAGTGTATTGTCACTAAGGACAGAGAAGTCTGCAGATACATGACAATTCCCTACAGAGGGGATCCTTTTGTAGCTTTAGCTGCCTGCTTGCTTGAGGCAGAGGCATTGCTCACCTGAGATGAGCATCTTAAAAGGGGAGGAGAAGTTGCTGTAGGCCCTTCCCCAAGTCAGAAGGACAGGTGAGGGTCTGAACATACATGGCTCTTCTCCAGCAGGCAGGGAAGTGGATAAGGCACCAGTGGTCTCACATGAGTGTGGCAGGAGGTTGCAATTAAGTGTGCACTTAAGTTGTCTCCTCTTCCTCTGGGAAGCCATATCACTCCCATCAAAGGAGGGTTGGGGACCTGGCCTGGTGAGAAGGCCAGATACAGTCTCTCGGTGGGCCTGGAAACATCTACAGAAAAGGGTGAGCACCTAAGCACAGTCAGGCTGAGAGGAGCTGGCTCCCTGGCTCTGCTACTTTAGAGCTACTGCCTTTTCCCAGTAGTGCAGCTCCTCACCTTGTGGGATCTGAATTGCTTCTCTCCAGATGTCAGAAGGTGAGGCTCTGCCCTCCTGCAGACACCTTACCTGGAGTGTAGAGCTCTTGGAGGCTGGTGGATGCCTCTGTATCCCCCTCAGAAGGTGACAAACAGCCTTGCAATAGACACCACTACAAAGATGTTCTGGATCCTGACAACTGCCTTGCCTTGCCTGGAGGCATCTCCTTGTTCCTTAGCAGGTCATCCATGTGACCACTCAGTCACAGAATCACAGGGGGTTGGAAGGGACCTCTGGAGATCTAGTCCAACCCCCTGCCAAAGCAAGTCCACCCAGAGCACATTGTCCAGGAGGGTTTTGAATGTCTCCAGAGAAGGAGACTCCTCCATCTCCCTGAGCAGCCTGTTCCAGGGCTCTGCCATGTTCAAAGTAAAGAAGTTCCTCCTCCTGTTTAGATGGAACTTCTTATGGTCAAGTTTGAGGGCTGCCAGAGCTGGGCTGTCAAGCTTGAAGCTGAGGTTTTCTGTAGGAAAAGGGGTCTCTTAAGCAGTGGAGAGCATTGGTGGCTGCCCAGAATCCAGGTTGTGTGTTGGCCATAGATGCTGGGACGGGCTGCTGAGCTGGCTCTTGTGACAACTGTCCACAGAGGCTGCGAATTGCAGCTGGGTGATCTGAAGTGAGACAGAGGAGCTGTGACTAAGCTGAGAACCTGCTCAGATCCCTGCTTGCACGGGCCAAGTATCCAGCTCTGACTGGGTCTGGACGTTAATTAACTTACGGAGCTCACCCAGGAGTGGTTTGACTGCAGCAGCTTCCTCTAGTTACATGCCCGAGGCTGCCTGTGGGGCCTTGCTCTTGAACAACCTGCTGTCTGGGGTTGAATACACAACCTGCCTGTCTGCTGAAGGTCTCTTGCATTCAAATGCTGTCTCCCTTCCCTGCCTTGAAGGCATCCCCTTGCCTTTGTGTTGCGGAGGAGGAGCTGCAAAAATAGGGTGGGGATGGGCAGAAGTGTTACACAAATGCCTGGAAAAAGCTGTCCTTGCCTCCTGAACTCCAGCAGTGAACCAGCTGATGTGGAGCAGGTCAATGAGATGAGCTTCCTGAGCAGATTGTCTCCCTAAATACCAAGGCAAGTCAGCTGCTGAGATGTGTTTGCTTGCCCACTTACTGGCTTCTGCTGTGGTGGCTACCAGTAGCTATTAAAAGGCTTCAGGGCTGTATTTAGTGAAGAAGTGGAGACACTTGCAGATCTTCAGGTGGCTTTCTCTTCCATGACTAGCTGTCCAGGAAAGGTAGGACCTTCAGGTACCTACTGCATCTGAAACATTGGAGGAAGCTTCTCTTCACCACCTCAGGACAGAGAGCAGGAGGCAGAGGTCCTGCAACATCTCTCCACCCTTGATAACACACTATTTTGTTTCTAGCAAAACTTGGTTTGTCCCACAGCAGTGCTGGGAATCCGGTGTTGGGTCTTTCTGCCTGTTCTCAGAGTTGCCCACCCCAAATATTTGGACAAACTTGTTCAATGTGGGGGTGTCGAACTGCTGCAGGGTGGATGAGCTGGGTGGACATCTCTGCTCCAGAGTGATCAGGGTGTAGAAACGTTGATTTTCTTTTGGAGGCTACCACAGCAAGGCAGTGGGTGGGATGGCATCTCTCTGGACCACCAGCAGGAGGCTGACTGCTAAGATCCTGAGTGACAGTGACACTCCTGTGCCTGGGGTCTTCCTTTCCTCCCTGGTGACACTGGCTGTGTAGCTCTGCTACTGCAGTGAACTCATCACACAAGAAACCTCTTAATGGGCTCTGAATATTTTAGCAACAAATGTTCTAGGTCATTCTGGCCTGTGCAGCTTCTGGTGCATTTAAGTGTGGGGGGGGGGGGAGGGGGAGGAATTCCAGCTCCCTAGGAAGGGGGGGGGTCTGTATTAAAACTGGTTTTCTTCCTGCTCCAGGGAACATCTGTCTGCCAGGCGATTCTCGTGGGCTCTGTAGTTGCTCTTCTGTATTCCTCAAGGGCTTGCTATAACCTGGTAGCCGTGGCCATATCTCCAGACAATGTTCCTGGTCCGTTTAACTATGGCTGGGACAACCTTTCAGACAAGGTAAGTGCCTGGGACACCTGTCCAGAGACAGTACAGTGAAAGGTGGTTGCTCTACCACCCTGTGAGGGCATGTGTAGGGGAAAAAGAGGTCTGGGGGGGTGTATCTGTTTCTCTGCATCCCCAGATGAGCTGGATTTCTACCTTCAGAAGCTCTGTTTGCTCTCTCCACTGGAGCAAGTCCCAATTTTCCTCTATTTGGCAACTTCAGGAGGGATTCCCTGTTGTGCTCTTTGGTTTTTTAGCATGCCAACTCTTCTTTTTTTTGGGGGGGGGGGAGAGAAGGAACAAATCAACTAGAGCAGAAAAGCAGTGCTTAATAAGGTGTGGCTGTGTGCAAGGGTGTGGGGAGGGAGCTAGGAGTACCCCGGTAGGACACTGAAAGGAACAATCTCGTTAAAAACCAGCAGCAACAGTCAGGAAAGGGTCATTACTCTGGTTTAGGGACTTCTGCAGTCCTGGTTCTCCAAAGCTGTGTGCTGTGTCCCACTGTGGGAGCTGTGTAGGTCTGCTGATGGTTAGGATTTTAGAGAGACCTCTCCCTCCCTTCCTCAGGTGCACGTGGAAGTGAGCAGTGAGGAGTACGTGGTGTTTGGAGTGGTCCTTTTCCTCTGGGAGCTGGTGCCAACGACTTTCGTGGTCCTCTTCTTCCGGGCACAGAGGCTGAGTCAGAACTTGGTAGGTGTGAGGAAGCTGCTGTAGCTTGAGGAGCCATGAGGTGCTTGGGGCTTTGGGGATGGGACTTCAGGACCGCTGTGAGAAACATCTCACTTTTGGCCCAACTCCTTTCTCTCTACCAGGCTCCGGCAGGGATGGTCAATAGTCACAGCTACAGCTCCAGAGCCTACTTCTTTGACAATCCAAGGCGCTACGACAGCGATGACGACTTGTCACGGCTTGGGGCCAGGGAAGGAGGGTAAGTGTTGTCCTGGGCAATGAAAAGCCCAACTGCTGTTCTGCTGCCCTGTGTGGAAGCAACAGAGCTCTTGGCTTCTGCTCTTGGGAAAGAATTTTGGGATAAGAGGCAGCTTGGGCAAGGTGGATGGGTCAAGGAGGCTTCTGATTGAGCTTGGTCTTGTTCCCTTCTGCAGCTCACAAGGAGCTGTTTATAGTAGACAGAAGCCACCAGCTCTGAGAGGTGGATATCACAGGTGGCTACAGACAGGAGGCCTGATCCTGCTGGGGTCCTTCTTCAGCTGGGGGGGACAGAGTGCTCTTAAATGACCTCCAGAGGAGTTTCTCCACTGGGAAGTGAGAGGTGGTGAAGTCCTGGGAGGGATGCTGTCCCTGGGAGCCAACTGGGATGAAGCTCTGTGGGAACAGCTGGTGTGGAGGAGAATAGTCTGATATCTCCCTTTTCCAAGGGGAAACCTGACAGCCTTGTCCTTAACTCGCTGCTCAGGGCTCTAAACTCCACCTGCTGCTCTGTAGTGAGGGGTTTGGAGGTTCTGGCTCTTCTTGACCAGCGTCGTAGGGCCTGGTTTCATCAAAGCCAGGTTCCTTGGAGATGCTGTGCCTGCATGTCATAGCCCGCTCCTGCAGACTGGGATACTGGGAGGGGTGGAGACTAGTCACAGCTGAATTATTCGTCTCTAAGAGCCCGTGTCTGGTTTTTCTGTCTCTCTCTCCTCCCAGCTTGGCCACCCCCCAGTGCTCTGGCTGCTATGGGTCCCTGGCCGGGAATGACAGCTACGTGGTGGGTCCCCATCTCAGCGGAACCGCTACAGACAGTGCCCCCTTGCTCTTTGCCGCGGGCGGCTCGGAGATGAATAATCACCATAGCTCATACCCTGCCCCACAGAACTGAAGAGGCTGCCGGGTCCCTTTCTTCCCCAGAAGTGGCATTTCATGTATAGGATTGTAACCTGGGGTTTTGGGGGGGTTGTTTTTTCCTTCTTTTTTCCCCCCCCCTCTTTCCTTCTTCCCCGAAGCATCTAACTCATCGACACAAACATTCCACGACCTGCTGCAGCCCAAAGCAGGACTTGAACCTACGGCTGCAGGGGCTGAGCAAGAGAACTGTGACTTTTAAGGTACCATGTAGCAAAAGCGAAGCTGAACTCTCTCTGGAAGCTACTTTTTTTTATTATTATTATTATTTTCTCCTTGGTCTGGTCTTCAAGATGTTGGCAGCTAAATGCACCAGAGCTTCCTCACTAAAAAAGAAACATCAAATGCGTATTTGCACTTTTACCTGCACATTTGGAAGGAATGAGATCTCGCTCGGGCCGCGCTGGGTCCGAGACTGTTTCTAATTACTCTTTTAATTGCACATCCATAGCTGGGAGAGGCACCGTCTTCCTGCAAAGACGTGTTCCGTGAAGTACTCTGCGTCCTGACTCACTGGGGAGTGGGAAGCTCCGGCCCCGGCGTGTTAACGGGGCAGGGCCTCCAGCGGTGAATGTTCAAGCAAACTCTGTGCCATATTCCCCTGGGCTGAAGCGTGGTCTTGCTGGTCCTGGTGTCACCTGGTCGCTGCTCTGTCCTGCTGCCTGTGGGCTCAAAGCTGAGCTCCCACAGCACGTCCTCGCCTGGGAGGGTGAGATCAAGTGCTCCTGCTGCTCCTTTAAGATCACTTTAGGTTGTGACCAACCCGCTAGTTTTTGGTGAAGGATGAAGGGCTGGTGTGGATGGAGGGGACAAAACTGCTCCCTCCTGGGAGAGCTTAGTACCAGCCCAGGGGGAGTGTGTGCGCTGGAACGCGTGTGGCCCAAAGCAACGTGTGAAACCAGGGCTGCTTGACCTGGTGGGTGGTGAGAGCAGTCCTGCTCCCTCTTCTTCTTCACCCCTGGTGGGGCTCCCCTTCCCCCCCCCTCGGTATTAAATTGCGTTTAGCCCATAAACCAAGAGTTTTAACCCGATGTGGTGGGGTCCCTGCTGAGGTGCAGGGGGTGCCTGTCTGGAGGTGATGCCAGTTGTTGCGGAGGGAAGGGGTTGATGTTGCAGAGATCTGTTCCCCTGGGCTTGTTAGCTGTCCCTTCTCCTGCCGTGGGGCAGGACTGTGGGCCTGGAGGAGACCTCCTGTTGCTCCAGGAGCTGTGGCAGCAGGGCTTTGGGTGCGCACAGGGTTTGAGTGTGCTGGGGCAGGCTGGGAGGAGGTGTCTTGTGTCTTTAACCAAAACTGCCAAGTTTGAGCTTGCCTTAAGCTCTGTCGAGCTCCTGGAGATGAGGCTTGATGTTATTCCTGATGTGGGGATGAGCGAAGCGGCTTTGGACACAGGCTTGGATGGAGGCACTGGTCTAGGGAGGGCAACTGCTGTGACCTCCGGTGGCAACCTGAACTGGAACTGCTTTTCCCCTACCTGGAGCTGCTCCTGCTCTTCAAACCCTGCTCTGACACTGAAGGACTTAGCTGGGAGTGGGGTGGTGCTGTGGGACAGGGAGGGCTGGGCTCTGGTGCTGGAGGGGACCCTGAGCCACCTTCTGTGTCCACAGCTGTGGGAGAGAGAAGCCCCCAGGTGCTGGGCCAGCCCTGGTGTCTCCTCACGTGCTGTGTGCTCACCAGTATGGCCTGGTCACCCCCTCACCCCCACCACTTGTACTCACCTAGATGTCACTTCTCACACTGAGAACACCCTGTCCCTCCATGCTGGCCTCTCCCTGCTCACCCCACGAGGTGGCCCCAAACCAGGAGAAACCCCTGCTGCTCTTTTAAATATTTTTTTTTTCTTCTTTTTGAGAGAAGGCTCCGAGGTGACTTTTCAGCACATCCCTCTTGCTCTAGTACTTGAACCAGGGAGCTCCCCCCTGACTGCTGTGACTCTCCAAGGGACAAGGGACCTGTCCCCTGGGGTGGGCCAGGCTGCAGGAAGGGGTTGTTCCATCTCAATCACTGCTTGACTTATGGCAAAGCTAATGAAGGACCTCCTTTCTTCTCCCATAAGTCACCAAAGACAATAAGTGATGCTAGTGACACCCCCCCTGCCCCCTTCATGCTTAAGTTCCAAAGCACTAGGAGCACTTTAAGTTTTTCTTTGGAGGGAAAGGAGTGTAGTGCAAAAAAAAAAAAAAAAAAAGAAAATAATAATTAAAAAAATTAAAAACTATTAAAGGGCTACAGGCTTATTGTTCGTATTGCACTGAAGCACACAACACCATCACCACCACCACCGTGATCTTCCTGGCACTGGGATGGCAGGTTGGGGCAGGGAGTTTTGTTGCTAAATGTACTCCTGAGGGACTGGCAAAAAAAAAGAAAAAAACAAACAAAACACAGAAATAAAACAACAAGTGGTTTGGTTTTATTCATTTGTACGGATGGCCCTTAATTTCCAAACTCCGACCCTTCCCCCTGGGGCCGGTCCCGTGTTTTACTGAAGTAATTTATAGCTGAGAACTACAATGACTTTTTTAATGCATAGTTGCCTTTTCATTAAACTTTTTTTTTCCTTTTTTTTTTTGTTTGTTTTTGGTATGGTTTAACAGTATTTTGGCTTTGCAGGCAGGCAGCAGCTGGCTGCCACAGGAAGCTGTGGCCAATGAATGTACCTATTTGTTCTTCACTAAACTGTAACCGAGCGCTACTATGTTGAAATAAAAAAAAAAAAAAAAATTTAAAAAGGGTTTTTTTTTCAGTGCTAGCTTTTGCTCTTGGTGTGACCCAGCTCTGGCTGTGGTCACCCTTGTCCTGGCCAGGGGTTTGGTGGTGGTGCTGGACATCTGGTGGCTCTGCTGAGATGTGTCTGGTGACCTAGTAAAGCTGCTTCTTGATGGGTTGAACCCAACCTGCTCTAGCTCGGTCCTGGGGAGCCAGCAGGTGGGGACCACGACGCTGTGCTTCGCTCCAGCTTGACCAGTACCCCCACCAGTCCCTCTCAGGCTTGTAAACTGGTTGGGTGCAGAGCACCCAGAGGTGTTTGTTTTTTTTTTTTAACAAGGGGTCCTGTGGTTCCCCTTTGCAGCGGTGTTTTTTCTGGGGCTGGAGAGGACAGGGTGCTTTATCCTCTGATGTTTCTGGGGGCTGGCTGTGGCCCTGAGGGACCTGAGGTCCCCCTCCTGGGGACCTGTGAGCCTTCCAGCCTCCTCTGTGGCTGTGGAGGAGCTGAAACCCCAGAGCTTGGTCCTTCCCGGGGTTTATCTGCCTGGCCTTGAGCTTGCTGCCAACAGCAGCGGTACCTTCCTGCCCCCCACAAGTGTGTTTCTGGGGGGGGGCTCGGGGTGAAAAGCACCCCCTGGTCCTGGGGGTGTCACCGCCGACCACGCGTGAGCTTGTCCTTTGTCCCCGTTGTGAAGGTGGATGGTGTAATCGGGGCTGGCTCTGACCCTGTGGCACCCGGGAGACTCCCTCCCTGCTCGAGAAGGTCCCTCTGCTCTGTCCCAGCAGCTCTCTGTCCCACTTCTCCAGCTGCTTGTCCTTGGAGCAGCAAAACTCAACCCTGAGGAGCTCCAGCCCCACCCTGAGTCCCTCCTTTCCCTTTTTAGCCCTGCCTGGCTACCGGCACGGGCCAAGTGGCTCCCAAACAAGGACAAACCCACTCTAAGGAGGAGGGAACGGCAGAAAAACCACCGGGTCCCAGTTGCTTTCTGCAGGAGAGGCTGTAACTCTGGGCCTTACGCTACCTGAGGAAGAGGAGGGATGCCTTCAGGCAGCTTTGCAGGGCTCCTAAAAAGCCCCATTTTCTCTTCAGAGAGAAATGGAGAGTAGCAGGGTTCCTCCAGCACGCTGCTCCTTCTTGGTTCAGCTCTCCTTGCCTCCAAGAAGGACACACGATGGCTGAAGCCCACAAAGTGCAGGAGCAGAGACCACCAGAAGCAGCCCAGTGCCAGGAGAACGTTCCACCAGGATGAGGAGGGCACCTGGGTACAGCAGCACCATCCTCCTCTGAGCCCCTGCACTCCTTTTTTTTATGCAGCAAAAAGTTAGTGTGGAGACACTGGAAGCCAAGGAACTGGTTTGGAATCACGGAGCAGACAAAGAGTTTTCCCCAAATTTATTCAGCGCCAGGGTTCTGGCCCCACCTCCAGCTTCTGAAGGCAAAGAGATGGGTCTCATCCATCCAAATAGCACAGCAATAGTTAAAGAAATTATTCAGAAAATATCTTCCAATATATAAAATAAACTTTACATATAGTCCCCACCTTTGTACACACAAAATAGTAGCTTTTTTTGTTTGTTTGTTCCCCCTTGTACGAAATATTTCTCATCAGCAGGTTACAGACAAGCAGCTGCCAAGAGGAGGTCCAGCAAGTGGTCTTCACCACGTAGTGGTTGGGAGTGTGATGGAATGATGGTGTTTGTCCGTGTTTGGAAAAACCGGAAAGGCCGAGCGGGTGAAACTGTGAAGTGTCTCTCTTTCTCCAGTGGACTCACCGCATGCTCCGTAAGATGTTCCTGAAGTTTTCCAGTTCTCTAACGCTGGTTGAAATCCTACAGGGGAGGAAAGCAAAAGGGAAACTCATGTCTCATCTTTCAAATCCATGAGAAAGGGAACTGGGATCAAGTAAAGCTTCAAGGAGCTCTCGGGCAGAGAAGAGTTTAGAATTTCAGCTAAATGGGGTTCTGGTTACAACCAGGCCCTTCACTATTTTCCCAGACTCTTTTTAAAGCAAACACCCCTGGAGCCTCATCAGTGAAGGTCCCAGATAGGACTCTGAGGACATGGCCCATGAGGGAGAGACCTGCCCTTCCCAGCCAGGAGAAACCTTGGGTTTAAGGAGGTCCTGGATAACCCAAATTGCTTTTGAACAAGCAGCAAAAGATGGAGGTCTGTGTTAAAAGGCTCTTCTGATCCAGGTGGGTAGACACCCTCCCTGCAGTGCTGCCTCCAGCTCTGGCGCCACCAACAGCAGAAGGACATGGAGCTGTTGGAGCGGGGCCAGAGGAGGCCCCGGAGATGCTGGGAGGGCTGGAGCCCCTCTGC